>JAYKAV010000622.1:1368032-1700665 GCA_035582835.1 Phoebastria nigripes
CGGTGCGGGGGCAGCCGCGCCGCGGATTGCGGGGGCGGCGGGGGCGACCCGCGGAGCCGGCGCTGAGCCCCGGGCACCGGCGAGGCGGAGCGGCTCTCTCGTTGCAGGCGGCGGCGAACCGGATGCCTTTGGCGGGCAGAAGATGTGTCATGGGAAGCAGGCGAGCGGCGGCGGTGCCCTCCCGGCGGCGCGGCGGCGGGCGCTGGCCGCGGCGCTGTGGCTGCAGCTGGCGCTGAGCCTCGGCCCGGGGCCGGCGGCGGGCGGTGAGTGAGCGGCCCCGGCCCCGGCCCCGGCCCCCTCCTCCGCCCGGCACCCGGGCCGAGCCACCCCCTGCCCCTCCGCCCCCGCAGCCCCGGCCCCGGGGAGGGGGGAGCGGGGAAACTTCCTCCCCCTGCGCCCGGCGCCCTCCGAGGGGAGCGAAGCGCCGCTCTGTCCCGCCCCGCCGCGGGGCGAGCAGCCTCCGGCTCCCCGCGTGGGGACCCCCGGGAGGAGGGAGCCTCACCCCGGCTCCTACTAGGGAGCAGTAGCTCCATGTAAGTACAGCATGATTCTGAAAGAGCGTATTTTTTTATTAAAAAAAAAAAAAAAAGGCTTCCCCCACCGCGGTCCGCTCAGACGTCTCTCAGATGACTCTTGGTGCTAAATCCCCATGCAGCTGGGGAAAGCAGAAATTTGGGGAGGAAGCAGGCGATTTGGGTCTGAAGACGCAACGTCCTTCAGCACTCTCCTCGTGGAGGAACGACCCAGCCTTATTTGGTCTTTTTCATTTTAATTACATTTTTACACTATCATTTTAAATTATTGAGCCTGTGAGATATTTTCAGCAGGTACATTTAATTACAAAATTGCTTTAAATTGATTCCATAATTAGACTTGGATTGCTGGAAAAGTCTTAAAGTAAACTGCTTTGCTGTAAAATGAACTTAGCTGTGATAATGAGAGCAGCTTCACATTTCTACTCCGGCATGGTATTTTATATTTGTGTTGGGGGAATAAGCCATTTTATGATTGAATCACATCACTAATGGCAGACAGAGTCCAATACAAAAATTGCATGGGCTTCTTCTCCTGCCAAAGACTTATGCCAAAATTTTCTAACTTGAATGCTTGAGCCCAAGCAGCTCCGATCCAGATGTGTTTTCTGTCACTGAACATAGCCTTACAGAAATACAGCTGAAGAGGACCTCAAGAGGTCGTCTTGTCCATCCTCCTTCTGATGTGATTCAGTCCTAATTTTCTATCTCGAGGCTATAATGCCATTTTCCAATAGAAATCCCGTGACTGCAAATGTGATTCCAGCTAAACAAGCTTTTAAACTGTTGCAGTCTCTACGAATCCTTCTTTAGAAATCAATGGCTTTTTTTTTCTGCAACTGCGTTACCCTTGGTTTCCTGGCCAGCTCGYGTTTCAGCGTGGTGATGCCGTTCTGCCTGTCCTGTGCCTTCCTCACAATTGGAGTTGTGTGAGCTCCTGTCCTTTGCTAACCTCCTTCTTATGCCTCCATTCATAAAAATGAAAATGATCCAAGGCCCCCTCCTCCCTGAGGCCATGTATATCCTGCAGTTTGATTGTCGGCATTTACTTAGCTGATTAGTGCAAGAGGTTCTTCAAAATATGGTTTATGTCTCCCTTGAACGTAGTAGTTTTCATCACAGCCTGCAATAAATTCTTGTGTGATGTTGATCGTTATTAACACCACTGCCTTTCACCTTGGTAGTGTAACTAATTCTGTATCAAATTCCATTTGTAAGGCATTTTAGGATCTTTCAAGAATTTTTTTTTGTCCAGAGTCTAGGAAGAGGCAAACACTGAATGATTGTGCATGGTTAAAATAACCAGTGAAAAATATTCCTTGCTGTTTCTAAGTTATTACTGCTATTATTTCCCAGTGTTGTTGTGCTTGGAAGTTAGGTACTATATAAATACCRGTAAATGTACAGATCTTTCATGTGGTAGAATATATGGTGGTTGGTTTTTTTTCACCCTGAGTCATTCCAGTGGTAAAACTAATGAGTTTTGTAATTAGAACAGAGGACTGTAAATTAGGATTCCTCCTATTTTAGGCTCTGTTATATCTGTAAGCGAGCTTACTGTGCTTACACAGCTTGCTGTGAAGGCTCAGCTTTTGGCTCCCCAGCCTGTGACCCAGAGTTTGAGAACTTGTAAGCAGCTGTTGACATCGACCAAAGTTGTGGTTTCCCGGGACCTTTGAGAATTTCGAGTCTGGAGGACTCTCGTTTTAGGGATTTGCATATCCAGACAGAAGGCACCCAGCATTACTGACTGCTTTGGAAAATGTAGCCCCAATCTCTTTCTATCTTCTCATTATCTGTTAAATAAGGATAATCATACTTCTCTCAGAGATTTGAAAAGAGCTTTGATGACATTAATGAAAATACTATGGAGGTGGAAAGAATTTGTTTCAAAAGCTTTAGAAAAACAGCAGTGACAATATGCTGAAATAAAAACTATCTCACATATTAAAAAGTGAAAATGAATAGTTTAGGGTTATTTTTTCTATAAAGCAATCCACGGCTTACATTTTGGATCCAATTTATAGCCTCCTCCCTTCCTTAGCTGATACCAGGATTTGGCTCCTGTAATAATCCTGTCATGACTTGTGTGACTCCCTCTATTTTATATCTGACTAAGCTCTATTGATCGTCACGTTCTACCATTTCACCCCAAATCAATACTACTTATAACTCTTTTTTTTCTTGTCAATAACCCTACAGAGAATAACTCTGTTTATTACATTCTGACTTTCTCAAAAGTGGATCTAGCAGAAAATTTGCTGTAGAAGTGAACTCAAATGAACAAACCTTTCAGCTATCAATATACCTCATTCCTCCCTGATGTATTTAACTCTGCTGATACCAAGGATAAAGTAAATCTCTCATACTTCAGCTTGTGGCTTTCATCTAATCATCTTTGTTTATCTTGCTTTTCACTATAATTCCGTAGTGTAGGGAAAAAAAAAAAAGAAAGAAAATAAGAAAGTAGGAGCAGGGTGGGAAGACTAGTAAGAAGAAAAATGAAATGCCCGTGTGGAGGGAGCTGATGACAAGTTATTTCAGAGTTTTAAGGCATTGTACAGAGTTCACTGTTAAACCTGTAGTATGGAGATAATAGCTGTARGAATAGATTTTTACATATATTTCAAACTCCTGGAATTATATTAAAATTGTGGGGGGCGGGGGGGATCTAAAAGGAGAGGGAGAAAAAATGTTCAGTAAGCTTCTGGTTTTGAGGTTTGTTATGTGGCCTTAGAATTTTGTCATTGCACCCAGATGTCTCCTGGGCGTGTGTCCGCTTTATTGTCCTAGGTCAGTTGGGTGAGCTCTGTTCTTCTGCAGTGTCTTTTGCATGGTCCCATGGAGAGGCTCAGGGCTGCAACACGCATCTCCGTAGGCTTGGACGGGGCCGTGGACTGTCACCTTGTCTTGCCTCCTGGCTTCAAGCAGGGTCAGGTGTACTCATGTTCTTCTTGCAAGATGTTTGTTTAATCTTCTTCTTAAAAAGTCTCCACCTCTCATTTAAGCACCCTCTGCCAGTGCTTCATCAGCCTTTACACTAGAAAGCTTTTCCTAAGGTCTAACCTGAAGCATCCTTGCTGCTGTTTAAGCCTGCTATTTCCCATCTTGTTCACGGCAGATGTTCAGCAGAGCTGCTGCTCCTCAGCTTTATGGCTGTCTTTTGTGTTCTGTTCCATCTCTTCGGTCTTCTGCTGCAGAAATGCGGACTCCAGTTCCTCCAAACTTTTCCTAAGTCTACATCATACTTTCTAGATTGCTGGTCATTCAGACCATGAGCTTGCTCCCATGGAGCCATGCCCCTGTGAAATATGCTGCCCAGCAGCCTCGCCAGCGCTGAGCAGAGCTGAGGGATAGTTGCCCGTTGCCTTAGAGGCTCTGCTTCTGTTCAGACATCCTGGGTACCTTTGCTGTCATTATATGATGCTGATGGTTTATATTCATCTTCTGATTCCCTGTAGCTCCCAGGCTTGTTCCTGCAAGGCTGCTACCTGGCCAGTTGTTCCCATCCCGTGTTACTGCTTTTTTTGGTGTTGCAATCAATTTGCTGGGTTTCCCTGGTCGCATGTCTTGCAGGCAACATCCCTTCACGTAGGTGGGTGCTTCTAAGGTGGGAAGTACTATACATCATGCATGACGGTAAAGAAATCTGGCATGTTGTGAAGCCTTCAAACATTCTATTGAATGTTAGTGATACCGTGCAGGATAGTGGTGGGTTTTTTCCTAGACCAAAGCTGAATTTTTACTACTCTGTGATTTTACTGCATTTGATTGAAGTCTTGGTTATGCCTTGGTTATAGTATCTAACCACTGCCTTTGGATGTAGTGGCTACCAAAAACATATCCCTCAGGTTTCTGAGGATGGTGGACTTGTTTCCTTGGGGTAATACAAGTTTTTGTGTGTGCTGATGACGCAGGCCCACCATAGGGCTTTTACTTTTTGTCAACCTGCAGTTGTTTTTGGCAAGAGAAGCCAGCCAAAGATTCCCCCTAACTGCCTTGCATACACTTTTGAGATTATAAAGAAGGTTTTCTGAAAAATCAGAGTGTTTCTGATACCCTTTCGCTAAGTCTGTAGTTAATGTATTTTACTCACTCCCTCTCAGTATGTCTGCTTCGCTTGTCAAGCAAAATAGACATTTTAGCCTCGATTTCTCTGTAAATTTGATGAAATCATCGGTTACTTTGCAGCATTGTTTTTAACCTTCAGCTTATTAGAGAAGCTCAGTATTTTGGAAGGAACAGATTTTTCCCACTGTCACACGATCTTATTCTCAATCCCAGATCTGCCTCATACAACCTCCATCCCCTCTCTGCAGACTTAAGTTAGCAGTTAAGAACTATTTTCTAGTCATTCTGATTGCAAGTGGCAAAGCCAGCAACATCGTAGGATGGCAGCTCATCGTTTGTCTTAGTGGCACATCCTTCTGCCTACAACCTTGCGAGAGGTGGGCATATTCGATAGATTAATCTTAAATTGGTTTCTTAGCACCCTGCAAGAAGGAGGTTTATCCCTGATTTACCATGGGATTTGGAGACTGAGGTTAACTTCGCTTCTCTGTTTTGCTCCCTTACTCCCAGAATTACAGTAGAGTATCTTTGATCTCTGTATTAGGGATGATTACAACTTTAGAAGAATGAATTAATTACCCTTTGCTTGATTTTCTCATCTGTAAAGTAGATAAGCGATGTATTTCATGGCCATGTTATGAGGCAGTTTGAGAACCTCCCAAAGAAAATGTTACAGGAGTGAGAAATAGGGATTTTAACAGAGTTTACCAAAGTAGAAGGTTCTTTAACATTCGTGATTGTTGTTGTTGTTGTGTGGATTAATAATTAAATATTCTTACCAGAATTAGGAAGATGTTATCTTTTTTTACTTTTACAGCTTCCTAGGGATTTTTTCTATAGTGTTGATAATGTACTCCAGTTTTTTCCAAATATTGCCTACCTCTGATTGCAATTCATATTTTTTACAAAAAAATACATGTTATTAAAAGTAGAAAACCTTGCACTCCTGCTGTGTATTTCAGTGAGGTTTTAGGCATGAAAAGAACAACAAAGTGAGGCCTGAATTCATATTTGCTATATGCCAGTGCAATCATGAATGCAAAACTAGGCTGCATTTAGTGGTGAACATAACTTAGTTAGAAAATGAGCTCGAGGGATAAAGCGGTGTAGTGTGTGCAATTTGATTCAGTAAGTGTAAAAATTTGCTTTGCTCACATATTAAGGGGACTGAAGGTACATGTGTCTTACTAAATTCAGCAATTTAACTGTGAAACCAACATCTCCTCACTTGGTTTTACATATTCTCAGCTGCTTTCTTCAACGTGGCACAAGCAGAGCATTATGAAACCAATTACAGGCTGTACATCTACTAGATTTCACAGTGGAGTGGTTTATAGTAGCAGTTTTTAATGTCCACGCTTACCTTCTGACTACCTTACCCCATTGCTTCTGTCGACACTGAGTTTGGCAGCCTGTTTTTCAGAGGGGGCTCCTGATGGCTTTTCCTGAACAGCTGGGCTGCTGATGGGGTTTATCCGAATTAGGGTGTTTCTTTCTCCACATACTTAAAACAGTTGAAGAGATTGTTGGTGCCATCTGTGCTCAATGAGGTCCTGCAGGGAAAATGTGTCAGATGTGTTTTCATGCTTGTGATGGGTGACCCCTGAATCGTATCAACTTTTAAATTGGGTAGTGTCCATCCTGGGTTGCTCTTCTGCTTGTTATTAAGGGATTATACAAAGCCTTTGCTCTGTAGGGAAGTTCCAGAATTTATCAGGAACATTTCTGTATTGAACAAGCCTTGTTTTTGTCAGTATGACCAACTTTAGAAAGTAGTATATAGGCTTTTCTGCCAGTGTCACTACTTACTTTTGGTAAACATATCTCATTAAATCCATAATTTGACAAATATTCTTGCTTGTGTTAGGTTAATAGTAACAATAGTGATAAAAATGTGACTTTTTTTTAATATAGCCCTTCTCATCCATAGAGTTCACAGCACTTTATAAAGAAAAATAAGTTTTATTATGTCCCTTTGTAGATGGAGAAATACCTGTAGAAAGATTAAATACTTAAAGACACATTTCACGCAAGAAACAGATCTTGCCATAGACTGGGAAGAGATCCGCTGGATCTTCATCCAGCACTTTCTTCTATAAATAGAATTTAGGGAAATTCCTAATCCACATTTGTATGGTATGGCCTTTATAATAGGATTTTTTGGCTGTGACTCTCTTCTAACTGAGATGAGCAGCAGATTTCCTATTCACATAAATTGTTACTTAAGCAAATCACAGAGGGAGTTTTTCCAGTGTGGTTTATTTGCCTTAGTCCTTTATGTCTGAGATAGCACATGGCATTTTTCCAGACACTGAAAACATCTTCTGAATAATACAAAATATAAGAAAATGTTTTAAGTTAAGCTTGAGCACTGAAAAATGGTATCATGCAGTTTCTCACAGTGAAAAGCACATATTAGTAGGAATGATATTTCTGCCTTGTTCGATCATGTGGTTTGTGACCACAGTTTACACAAAAGGGCGACATTAGAAAAGCATTGCATGTGATTTTTAAATAATTCTAATATACTTGAGTGGTTAGAGAGGTGAAGAGCGTTGCATGACTAGGTAGCTCCATGCAGACTGTGTCATGAGTGCCATTGCCTTATACCGCCCATTGCAGTTTAGAAATCAGTGGATATATAATGTAAAAAATGGGTCCAGCTTGCAACTGTTTGCTCATGAAAACATACGGTGTAATGTAAAGGACATAGAAGGATGAAATAGTTATAGTGCCTGGTCCCTTGCTGTTTCATTTGCTTGCTAGAGGTGGTGAAGTGATACAAAATGCAGAGCTGGGAAGCATACCAGGACTAAGGGTGCAGCAGAGTTTCTGTGTAAAGCCAAATTCTGCACGTAGTAAAAATTTACAAAATCTGAAAAAAAAAGTTTGCTTGGAAACTGAAAAGAGGAGACAGGGCTTACAATAGGTTGAAGAAGAAAATAGGTTAGGTTACTAAGGGTTAGATTATGTAGAAGTTGGGTTATCAAAGGTATCATGAGACAGTGTCCTAAAAATAAACTCTCTTGTACACTGCTAAAGAAAAAGCGGGATACAGAACGCACATGAATCAGGGGAATCGTTACATCGCTGGACTTCCATTCCGGAGACCTAGAGAATATGCTAAAAAGAAGAGGTTGTCTTTGAAAATGCAAAGCCTTCAGATCTTCTTTTTGGGTACTGCAGAAAGGCAGCAGCGCGCATGGTTGTTGATCTGTCAGGAGACTGGAGAGCACCATACAGATTCAAGAGAAAAGCTCCCATACGTGCTGGGAGGGAGGAGAAGATGCTGGAAGCCTGTAAAGTGGTGTCCTGTTCTCACTTCTGTCATTAGCACCAGTGAATGCGTACACTAAAAAAACTATGGAACAAAAAATTCATTTCCATCTTTCTGGAGGTGGGACAATAGACTTGAGAGCAGAGTCACAGAAATAGGACTGGAAAAGACCTCAGAAGCACCTGTAGTTCATCCTCCTGCCCAGAACAGGACCCACATACATACCTCAGGGAAGTTATCATTCAAGACTCTATGTTGGAAACTCTACAATCTCCCTGAGTATCTATCCCAGTGCTTCACTCTCTTAACCATTAAAAAGTTTTTTCTGAAGTCTAATTTGAATCTTCTTTGCTGTAACATAGGACTCTCTGAGGATTTACATCTCTAGTGTGGGATTCCCAAGTGTTACTTCCTCCACTGTGCTGCCTGTCAGTGCAAATCCACCAGTGCTGTGTCTTTGGCCATCCTGACTGCTGCTACCACTTCCCTGGGTCAGGGTGGGAAGAATCCTGACTGCTCCAACCCAGCAAAGTGTCTCTGAAAAGCTAGATATTAGTTAACAGTCTGGGAGCTAAGGTTTAGATGTAACTGCCCTATGTTCATATGTTGCTACCAACGTAGAAGGAGCCGTTGTGATTCTTCATGGTGGAACTTACATTTTTCTAGTTTAGTTAAGGTTACAGCTAAGTTTATATTTAACACAGATCAGATATCTTACCAGCAGCTATCAAAAAGGTCAGCTTTGCCTTGCTAGTTTGGAAGGGCTTGCAAGGATTTTCCAAAGTCACAATTGGAAAGAATCAGGAATACATCTCAGAGCCCTCTTATAAAAGATGCTTATTTACACAGTCTGTTCTCCTTGGGAATATTAGACCAACTCGTTGTACTTGATCGTGAT
This sequence comes from Phoebastria nigripes, assembly GCA_035582835.1. NCBI lineage: Eukaryota > Metazoa > Chordata > Aves > Procellariiformes > Diomedeidae > Phoebastria > Phoebastria nigripes. The sequence goes on from JAYKAV010000622.1 coordinate 1,376,812, forward strand.
GTAAACAGTATGGTTATTGCCACACTAAATTGCACCCAAGTGAATTTGTATTTTACTTCTGTAGACTGAGTGAAGTTGTATATACTGAATAGCCCTGTGTAATAGATTAGATCCACACAAAGCCAGTCATAGCTTAAGACTTCCATGTGTGTTTGCAAATAAACAATTTTAACTGGAATTTTTAGAAGCAGCTACTTACAGCTGTCCCCTCCAGTGCCTGAGTTCCCATTCCCAGTGAAATGGGTGCTGATGGTGGGTATCCAGAAAGATTTTGTCATTCAGGAATCTGGAGTGGCACAGGGAGAGGTGGGGGATATTAGAGAGTGTGTGGGGAGGAGTTGCTTTTTTAGGCTAAAATGGAGGTTTGAGAGATTTAGAGCAACGCTAAGAGCTGAATTAGCAAGAGGAGGAYTGCGATGGTATGGGGATTGAAGTCAACAGGACTACTTGCTTGAGTAAATCTTTTGGCTGTAAGAACTTAATGGCATAGAGTATGTCTTTTATCTATTTCTAGTACTCTGTGTAAGCCTACTATGCTATTCCTGTGCCTGTGTAATAATGATTTGTATTCTGAAAGCCATGGGTACTTATGAGACAGACAGTCATTTTTCTGTATCTCTCCACTTAGTTGTCATTTTTAGGGATATTTTGTACACATCATATTACTCAGAGAAAACACAAATGATCCACTTAGAACTGAAAATAAATAATAAATAATTTGGTCTCCTGTAAATTGGACTTGTAAAATAGCTTGATTGCAATTACCAGCTTTGCAGTAATCTTGAAGGAATTAAGATAAAATGGCGTCATCATGAGCAAGAGTAAAAATGAGAATACACAGACGTTTGTCTTGGTCCTGTAAAATGCATCATTGTAAAACGTGCTTCTCTCCTCTGAAGGGGGACCATGACCCCTAAAAAGTACACTCACAGCCATTCTGCGGGAGCACCACACTGCTGCGACTGCAACACTAACTCCCGCTCTATCCCTCCTTAGCTTCAGAGATAACCATCCTGGGCAGTTCTTCCCATTGCTGACTTGTACAAGCACATGCTCTCATTTTTGCGCTCCTTTTTTGCTCTCTTCTCTGAGACCTGAGGTTCTTCAATGAGGCCAGGGAAGAAGTACGGAGAATACAGCCTCTCTTTTCATTAAATGTAACTCCAGGTTAATACCCCCTGGAGTTACACAGGTGAGTTGGCGTGTATGACGTGGTTGTGACAGCACAGCCCTCTCGCCCCCCGTGGCTGTAGCTAGCCCAGCTGCAGTCATCTGGTGTCCCACCTCCCTTTGAGCTCCTCAGCAAGCCCTTCAGTCACAGCAGCAGGCAAGAAACAAAACAAATAAGCCCTACTTCTGTCTAGAAGCATCAATGGTGTAGATTTATCAGAAGCAACAAAATCCTTAATTTACACACCTTATTGTGATTACGCCCCTCTTTTATGTCTTGTGTGCCCCTATGCAAATTATACTGCTGTAGTCTGGTCTTTTGACAGCATTCAGATTCCTCTCCCAGTGCAATACCCACATCTTAAAACTCTCCCTCTCTCTTTGCTGTATGATTCATGTCCCAAAGAGCGGGGCTGTTGTTTCAGGCTTTAGCCCCTTCTCTTTTAGAAGAATGACACTCAGAAATGGTTGCCCAGATGGAAGAATCCATCTTTCAAATCTAGCAGAGCCATTCACTGCTGATAATCTGTGCGTCATCTGTCACTGTTGCCCTTATCCAGTGCGTCTGTCTTTCTTAGAGACCAGCACAAGAAAGGTACAGTCTAGGACTGATTTTGTCAAGACTAGGCTGGTTTGCAGAGGCTAGGATATTTTAGTCCAAAGTGAAAATCCCAGTGAAAATATTCACCAAACAAAATATGCAAATTATTGCAAAATGTGTGTAGATGAAGCCCAAGTCCATTATACCTATGATCTCTCTGAAATTTGGTCATGATGGGACACACCGCTGCACACCAGCTGTAAGAGCTGCAGTGGAAGAAATTGCAGGAAAGGGCACATGGACTAGCAGGGGCATCTGGTTATAAAGGAGGGATGAAGGAGGGGTACATAACTGTCTTTGTATGCACCCGTKCTCTAATGCACTTAAGTGTGCCCTTATTAATCTTACGCGGGGCGGGGAGAGGCGGGGGGGAGCGAGAGAGAGAGAGAGACGTGTGCATATATGCTGGATAAGAGTAAGAAACTAAAAAAAAAAACCAGCAATGAAATTGTAAAAAATATACTACTCTCATTGACAGTCATTTCAAGGTTCTTATGCTTGTTCTTAACATTTATAAGGTTGCTTTTTACACTGCAAAATGGATGAGTGTTGCCTCTAATTCTTCTGTTTGGGTGCAAGAATTATATTGGATTCATGTGAGGGATGGAGAACAGAATAGTGTTGGGTATATTTAGATTCTATTTCRTTTTTATTTCATATACAGTAACATTACAGAGAAGGACTTCATTCCTCATTTCAAAGAGAAATCCATCAGATGAGGGGAGAAGGATTTTGTCAAAACCAGAATGAAAGATGCCTTTTGGCAGTAGCCTTGATGTGATGGGAGGTGTGTTTCCTGGATGCTACTAATGGGTGCATTTTTCAACTCTGGGTTCAGCATGTGGTAGAGTTTTCTTGGTTCTTTCAACAGGCTATCTGAGAAACCTTGTACTTAGAGCAAGTAGATCTATGCAGTTCAGAAAGTTAGTATGTCGGCCAGGCCAAGTTTACAGGGATCTAACTTGATAAAGCAGACTGAAAAAATTTGTATTTAAAACATTTTTTTAGAAAGCTAGCATTATTAGGATATAAAAAAATGTAAGGGGGCACTCATTTAAAGTAGCTCAGGATTATGTCAGCTAAAGAGATTTTGCTGCAGTACATTAGTATCGCAGGTAAATGATTCATTACATTTGCCGTTCTGGCTTGTTTAAAGCTGTGATTTAAAAATGCAGACTTTCAGAGGAAATAGTTATAAATTTGATCTGAAGTCTGCTAATTATTTTTTCCAAGGAAACAATATAACAACTCCCAGTTGCAACTGTGTAGTCATCTTAGCATTTGCTGTTTATGGTCACTTTTTGGCATACTTAATCTCAGTTTAATTCTTCGGTTGTTTTGATGGAGAGGAAAAAGTCCTTTGATAGTGTATCTATACATACATTGTTAGAAAAAATTGTTTTCCATATGCCGATTTTTTCTGTCTTTGCAGTCAAGTGATTCTGTTATCATAAAATCTCCTCCGAAGTACAAAACCAAAGCAGTACGGGGAGCTGCAGCAGAGTTTCAGAAGCCAATGAGACTGGCAGCTTACTGTGAATGTTAACACGATACCGCTATTTGTTGGCTTGGAAATACCATTTGCTGGTTTTTCCCTGATCCGAATGTCTTTGGAAATAGGGTGATGTAGGGATTTTCCTATTCATCAGCTTTCCATTTCTCCTGTGAATTTCCTTTCATGGAAATGGGGGCTCTGATCGCCAGCAGCGCTGCCAAATTTCCTACAAGAGGAAATTTGGATCCTCTGTTTTATCTCCTACACTTGACCTTGGGAATGAAGGAGGTAGGGGTGAGTGGAGGTCGTGTGAGATGAAAAGATCTGGCCTTATGAAACAGTTCTAAAACAATGCCTCACCTCAGTTTACATGCAGGGATGACGAAAATCTCGTATTTCTAGAACACAAGATGATGCTGGTCCTTCTGGTTGGATATACAGCCTCTTCTTTCAGCATCTGAAGGCCACTCATTCTTGCTCCCTTACAGCCTTGTCAGTCCGTATTTATCTCCTCCTCTGACCTATTTTCAAAAGTACTTACCTGAAAATAAAACGAACAGGTGGACTGGTGCCTTTTCTGGGAGACTCTCTGGGAAGCTACAAGGCACTTAAAAATGTTTAATATGTTTCTTTTGTAATTTGGCTCCTGTGCAGCCTTCTGCAGATCATCCGGTCTATCTGTCTAGATCAGCTGGCTTTTGACAATATTCTTCACACTTTATAACCATTTGCCTTGATCTGAAATACCAGAAAAAGACAGAAAAAAAAAAAAAAGACAGGGATGTACTAGATGGGGAAAAAAGGGATTGAGGGATGTACTATTCAGAGGTTTATGTATAGCTTCCCTTTTCTTCCTAGTTGTAATGGTAATTTCAGTCTTGACTCTCTTATTGAACTTGACTGTATTAATTTTGTTTATTCCTGAACTATCCTACTGAGTTTTGAAACCAAGGGCTGGATGGTGCCCAATTCCTGGGTGCTCATGTCCTTAAATATCATTTCATGATCCGTGGTAGGAAGGGAATGATTCTGTACATATAAGCCTAATGACCTGAATTTGTAAAGCTAAATAGCAACACTGCTACTGGCATGACTCACTTATTTTTAGCTCTGAAGGGGAGACAGTGGAGCAAAGGTTGATCTTTCCATACCAGCTGCGTCTTTTGTTGAACAATCTGATATTGCTGAGAGGTTTAACCTTCATGTTTCTGTTTTTAATCAGACTTCTGCAAGATGTTATGCATCTGTTTGGTCTTTTCATAATAGGCTCGCTCCTTGAGAGAATGGCTCTCTGCTCTTCTTGTACAGTACGGGTCCTTGCTTAGTATTTCTAAGGACAGAGACTGAAGTGTTGCTAGAAACAGCCGAAGTAGAAAAGGTAACTGATTTAACTGAAACAGCAACACAGAAGTCTTTGGATCTGGTTTGTGCTAGTCAAAGCATAAATATTTTCTCCATTTCCCTTCAGCATGCTAATTATTTTATTTTTAAAGAATAATTTTCAGAGGTGAAACATTTGGTGGTACTGATACAATAAAGGAAGAATCACATTTTTCTGTGGGATAACTGATCCAGATTCAGTTTGGAAAATTACACTGATTTCTGAAAGCTTTTGCTCCTGGTCTTGTAGAGTGCTGCAAAGCCTAGCAGGTTGCATGGCCTCTGTGTTCCTGCCAGGGCTACCTGGGAAATCAACTGGCCATTAAAATCCCCATGTGGCACCCAAGCAGTTCCCGTTTCTAACTCTCAGTTTCTTAAGTAAAGGTGAGTGGTGGTACTGTCAGATTTGGAAGAAAAAAACATGCTTACATCTTAAAAACGCTGTTCTTTTAGAGGTTAAGAACTGACTTTAGAGGTTAAGAACTGCTTTAGAATTGGCTTAGGCACTGAAGTAAACTTGAAGTCCATAAACTTTCAGTGAAACAAAAGTCCTGAGCTACTGTGAAGGTACAGGACGGACCAGAGAGGTGCTACTGCCTTTGGGATATTTGCTAAGAGTATGACCAAAGCAAAAACCTGCATTCCGATTACATGGGGTTTAGGTCTTAGACTGTAGCTCATAGTGGTGATGCAGCATATATGATAAGGAGATTACTGCTTATACATTAAGTTGAGGAAAAGATTTTTTTTTAATCACAGTGGGAAACTGCATATCCAGAAACCTTTTCCTGGAAAAAAGGTAACAGTATTTAAATCTAATTTGAAATATTTCTTAGGAAGGACATATGATGGTGAATGTCAATTGAATGATACTAGTATGTTCTCTGTAATCAAGCCTCATGGAAGATTTATCTGAGCCAAAAAGGGAAGTAAGGGCAGAGAATAAGGAAGACAGGGGGAGAATGTGCCTTGCATTATCAGGGGATTGCAAACTCAGATAAAGTAAGACACAGACATTTTGTCAAAGAAGTTGGGTATGTAAGTTTAAAGCTTGCTCTAGGCAGTTTTAACTTAGCCAGCACTTCCAGCAGCTGATAACCCAAAGTGACACTGACCTTGGCAGACTCACAAGGGTAAGCTTTGCACAGAGATGAATTATTTCTTGATCAGTTGCTCAAGTATATGAGGCACAGTCCAGCATTCCTTCAGTATTGATTATGGATGTTTGTTTTATCCCAGAACAAACATACTGATTGCAGATAGAGGAAGTAGAATCAGTCTCTCTGTATATTTGAGCTCTTCTGTATCCATGATATGATATCCTGGGGCACAGTGATGCCACTGAGCTTATGCTATGCCTCTCTCTCCTTGCTTTTTTGACTTATTCCTTTTTAAAGCTGTAATGCATGGAATAGGAAATATTGTTTTTGTTCAGTAACTACCTGCACAATCAGGCTTTTTTGCCGGGTTGCCTTTTTCCTGGCCTTGTTGCGTTCATGTCCAGGGGGTGCTTCATGACCTTTGCTTGTGGACACGCAATTGCAATTGCACAGGTAGTTTTCAAGTATCGTAAGTGGCTGCTTTGAGGTTGTTGGTGTTTAGAGACACAGTGGAGGCAATTTAGCCACAACGTCACTATTTTTAATCCATCCTCTGTGTGCTGAGTCACTGTACCTCTTGCTAAATCTGTCAGGGTCCGTGGGTGTTAAATGCTGCTAGGGTGTAAATCCTTTTTCTTGTGAGGAGCTACCCAGACTCAGGAAATAAAGTGCCATGGTGGGAACAGAGCTTGGTTGTACCCTCCCCATGCGAAGTGCAGCAGTTTCTATTARCGGAATAGGGCAGCTCGAGAGTCGTCATAATCCAAGCCCTTTTCTGCAAGGTCATAAATTGTGACCCAGTGGAGAGAGCCTTTTGGTTTTTTGGACTAACAGAATGCTGTCAATGCCACAAGTCCCACAGATATTTTCATTTTAAGCTTAATATTAAAATTAAAATGCCTGTGATTAAAAAAAACACAACAAAAAAACAGCACCAAAAATGTTATCTGATACCTTAGGGAATGTGACAGCTGAAGTGTCCCTTCTAGGTCTTCTGTTGAGTGACTTGCTGGGTTCAGAGATACTTTTGCACATGCTACTTTGCCCATCTGTTCTCCCTGCTTCCTCAGACTGCCTGAGCAGGCAGAGAAGCAAAACTCAGAAGACTTCTGCTCTCTCTGCTCTTCAGAGAAAAGAAATTGTGTCAACTGCAATATGCTGCTTGGATGCAAAAAAATGAGCTCGCAGGAAAAAAGCAGATAGTATCCCTGTAAGGCTGGTTGCAGAAAGGCTCCCAGGCACCTTGGTTTTAGCAGTGGTCATTGAGTTACAGACCTAGATGCTAACATTTTTGGACAGCTGTGTTTTTTGTTTGTTTGTTCCTCTGTTAGACATTTAAATAAAGGATGTAATRCTGTGGTGAGAAATGGCTTCATTTATATCATTTTCTTTAACAGCATGGCATTTAAGGCAATAACACATTGTAAGACTCAAGCTCTTTGTGAGCTAAATGTCTGTTGACAGCACATGATTGATTCAGTTTTGCAGATGGGACAGATTTCCTTGTTGTGTCTCAACCTGTCGTTTGATTACTTGCACACAGACCTAGCCACTGACAAACCAAAAATGTTAATATGGATGAATGCTAACACATACGCCTTACACATATGTGAACGCCCACTCCTTTATGCATTGCTTGAGGAAAAAATATACTTGTACACAATAATCCTGTTCTTTATACATGTGCAATACAGAATGCAAAGTTATGCAGCCAGAAATAGGAGCAGGGGTTTGAAAAGTTGACTTATAAAAAAAATCGAAAAATTATATTGAATGGGTGTATATTCAAGAGGGCTGAGTACAACAGGGATTTGTACTTAATCATCGATCCTTCTTCCTTCAATAGGTCATCACTTGTGAGCTCCAAATCTGAAGTTGCTTTCACCTGAAGGCCTTCTCTTACTGTATGGGATACCTATCTGTCTCATAGCCCCAGGTCACTTGACACTAATTCCTAATAATTGCTGTCAGTTTTAAAGGGAAAGCCAGTACTGAACGGGCAGAGTGAATTGTTCTCCTGTCCCTGAAAGTTTTACATTTAGCAGCCAGTTGTCACACAAGGCTGCTGCTGTGGCCTCTCCTATGTATTTTCTGAATGTTACCTGGTTCAGTGAAGACCACAGGAGTTATGCTTTGGATTGCATCAGAAGTAAAATACCACAATTAAGTAGAGGAATTCAGTTTCCAAATTCTCCTTGTAGGATCATACTTCTAGAGATACTGCATAGACATTGAAAACATTTTAAAATGTAAAATTTAGCTCACTTCAATTTTCTTTATCTTAATCTCAATGCCAATTTAGAAATTGGTATTTCCGTTCAATAGACRTCAGCTGTAGTAGGCTAACGCCTACACAGCAAAATTTTTCTGCCCTACCTGATCCTGTAACTTATAAAACTGAGCAGGGGAGACCTGCTGAAAGTCCCTCTGAAGGTTATATTGTGACCGCAGTTTATTTGGACAACTGATGGCTTGTGTTTCTTTTAGGTTCCAGAGTTTGTCCTCTAAGCATTGATTTTAGCATTTAATGTAAAATCTTTGCCTGAGCCCTGACACATGAGGTGGCATCCCAAGATCAAATGTTATTAACATAAAAAGAAGCACTGCGGACCACCGGTTTATCAAAAAGTACTTCCTTTTCAGAGCTGGTTTACCCCAAATTTCTAGTAAAAGTCCTTGAAGATTGTGATTTTGTACCATCTTTCAAAACTGGATCCTGACCTAAGACACCTTAATCGTATGGCTCCATTAGTGGGGAATGACTTCTGGCCACTGTACTGAAACCTCTTTAAAACGTGACCATCTGCCCAGTGTTCTGCAAAGGTAGGAAATATTAATTACAGAATATTCTGACAGCTCTGGATTTATAACACAGCTGAATTTGGCCCATTATATTTACAAAACTGGTGTTGATCAGAGTTTATGTAGATGAAAAACTACATAGCTAAATAGCGCTTTGTTTTCTGAACTGTTTTACCTTTGTATAAGAATATTAGACAAAAGGAGTATATTTTAAGAAGACATTCAGTACAAATTTGCATGTAAATGGTACTATTGCTACAGGGTTTATTATGAACTGTTATATAAATAATCTGCTTTTAAACAGACTCTAAATATCTATTTATGCAATGTAGCAGTTAGAAAAATTAGTATGTGTTTTAAGACTGACAGTAGCTTACTGTGTTCAACATCTTTGGTTTGTACAGCAGAACATTTTTCACTTAACAACATATTTAAAAAAACAAAGCAAATACCAAGAGACATACTGTGCGCATGCACTRTATTTAAATATAAAGTTCAAGTTGCATAATGAGTCAGATAGATACAACCAGGAAATTATTAAATCTGACAGTTTGTTGGTAAATGTTCTCCTATGCCTATATGTTATAAAGGTTATTTGTCAATAGATAATGCTGTATATGCTATGAGTTGAATGAACAAAGACAAAAAGGTTTTTAAATGGATAAATTTTAAGAACTGGAACTACACATCAGAGCTACAGTCTGATCCCCTTAGCCAAGCTCATGAGAGGACTCCTCTTCAGCCACACTGTTCTGTTCTGCTTACTCTGCAAAACTGCTCACGGACTTGGGTGCCTGCTAAACAAGGGCAGTGCCTATATTGTCTTGCTCTTTTAACAGTAGTGGCTCTTAATGTTGTCCTCTTGCTTTTGAGTCCAGCTCCTGACTCTTGGCTTTGTCCCCTGGGTGCTGACTCTGAACTTTGAACCTCTACCACACCCTCTGGGTGAGGTCATGTATCCCTTGCTACCGAAAAAAAGTGCCATATGAGTGGATTCACCTCTTCTTAGACCATTAATGAATCTTGCTCCAAATGTCAAGTTTAACAGCAAAATTGCAGGTTTTTAGTAGGCAGTGAAATAATCTTAACATTGCTCCAGGCTTGGGTTTGTGGGCTTTTCATGTAATGTACTTCTGGAATGGAGGGGAATATTGYATTCTACCTACTCATTCTTCAGTTCTTCATGTAAATATATACTCAAGTGTTTGCTGGAGGCAGTGATTTCTTAAATCAAACAAGTTATATTTATTTAAGCATGGATCTTCTATCCACTCCACCAGAGCAGGTGACAGTTCCTAAGACTGATTATTCAGGATGAACACCTCTCCCTTATTCAAAGCCTACGTGAGTGTGTCTTCTGTAAGGGCAGGAAAGCATTCCTCTCGTTCTGAAGTGGTCACCACTCTTGCTCACAGACACTGTCCCTGCTGTGGCCCCACCACATGGCTTCTTCAGGCACTGTGCCTACACTTACCCTTGGAATCAGTAGCCATAGTGTTGGCTTTGTCTTCTTCTACAGCTTGTATGACCGCATCGAAAAACTGCTGTGTGAAGTAAAGGCAATGCCTGTCTGTAGTTTACCTCAAATGAGCTGACCACTGCGATTCCACTGCATGTTGGACTTAGGCAGCTGAGATGTCTCTGTGCACCGCCGTTCTTCACTGAGACACAGTGGTGAGAACCCCACCCATATCCTGCCTGCAGGGTGAGTTTATTTCAAGGGTGGAAAGCTGTGGCTTCATATTTGAAATCTGGAGGAATAAATAGCTGAAGTAATTGTTACCAAATTGTATTTCTATTTGGTTTTGAAATGGATATATGATTTTTCAGTGATGTGTTAGCATTGCCAGCTGGGAAGACTCCTTAGGCAAAAGATCTGGCTGTTTCAAAATTATAATGGTACAGAACAGATATAACATGTAGAAGATGACAGTTTCATTGGTTGGGCATGTGTCTGTGTAGGCTGAAGAAATCAGTGGAGCTGGTCTCCTGCCTCAGTTTCCTTAATGCCCTGCATGTATTTTATACAACATTTTGGTTTTATAAATGATCATTCACACATCTGGTTTCTTTCTGTTCTATTTCTGACTCTGGGAAGTTCTGCTTTGTATAATGGGTCTGGAGTTGATGAGATGATACAAAAGTTAAAGATTTAAATTGTGAAATATCTGAAATGAAGCACATTTTTCTTTAGAAACATCCTCAAAACTTAACACTCAAGCTGTTACTTGTTTTGAGTGCCTCTTGAAGACTAACCCTCTCTATATCACTGTCTTCTAAATCTCCTGGAAGGAGGATCTGATCACTTGTAGCTTCCAGTCTGTCCTTGTACTAGGTACGGTCCTTTGAGATGCATTGAGGTCGTTGGTAATCAATCCTGCATTCATTTTCCAACAAAAGAATTAATCTGACTGATTTTCAGTAGAATTTTGTGTTGAGAGAGAATTGCAGAAGTAATGTGAACCATGCACTTCGGCTTTCACGTTTTTAACCTCAGTTTTCCCTTGTGCATCTGTCTAATCTGTAAACATGTCCAGTACTGGAGCTTTCTGTGCAAAAAAAGTCAAAAAAGCAATCACTGACCATATATAGTCCCCCTTTCCTCTGCAGTGCATTAAGCAAGAGTGCAACATAGCTAAATTTTTTCTTGACGCTTTTTCCACTTGTTCTCATTGAGAAAATTCCTATAGAAAAACCTAGACTGTGACATGAGTCTTTTGTTTCATTCTGGTAAAGTAAGTTTTGAGATCACAATCATATTCCATATGTGAGAGCTCTGCAGAAAAGGTGAAATTCTGACACCCTTTGTCACCCGCATCTGTTGTAGTTGCAGGTCTTGTCTTTGGCATCTCGGTCTTAGGAACACTGAGAGATTGCAACTGCTGTGGCCATAAAGGGGCAGTTGCAGGAGAGGGTGGAACCTCCTCACTTCGAGATTTGGAAGATCAATTTAATTTTGGGTCCTGAAACAAATGTGGCATGCTGGGTCATTGGGAATGCGTTCTTCTTTCCCTTAGTTCTAAACTCTGTAGCTTCCTTGTCTGTCTCCATGTATAGTGTGATTGGTAGTTGAGCCAGAAGATGAGAAAGGTGTAGTGTGCTTTGGCCATGACTTCAAGTCATAAGTGACTTAACAGTGGAAGAAGTATTTATAATTACAGAAGCCATGTGGATATCAAGTAAAGAATCCAGAAGACACTCCAGACTGCAACAGACTACCTACCACTTGCCTTTGATTGAAAGCAATCTTCACAATGTAGCAAATTCTTTAAAACATTTTTCTTTTCAAGGATTCACTTCTTCCTTGGGCAGACCTGGGAATCAAGATAGCTCAGTGAAAGTTTCATCTGTGTGTTTGAAATGATGGATGTACAAAGTAGAGGATCGGTTGTGTTTCATAGGAGACATAAAACCTCGCAGTGTTCACTGGAAATTTATCTCCTCTTGTTGTACAGGAGAGAATTGAATCTTATCAAACTACACCAGGGAGATGTTTTCAAAGCAGAAGACTAGCTGTCTGTTCTGATCCTATGTGAATGTCTGAGAGGAATGTTTTAAGTCAGGGTAGTGCAAGCTGAGCTCTCCACTTTAAGTCTCATGTTTGACTCATCAACACTTCATAGTCAGCTGTAACAAATTCCACTTCCTGGCCTAGTCTAAAGTACCTTTTTTTGCTATTTGTGCATGGACATCCAAGTCTGGTGTTATGTAGGCACACATTTTAAGGGGGAGTTCATTTTCAGATGCTTACAAATCCTATTAGTCAGCTTGGGGCTGATCGGATGGAAAGCAGCTCTGCAGGGAAGGAGCTTGGGGTCCTTGTGGACAACAAGCTGACCATGAGCCAGCAATGGCTCTTGCAGCAAAGAAGACCAACAGCATCCTGGGCTGCATTAGGAAGAGAGGGAGACTGGGACATGTTTCATGTGAGGAGAGGCTGAGAGAGCTGCAACTGTTCAGCCTGGAGAAGAGAAGGCTCAGGGGAAGTCTTATTGATGTATGAAAACAACCTGAAGGGAGATGGCAAAGAAGACAGAGCCAGGCTCTTTTCAGTGGTGCCCAGTGGCAGCACAAGAGGCAATGGGCACAAACTGAAACACGGGAGGTTCCCTCTGAACAGCAGGAAACACTTTTTCACTGTGAGGGTGACCGAGCACTGGTTGCCCAGAGAGGTGGTGGAATCTCCCATCTGTGGAGATATTCAAAACCTGACTGGATACAGTCCTGGGCAGCCTGCTCTAACTGACCCTGCTTGAGCAGGGGCATTGGAGTAGATGATCAGAAGGTCCCTTCCAACCTCAACGGTTCTGTTATTCTGTGATATACCACATATCAACACATCCTCCCTATCAGACTTGTCTATCAGTCCTGTCAAGGACACGGGAAGTGTGTGAGACACGCTCCATTCTACAGACATTATATAGTTGTGGAATGACTGAATATGAGGCGCAGCTCATGTCCAAAGCACATGGACTTGCAGCAAATTGGGTGCAAGGCTAAGGTGTGTTCCTAACATAAAGAAGCAACTGAAGATCTGAGACCTGCTATTTGGATTTTTTAAGTGTATCCAACAAGATTTGTATGTATAGTACACACGTGGACATTTTTGCTCATGTTCAAGAGCCTGAATGATTCCAGCCTGAAAATATGGCCTAAGAAATACTTAATTCTGGCAGCATGTAATCTACCTTTCCTCCCCTTTCTTTCATATCTCTTCTAACTTTAGTCCAGAATGAATGTAGTACTTGATCAGGGTGAAACAATTTAGGAACCCTTTCAATACGGAGTTAAAGGTCTATAGTGCAATGTAAGTAAAGGGAATGACCATTAGAAAATAAAATAAATAGAGAGACGTTACGTATGGCAGTGCTATTGTGGTCTGTTATTACTATTATCATCACTGTTATTGCTATTATGACTGACATAGTTGTTTTTAACATATTCTGACTACTATCCTCAGCTGAAATTAGGAACAGTTTGTTGCATTGGTGTCTTTATGAACACACAACATGACCGTATGCTGCCTTGGCGCAAGTAAGACCAAACTGCTAAGGCACAGCTCACATTCTTCAATGTCCTTGTGTTGCTGCTTTCATTACAGGAACAGATGGCTTAGCAGGAGTGTTCCTGGCTTRGTTAAAACAAAGATGCAGAAGGTCATATGAACTGGCTTTCATTGGAATATGCTGGCTATTACAGTTAGTTGTTGTTTAACAATCAATCGTAGATGTACTTCTCCATTGCACAGAGAGGATCAAAGGTCTCTCAAGTGTGGGAAGCATATACGACACAGAAATTAATTGAATGGTTTTAAGTAGTAAAATGCAAAATGACTGATTTCATAGACATATATGCATTTTGAGACATTTCTTCCCATATCTGATTCTGAACGTGTAGAGAYAACATTTTCATTGTATAGCAATAAAATGACTGCTCTGGTGGCAGCATCTCATAGTTGCTTACATAAAAGCCACAATGGCCTTGAAACCTTGAATCTGGACAGGGGGATAAAGAAACAGTTATATTTTAAGCTCCTGATTTAGTGACCTTAGTTCAACAGTAACAAAAGTTTGCTGCCATCTAAATAGGTATTAGACGACCTCACAAATGTAAAATGGATTTTTCAGTTGCTCAGGTGTCTGCATCACACATGGTCTCCTCATGACCTTTCACAGTCTCAGCAGAGATGCCAGTTTTGGATGAGATCTTTGAAGTTGAACTGTGCTTGGTTGTGGAAGTTAACTACTTGGGGCTGGAGAGGTGCTGTTGGGACCATGGAAGAAATTTGCAATCCCCCTCCACTAAGTGTACTGTTATTTTACTTTCTAGCACTTTACATGCATGCCGAAAGGAAAATCCTTCTTATGCTTTTCAGACTATATTCACTGACATTTGTTCACTGTATTCTGGCCTTGTATGTATGCTACTAGATGTAGGCTAATTTATGTCGGCATGTGATTGCTTGCTGTACTTGTTCCAAAACTGAGGGGAAAAAATGCTAGGAACAGATCTGCAAAGTGACTTTATCTCGTTTTCTCCTTTATTGCTTTTGCATTAGATTGATATACATTCTTTTCTTTGTTCTGACATGTATTTCTTGATCTCCTAATTTTCCTGCGTAAAACTTAAATAGTTACTCACTGATCCATATATATATCAAAACGGGAAAGAAGTCAGTGAAGAGACTAATGACGAGAGGGAGAGGAAAGATGCATTTGAAAATATGTTTCTAGTTTAATTAGATTTTGCTCCTGGCACTAAATATAAAATCTGTGCAAACTTTTAACTCCTGCAACCTTGTTAGCTTATATTCCCAATCAATTGACTCTTTTGGCCAGCATGCCATTAAATGGATATTTTCTAGTTCATAGTTGTAGTAGAGACAATACAGCAGACTGTGTGAGGAAGGCCTTGTGTGACTCGGAGATGGTCCATTTTTTATAATTAACTTAATTGGTCTAGCAAAATATATTTCTTTTTCCTACAAATGTTGCCTTGGTGTATCGCAAAGGCAATCACAGCTACAACATTATTACTGCTGCTCTGAAAGTCACAGCTGAATATGTCAGTGGGAGTCAAAGTAAAAGGTGCAATAGAAATGTTACGGATTATTATTAAGATACATGAGAGAGCTCTGCAGGGAGGAACTGGAACATCTTGGGAAATGGTCTGCAGTCAGCCAGCTGGGAAAGCCGGAGACAGAATGTTAATAGAAATGTTGTTTTTCAAAATCACCATGACATCAACATTTATATCAAGTGCCTTGTGCTGCGGCTGGTTATATAACCATGATTATATTAGGTGTGATGAGCAGCTGTGTAGTCGAGAGGGGCTGTGTTGTGTTGCGGAAGGTGGAGTTGGTAGTGATGCCTGTAGCTAAAGCTGCTTCAAGGAATCCTTGTTTTCAATGCCCTATAACTTCATAACTGTTTAGCTGAAATTTTCCATGCTTTGTTTATCTCTGGCTTCATAGCTTTGGATTTCAGGAAATGTTGGAACAAGATTTTAACAATACCTAATTGTTCCCAACACGTTACTTTTTTGGATTAATTAATCCTCAGAGTTTGCAAATGCCCAAAAGGCATTTAGGTGCTTGCGAAACTATCTCAGTATTCCTACAGTGCATGTTATCCTGCCCCACACATTTGGAGCTTCAGTTGCAGGAGAGGGGTGTAGCCTCCCCTTTGTAACCTAAGGGAAGGAGTAACTGGGCTTGAGTCTGAGGGGGGAGCTACTCTTTTGCCCAGAAAAGAGTTGGTCAGAATGGAGCCACATGAAGGAAAGCATCAGTTTGCCTTCTTAAAGTCACACTCAGTTAAAGTTAAAGACATAGTAGAAGAGGTTGAAAGGACATTGGCCTGCAAAAACCCTCAGGTTACAAAATGCTGAAGTTAGGCTTGCTTATATGGCCATTCTTCCAGTCCTCTTATATCTGAGCCCATTATAGACATTTGTGATCTTTCTCAAGGCTATCACTTCTTTTAACCCAGGTTGCCTGTGTAGAGTTATTTCAGGTATGTGAAACAAAGATGGCTTCAAATGATCAGTGTTACCAGTATGGGTTCCAGTAGGATCTTTACTTCAGTTATGGAAAAGAAAAATCCAGAACTGAAGTCCCCTAGCATACAAGAGAAGCATCTTGAGAGAGTATGGTAAGTACCATGCATCACCTAGCAATCAGTCTGGTATTTGCTTGGCAACATTTTCCTGCATTAGTAGGAAGAGAAAGGGAAACGTCCCAGTTCCAGCCTAAGTAAACTAAAACATAAGTTCTTGTCATTGTGAAGTAAAGCCCCTCTGGCAAAATTGCTTGGTTAGAAGGGTGATAGTTGAGAATAACAACATATAAAGTCTTTATATGGCGAGCATGTTCTCAAAAATGGCATAAGCAATTCGGAAGTAGTTCAGGGACTAGAACAAGTGATGAATATTTCAATAAATGTGCTGTTGGAGATACCAGATACAAACATACTATATYCTTTTTCATCTTCTAAGCAATAAATGCTTTAAGGCAGATTTCTTCTGAAGAGCAACTGAAGGAATAGGATATAAAACACAGAATCTACTCCAGTAGCGTATTTTTATTATTTCATATTTTTAATGGCATTTTGAAGGTCAGCTGTCTAGGGAACATGAGGGGGATTGTGCAAGATGTTGAGAGGTCTGAGAAAGCTCTGCTGGCTTTTCTGAAGAACTCTGCTTTCATCCATCCGCTCGGCAGGGCAGCCATGATGCATATAAAACCTGTGTACACACAGGCTTCATGCATAGGAAACAAGCTATATGTTTTCTTCTGCAAAATTCGTTAAAAAGTTTATGTCTAGATAGTGAAAATTTGATACTATTCTACTACCTTAGTGTATTTATATATTAATATCTGGTTGCAAAAGGCTAGCTCTCTTGAGTAATCTGAATTGCTTCTAGCTACTCACCGAGACTGAAGGGTTGCTGCATTTTCAGATGAGGCAACTGTTAATCAAAGTTGTTCTCATCCCAGTCTGATTCTGGTCCTTCCTCTGCATGCTTGCCATATTGAAAGGAGCCAGTTATGCCATAAATTACACCTTTTTACAAAACTTTACACTGAAATAGAATTTGGTCTTAAGGCAAAGCTGCTGCTTTTTGGAACTTAATTTCTCAACTATAATTATTTTCATTAATTTCTCTGTCAGTTTCAATAGTTTTTTCTTCTCTAGAAAGATATCAGAGGCTCCCTCTGGTGGCTATGTTAACTTAATTTGGCTTTTGTTTTTTTAAAAAGAAAAATGAAAAAAGCATAGTACCCCATAAGACTGGAAGCCCAGACCAAAAGAAACAGTAATAATAATAACACATCTGTTGTACAGGAGCAGCAATGTAGATTCATACTGAAGAGAGAAAAGGTAATTTCTTGCAGGGATAGCTGAAGGATTTGCAGCACAATATGAGCTTTAATTTAACACATTCGTACACCATTGCTATTGAGCAATATGCTCAGATAGGAACAGCACATGAGATCTACTGAGTGAAAACAAAGCCTCTCTTTTTGATTATCTAAAAAATTAGACCTGTTATCTCACTTAGCATGGGAAACTACTTTGACTTTTGACTTTTTTTTTTAATAGAATTGTAAGGTACAGAGGTTTTTTGAAATAATGATGGAGTCTGTTGCGTTCAAAAACGCATCACTCGGTTCCCATTAGTTACTTCTTTTGTGTTTATTTTTTCCCAAGCTTTCTGAGCACATGTAAAATAATTCAGCAGTTTGGTTCTGTTGTTTGTTAGGAATCCATCTGGCAAATAGTCTGGATGCAAGAAGTTAAAGCTAATGCATTTCATCTCATGGGCGAAGAGCGTGCACAGKCTGTTGCCGCAGCTCAGCTGCCACAGACTACCTAGGTAAGCCACAATAGCTTGATTGTACGGACACCAGCTTAAACGAGGCTYCAGGCAGCCTCTGCCAGCCTAAGAGACAGGACTGACGTCTCCCTCCAGTTGCCAAAGCAAGGACTGGTTTTAAGTAGTGCCGTTCCCATTTGTACACAGCTTATGCTGTCCAGTTCATCCATTTTCTGTAGGTCATGAACAAATACTCGGAAGGTTTCGGGTTGAAAGCTGCACTCCCCGGTCTTCACATTCTGCCTCTCCCCTTCCACTCTCTGGTACTGAAAGCTGCCCACAAATGCAGCAGTCATAATTTGCAGCAAAATCTCTTTAAATGGACCACTGGGTTAGATATTTGGCAAATTTCCACTGGTTGGTGGAAGTTTGAAAAAGCCTAGTATCTACAATGTAAATAAGACCAAAATGGAGAGATGATCGTGGGTTATTACCGGATTTATATACAGGCCTGATTGTCATGAGGATTTCACAGTTTTGCTGAAGTCTGTAATGGTAGATGAGACAGATAAAAATACTTCAGAAGCTTACTCCCAAAACAGAAAATGTACCGCACAATGTCATTACCAAAAAGAATATAACCCTTCATTACTGTTATAAAGCACACTAAAACCATTTCCTCCCAGTTTGTGTATGCTGTATTTCAAAAGTAAGTGTAACAAGATGTGTTTTTTGGCGTCATATTAAGTTTACCTGATTACTGATTAAATGAATTTTAAAAAATTSCTGAATTCATCCCAGTTTGGATTATTTGTTCTTGTGCTTCCTCCATACCATGTAGAACAGCTGATAAAGTTGAGACAGCATCCCTTGCTACCTAAGAGAAAGCTTAGGTGTTTCAAGCCAGAAATGCGTACAGAGGCTTTGAGGAGGAGCAGTTTCCTCAATTTTTCCATGGGATACAGTCATTTTACCTCAGCCTTCACTCCATTTCCAATTAGGCTTATGTATGTGGTGTATTGTATGCATAATTGTATCTATGACATAGGAAACATGCTGAGTTTTAAGATGTACAAGGACATATGTATATATAGTTATTTTCATTAAGATAACAGAGTTATAAGGCATTATGTCTAGTAAGGCATGAGTAAGCTATAGAATGGATTGGTCTATGAAGTGCTGGACGTGCGAGAGGAACTTAGCTTTTGTATTTCCCTCAGAGAATCAGACGCAATCGATAACATTGCCTAGTTGGCATTTTTTCTGAGAAAGTTCCTTTTCAACTGAGTTTAAGAAGTTAAGTTTAAACTTGCAATATAAATGAATTACCTAGGCGGCAAGAAGTCCCTAGAGGAATCCTTCAACCCTCTGTTTCGATTGAAGCTAAAGCCCAGGGTATGTTTATGTATGTGAATGTGTATGTGTGCATGTGGTGTGTCGGCTCTGTCCTTCATCACAGCTCCTTTCTGAGTGGCACGGGGGGTACGCAGAGTTGTGCTTACTGAGTCAAGCCTAATCCTAGCATAGCCAAACATTCAGGTTGCTCCTCCAAGAGACCGCTTTGACAAGGGATAATAAGTGACATCATTGGTCCTTCTCTTAATGGCTGAGTAATATCTGGGCTAAGGGGGAAGTTGCCTGTCCCCTGTTAAGACAGCTACTAAACATGAGGTTGGCATTTATCCCTTTACACTATTGTATATATGTCCTTTAGCCTTTCATTTAATCTTAACTTTAGCAAAAAATATAAGGTTATTATTCCTATAACCGTGCCTAGTTTCAACATGATGCTGATAGGGCACAAGACGCTGCATTTTATGAGAGCAGTAGGTCTAAACGCAGGGAGGACAGGCACGCTTTGTGAGTGGGAAAGATCTTTAGGTCAAGCCATATGCTTCACACTACGTAGCAACATCTCAGTGTGGGAACTCGTAACTACCTGTGGAGGTCACTCCTGCCTGATGTGTGATGACTGATGTGTCTTTGCTGAGCAGCATGTGGGCTACGAAGTGGCTTGAGTCAGAAATCAGGAGCAGAGAGACTTCTTTTCATACTGGGAACAAGTATTGCTTAACAATAAGACAGATCAGATCAATGGCAGTCTCTCTGGTTTTAGGTACAGCGACGTATTCACAGAAAATTAATGGCAGGTGAAGAAATTCCAGAAGGTGCCTGTGGGGTTTTTTCAGGTACGCAAAAAACTAATTAAAAGACGAAAATTTTCAGGCCACAGTTAGGGCAGACTATGTAAGAGACCACCAAGTGTGGAAAGATGCTTTCTTGTCTTTGGATTTTATACCCTAAACTCAAAGACCTCATGGAGAACAACCGTCAAAGTGGAAAGCAGCTGGGCCTGGCAAAGGATAAATGAAATAAGTGGGGTTTTGAGAAGGAGTTTAAAAGACAACAGGACATGAATGGAGAAAAATGGGGGGATAGGGAGGTGTCATAAAAAGATAAATTCAAGCCTGAGAAAAAACAAAGCAGCTAAAAGTATATCCCAGGGAGAATGTAGAAGAAAGGTAGGGCACAGAAAGAACTGAGAGTACGGACGAATGGTGAGCAAGAACAGGATGAGGGGCTTGAACTTCACAAAGAAAGGAAAGGAAAGGAAAGCAGTGAAGGGAGCTGGGGGTATGTGTGGCCTGGCTGAAGCGTCAGGGAGCAGCGGGAGCGGCCCTGCTCCACAGAGGGGGACAAGCCAGGAGCCAAGGGTGACCCCAGCACAGCTGTGCCCTCACTGACCAGGGCACAGTCCCACAGGGTCTCAGCAGAGCTGGGTGCTGGTAATAGGGTCCATCGACAGCCCCCAGACGCAGCCAGAGGATGAACCAGGTCCAGGAGCCACCCAGTCAGAGAAGCAGGAGATGCGTCTACAACATGGGTTCAAGGTCCACCCAGAAGATGGGGCCAGAGACGGGGCTGGAGACAGGCACACCTACAGCATAGCCCAGGCAAGGTTTGGGTGCCCAGGGCTGAGCTACCTGGAGCTCCTAGGCCATGGGCAGAGGGTGTGAGTGGGGATCCCAGGTAAGGCCAGTCAGGGCCATTAAGGCCTATCAGTGTCCTCATGGTCCTGGCAGGGATTGACATGAGACCAGAGACATTAGTAGGAATAGCGAGGAGACGTGGGCTTTGAGGCAGTTTTGGCACCAAACACTAGATGCCAAGTCATGGTGGATGACTCCCATCAGGTAGAATGGGAAGAAATGAAAAGATTTTAAGTGAGATTTTTGGAAAGTGGCACCAACAGGGCCACAGAAGAAAGCTGGGTGAGGGTAGAGGAGATATGGAAAGAAAGGGTAGTTCTTTTTCTCGGGAGGACAGTAAAACTGGTAATGATGAAGAGAAAGGAGGACTAGCAAAGGGGAAAGATAGTGTAATGGTCAGGAAACTGGTGCAGGGACTGTGTCAATGTCCTTCTTCAACTAGCATTATCAATAGCCAAGTTCAGAGTTTTGTTGTGAAACTGTTTTTGAGTTATTGGAGGCAAAAAAMCCCCATGAATTTCATGCATAACAAAACAAAGCTATTAGTCTTGCCTAATCCAGCAAGGCCTGCAAGAATTGTCTGAACTTCCTAAAGCCAGTTCACCTCTAGTCTCAAATGAGGCTCAAGACAGTGTCAGATTACCCCAAAAAATCTTTCTAAGGTGGTCAGAAACTGAAATTGGCAGTATATTTAGGCACGTTCAGCTCACTTTTAACCTCAGTCTAGTAAGGCATATTGGGCAAGGTACTGGCTGACTGGAGTTTGGCTTTCTACTCAGCACTGTGCCATTAGCCCTTACTGTTTATGACCTACTTCTGTTTGTCTCAGTGCCCCTCATGTAAACTGTTAATATATATTTATGTCTGTCTTCATTATAGGGGGATCTGGAGTCTGGTTATAGGAGTAAAAATATCATTTATAATCATAAGATTAGTACTGGCATGCTGTAGTAACTTAATAAGCTGCTTAACTAACTCAGTATTTTGGGCTACGTTTATAGAAAGAGGCTGTAGATGTAAAGTATAGATATAATAATTAGGAAGAACATAATTGTCTAAATAACCCAACTGTTCTTGCAAGTCAGGAAGCTTGATGTGTTGCTTGTATCAGTGGAGACTGCAATTCACTGAACACTGGAAGGCAGGCTTGAAAATCTGTGCAGTTATAAAAAGAAATGGCGGAGCCAAATATTTTGTAAAAACAAAGTAAAATTTGAAAAGAGAGACCCAGAATTAAATCAGGCAACCCATTATGTGCGTGGCTGGAGTCTATGGTGTAAGGAGGGAGCCAGACTCCTGCATTTATTTAAGTCTGCTTACTATATAATTCAGGGTAGCGAGGTGAACTAAGGATGAAGCATTAGCTTCAGCATAGAATTTTTATTCTGATCACTGGAGCCTAAAGTTATTAAAAGAACAAACACAATTATGACATCGTAGGGGACTGGCACACATATAAATCTGGGTATGCTGCCTGTTTCTCGCAAAGCATATGTATGGATCTGTGTACTGCCTGCTTTTTATTTTAACTAGATTTGCTGCAGCTGTTGCTCTGAAAAGAACCATTTAACACTCTGGGGAAAGAGAAGCTGCAGAAATCCTCAAATTAATATCTATCAACAAAAATAAGTTTTAAATAAATTGCTTGTTTATGTGGCTAAAACTCTTATCCCTTGAACAGAACAAAGAACCATCTCTTTGCTAGTTCTAGACCTTTCCTAGCTCCCAGCTAATCAACTTACAGTACCATAAAAAATTTAATAACAGCTTATTCTTCCTCTTCCTCTAGTCCTTCAAAATGATGAGAATCTGTTTTCATGATAGGTAGGGATGTGAATACTTTCTGAAGAACAGAAGCCTATAGTCTTTAAATTTAACCAGTATATGTGATTTTYAGATTGGCTTTTATGAAAATATTTTGAGCATCGGGTAGCTCAGCATTACCTATTATCTGTGCACATGAATGCTATAACTCCCAATCTTTCAACAGACTAATAGCAATGTGTGTACATTATATAAAGTGTATTAGATTTCATCTGACAGTCTCAAATTCAGTGTTGTCAATGCAGAGTACATTATGGAGTCTGTAGTTTTTAGAGGTGTCAGCAGGAAAAAAAAAATCAGGTTCTTCTGGTTCAAAGGGATAGGCCATTAACCCTTGGGAAGGTTCTCATAGTGTATTGCCAGCCTCCAAAACTGTCCTGCCAGGCATCTTCCTGGCATTGATGCCCTGTTCTTGTTTCAGGCACTGCCCATCCTCTTAGCCCTGCTGCCTGTGACTCAGGGTTTCCCCCTCTCTTCCCTCTTGTCCCTCTCTAGCTCCCCATTTTAGCCTACTGGGAACCCCGTTGGGCTTCTTCTTGTGTTCCCATCTCCTTCTCTCTTATCTTCTAGTGGTATCACCATCCAAATAGCTGTCAGTCAGCTTCCAGGCTAACATATTTTTGTATGTCACTACATCCCATCTCTGTACCTTTGCCAAGTCGCTCCTGCTGTTCCTGCTCCCGTTTCTTCAGTTTCTTTTCTGTCCTCAGCTTCCTCCTCTTCTGCATAAGTTCACTGCCATATCCATAACTGAAAGGGAGCAACTTCCAGTAGTCCCCTAAGACACTATCTGTAACATCCACAGATTAAAGAAAAAAAAAAAAAAGAAAAGAAGACCCCATGATCTGGGCAATCAGGGACCTGGTTCTCTCACTTCAATAATTCACAAGATTTTAGAATTTTTTTAAGGTGGAGAGATTAAAAGTCTTGGAGGTATGATATAAAATAAAGCATAGATGTATTAACGAAAGATTGTGTCAGACTAATCTGTTAATCTCCTGAGACAACAGCTGGTTTCCCAGGGAAGGGAAATGCAGCAGACATCGTCTAGCTTGACTTTAGTAAACTGCCACCAGGGAAGGTGATACYGAACACCAAGGAATATTGAAGGGACATACAGTTCTTTGATTGAAACAATACAGATGGGTTAGGGATGCTTTATGAGTAGACAAGCCAGACATTCAGTAGATGTCTTTCCCCTTTGCTAGTCCTCCTTTCTCTTCATCATTACCAGTTTATCTACTCATTCAGTAGATAAAAAGGCCTTGAAACCTTGTATTCTGCGTAACAAATTCTTACAGTAACAAAGGTATACGTGAAGGTTTGGATTAATAGAAGAATTGTGGAATTGATAAGAAACTGGCTAGAGAGGAAACAGATTGCGTTGAAAGGGGAAATACTGGGCCAGAGGGGACTTTACACACCGATGATTTTTTGATGATGCCACAAAAATTGAGAGTGTGCCAGTGAAATTTGTCATTGACATTTTTCTGGAATTTTTTTTTAGGGTGTTAAATATGATGGCTCTGTAGTGGCACAACGTTTTAATTATAAATGTTTCCATCTCACTAGCTCACTAGCTCTTCTGTGACTTTGCTCCTTGAGTTGCTTGTTCAGATGCTGCGAGCAGCCTGCCATCACTTTCCAGCCATTGGGAGGTCCTCGGGTAGGACTGCACCAGGGAAATGGGCACATGAGGATTTTTAATGGAGACAGCCCTGCAACTGGATTATCTGCTGTTATATATTATCTGCTGCTCCTAACCAGCTGTTTAGATAGTGTCGGGAACAAATTTTAGGGGAGTTTTTACCCTGTATTGAGAAATTAAATTGAACACAATCATGAGTCAAAAAGTGTTGTGGTTCAACCCTAGCCAGCAACTAAACACCACACAGCTGCTCRCTCACTCCCCTGCCTCTGGTGGGATGGGGGAGAGAATCGGGAGGGTAAAACTGAGAAAACTCATGGGTTGAGATAAAAACAGTTTAATAATTGAACTAGAATAAAGTAAAATAGTAGTAGTAGTAGTAATAATAATAATAATAATAATAATAGAATATGCACGATGCAATTGCTCACCACCCGCTGACCGATGCCCAGCCAGTCCCCGAGCCCTGATAGTTGCTTCCTGGACCACGCCTCCTAGTTTATATACTGACCATGATGTCATATGGTATGGAATACCCCGYTGGCCAGTTGGGTCAGCTGTCCTGGCTGTGCTCCCTCCCAGCTTCTTGTGCACCTGGCAGAGCATGGGAAGCTGAAAAGTCCTTGACTAGTGTAACCACCACTTAGCAACAACTAAAACATCAATGCGCCATCAACATTCGTCTCATACCAAACCCAAAACACAGCACTATACCAGCAACTAGAAAGAAAATTAACTCTATCCCAGCTGAAAACAGGACAAAAAGAAAGGAAAAAATTATGCTTCTGCATCATCTTAACCTACTACTGATTTTTCCAGCCTTTTCAGTATGGACAGAATAACTCACAGGACAGAGCATTTTAAATGAATAATTTAAATAACAAGAGTTTCGGTATGATGACAATGCTTCATTATCTGTGCCCAACTGGATTCCTGCTTCCTTTCTATACAATTTTGTGGGTTTGTCTCATTCGTGGAAAATAACAAGCCAACTTCGTTTCATTTTTCTTCAGTGAATGCGTTCTCGTGAAGGGAAACAACAGACTAAAACCTGTGCTTAATGCTAACAGTACTAGCAAAACATAGGAACATAAAGTCACTTTCCAATACGGAAGGAAATCAGAAGTTCTCCTTGGGTTCAGATTAGGTCCAAAATCAATCAGGGTATTTTTTCCAGTGGATATTACCTGCTTTCTTTCAAAAAGTTTTACTTGAGTAGAAGTGCTTTGCAGTATGATCTGAAGCAAATGTGAAAGGCGCAATGGCCGTCCTCATGTGGAAAATACCTGGTGAACCAGCAAAACCACCTTATCTTCCTTTACATCTTCTAGACCTGTAGGTAAATAATGCCCCAACTTTGCAAGGCTAACCATATAAATACCGGCAAGCAAAACATACACAGAGCAAAAGGCGAATAAAAAATGGATGGCTGCGATGAGGTCCCCATCTAAGAGGAAAGGTCACAGTTTCACAGGTAGGTGCATATAGAGAAAAATCACTGTAGGGCATAAGAGCTGACAGAGTATCCAGAAGCATCAGAGGATTTGTGATAAGTAATCAAGTGCAAAAGATGGAAACAGTGTCTGTCTGCTCTCCTGCTTTAAGTATGTACCAGCTTTTTAAATCCTTTGTCTCTCAGTCTTCTCTAGTGTGCACTTTATTTAAAAGTTTAATATTATAGTATTCACACATTAATCCTGATTGTCCCTATATCCAATTCTGCCTGTTCTTGGGAAAGTATAAAATCAATTTCTATAGCACAGCTGAAAAGCAAAAATTGTTGGATTACCATATTGTTGTGTGCAATAAAAATATAGCATTATCTAGGGAAGTCTGTAGTTGATTAGAGCATAAATATCAAACCCCCAACTCATACCTCTGAGTATTTGATTCCTGCATCTTATAGAAACAAGGATCTCTGCTGAACAGTGTGACATTTCATTACTTTGGTTTTGCTATAATGAATAATATTATAWGCTATTGGCCTAAAAGAAATATTACTATAGTAACTAGCTCATGATTCATTTTTTATGTTTTTTTTCTATATTTCCTAAGGGATGCCTGTCTAGACTAAAAATGTTTAAACTAACTCTTGGTAATTAATTTTTTCCAGAGTACTAAAAATATAGGACAGATAAACAACAATACTTAGATACTGCTTTTTAAAAACACAGCAGGCCCATAACATTCTTGAAATTATGGGAGTATAGTTTTATTTGGCACTTTTTTATTAGTAGCTTTCTGTGTTGTTATTAATCCTGTTTAGTGACCTAAGGCTGGATTCCCACATCGACAATATTGCAACTCTAATGAAAACCTTAGACATATAATATATAAAATGTTACATATGAGGATTGTGCTGGTTTTGGCTGGGGTAGAGTTAATTTTCTTTATAGTAGCTAGTATGGGGCTATGATTTGGATTTGTGCTGGAAACAGTGTTGATAACACAGTTTTCGTTATTGCTGAGCAGTGCTTACACAGAGCCAAGGCCTTTTCTGCTTCTCACCCCACCCCACCAGCRAGCAGGCTGGGGGTGCACAAGAAGCTGGGAGGGGACACRGCTGGGACAGCTGAYCCCAACTGACCAAAGGGATATCCCACACCATATGATGTCATGCTCAGCATATAAAGCTGGGGGAAGAAGAAGGAAGGGGGGGACATTCGGAGTGATGGYGTTTGTCTTYGCAAGTAACCGTTACACGTGATGGAGCYCTGCTTTCCTGGAGATGGCTGAACACCTGCCTGCCGAGGGGAAGYAGTGAATGAATTCCTTGTTTTGCTTTGCTTGCGTGCGCGGCTTTTGCTTTACCTATTAACCTGTCTTTATCTCAACCCACGAGTTTTGTCACTTTTACTTYTCCGATTCTCTCCCCCACCCCACCGCGGGGGAGCGAGCAAGCAGCTGTGTGGTGCTTAGTTGCCAGCTGGGGTTAAAACACGACAGGATGAAAATATAAGCGGGATTGGTTGATTTAAATCAAAGTAATGAGCTCACTTATTCATTTAAATCAATAGAAAGGAAATCTTGGCATAAGTGATATATTAATATTTTGTATTTTGTATTTGTACATATTTAATTCCTTATGATGATTCTTATGGGTCACAGTCAACAAGCACATGTTGGCAAATATCATCTTTATTACAGTGCCTTATCAGCATAAGGAATAGGAGGATGTGTTAGGTATGTGCCCATTTATTGAAGCATATATAGAGCTTAATGTGCATTTACTGCATCCTTGTTTTTATTATGGTAAAAGATGTCGTTTGATTATTTTTTTTAATTAGATTGTTTCAAAAACTCATCATCTATGTCAAAGCATGTTTGTCTGCAATTAGAAACTGAACAAACTCTGGCTTCAGGTTTTCAGTTATTTCTGCGTAATGCTTGATTTGAACTGACCTCAGTTTAGGCCTCAGCATGCAAGTGTTATCATTTTCAACGGCTTTGTTCAAAAACTAAATATCCAGTTTAAATGTTTAGGAACTGGGAGGACGTTGTGGGATTTCTTGTGTGATAAATTGGCTGACTCATACCCCAGGATAGCCATGGTAACTTTCTGTAATAAAAACATAGAAGAACGGAGCTCTGTCAGCAGAACCACCAGCAGATTTACTTTCTGCCTTTTGTTTTTCATTTAAGTGTTGGTAGGTTCAGAGGATCACCCAGTAGCATATAAAGATTTCATAAGGGTTCATAAATTATGCAGTCAGACTTGCTGGATTACAAAAGCCTGGAAGCAACAAGTGCTTCTTGCATTGTAAATGAAATGGGTTATTTACAAAGATGACATAGCTATATTAATTGCAAGAAGTTATGATTAAAGGGACAGGCCTGCGCTGTTTAAGATGTTAATTAGAAGCAACTCATTTTCAGGAAGAAACAAATGCATGTTTTTAGTTTGCTGTGGGTTTACTGAAGTGCTCTGCTGATTGTGTTCTGAAATATCTTCCTTCTCCAGCAATTTTAAGTGGTTTTTCCTCATGCATTAGCCTAATGTCAAGGCAATAAAAGAATCCTGTGTCGAGGTTCACATGCAAAATCAAAGATGGTGGTCACCTCCATGGGTAGAAAATTCAGCCTGTTCCCTGCTGTATGACACTGGGCAAGCACCAGCTGAGGTGTGTGCTATCATCCCTGAGTGTTGAACGGTAATTGGAGTAACAAATTGGAGGCATGACTGCTGAAATAAAGTTGCTGTTACTACATCTGCAATCACCTATGCAGGGCCCTTGAACCTGCCCTGCTGATGCTGCGGCTTTTCCCCCTTTCTCCCTGGTGAGGTTCCCAGGCAGAAGCAGCTCCAGMGTGGCTCCTGGAAGACCCCTTTTGCCCTCCATGGGTGCTTTGTCCTGCTTACGGCTCCTCATGTTCCCTCCCCTGTGCTCGCTCTGGAGGAAGCAGCGATCCTTAGGCTTTCCAGGGAGATGTCAGCTTGATTTAGCACAGAAATGCCCAAGGACTTGTCACACCAGAGTAGGGATTTTAAGGTTGAGCTGACCATCACTCCTAGGAGCATCTCTGAGTGACTGCTCCTTTCCAAGCACACATTGAGGAGAAAGAGGGGCGGTGAGCATGGTGGTGGGCAAGATTTGAGAGCATGGAGGTCTTAATAGGAGGGTGCAAGGGCAGGTGGTGAGTTGGCTTGGGGTGGGTTGGGGTGAAGGAGGATGGAGAACACAGGTGGGAGGCCAGGGTTGGGGGAGGAGAGGGCATGAAATGGAAAGATAAGAAAAATGGGGAATTGCAAATGGGGCAACCTTTCAGCCTTTTGAATGATCAGCTGCCTCTCTTGGAGCCTGTTGCCCTTCGTGCAGGGCTTGCGTATTCATTTTTTTATTGCAGATGGGTGGTTTTGGTGCTCATGAACTGCATGATTTTCTTATTTTTCTGCTATGACACTCTTGGGTTATATGAAGGAGAAGGAAGCTTAATGGTGTTCTTGATTTTATAGATCAGCTTGTGGCTTAAGCAAAGTACCCACCCCCTGGAGGTCTTATATGCTGTTCTGTTTCTCCTACAAAGTAATTTGAACTTCTCCCTTTCTTCCAGTGGCTTGTTAGGCTGCCCTGGATAAGGCTCAGCCAAGTGAGGAGGGATATCCAACAGCGCCGGGAGTTGGGAGTGTGTTCTGCAAGGATAGCGAGGGAGGTTGTGATTCACATCTTAAACAGGGCAGGGTTTTACAAAGCTGCTGAAGTCTCAGGGAAGCTGAAGCATTAGTGACCCTTAAGGGATTAAAGAGAGTTTAGATTTTAGCAGGCATTTCACTAATGAAATCACGGGTTTATAATTTCATTTCACTTCCAAGGTTAGATGCTAATCGAAGCACATCCTTCCTTTTCTTGTTACGGAGGTATGTGGATAGTTCAATTAATGTCATCAACAGCGAGGAAGCGTTAACAGCCAAAGGCACAAAATTCTCTGCCTGTGTGGCTTTCGCAGAAACAGGGCAGAAACTCTTAAAGGGATGAAAATGACTTTTCCTTTGTACAAGACAAGCAAG
Organism: Phoebastria nigripes; assembly: GCA_035582835.1. NCBI lineage: Eukaryota > Metazoa > Chordata > Aves > Procellariiformes > Diomedeidae > Phoebastria > Phoebastria nigripes. The sequence continues at coordinate 1,406,646 of JAYKAV010000622.1, forward strand.
CCCTCAGCATGTTTGCACTTGTGGCCCTTCTGCTTTAGTCCTAATATGGCTTTTTACTGAGAGCTGGCCTAAGATAACCTGCTGCTGCAGTGTTTACAGACTCCTTATAAAATGTGGATGCAGGCAGTCTGGTCCTGCCACAGGCTGCAAAGCCTCTGCCTCCCTCTACCACCGACTGAGATAGAAAGGACTTGCTGATTCAGTAAACCCAAATGCAGGTGTTGCTGTACGAGAAGCCCATTTTCCATCCTAGTGAAGACAAATACTGAAAATACTCTATATCTTTAATATTATTACACATTATATGTCACTTTTCCTTCACTGTGTGTATGTAACTAACTGGAATGAGAGTGATGTCTCTGTTCAAGAATGAGTGCAGCCATTTCTGAGCTAACATGCATCAGCAGTGTGTCAGTGAAATGCTATATAGCAGTTTTAGAGGCAAAGACGTCCATCAAATCTAGATTAGAAATCACCTCACCAGCACCATGAATTTACAAGGAGCTGTAAGATACGGAGGTGAGGGAAGAGGGAAACAAGGAAAACAAAAGAGGAAACTGAGAAAAAGGTGTGGAGAAATAGAGAATGACAGGAAGAGCTGAGGGATTCTTCCTCCTGCCTTTTTTCAGGCGTGTCTGAAGTTCATGATTTCATGAACTATCATGATTTATTGTCATCACAAATATGTAATTTTCCCCTGGCTTCCAATATTTCAAGCTTTTCGTCAGGGACAAGATGAATCATTGTATGTTTGAGAACATATAACGCAGAATTCTAGAAATACAGTCCGTTCAAATGAATTATAATGATTCATTTTAGACCCCAAGGAGAACATTGTTTATTTTTCAGTCTTCTGATTAATTTGACACCATTTTCTATGATCTATGATATTTTCTGATGACCTCCTGTTGGTCTAACAGTAGAAATATGGTAAATACCACAACCAAAATATATTCTGTATGAACTGCAAGTTTTAGTGGTGATGATGACCTTATATACTCATTAACCTTATCAGAAGGTATTATTGTTCATTGTATTTTACACAACATCCCTTAATGGTGCCATGATACAGAAAGTCTGCAACTTAGACTAAATATTAAGCTATTTTGATTACTGAAATAGTCAGTTCCAGCAGTAATTGTGTAGTCTTTACTTTAGGGGTTTAAAGCCATACAATAGCATCCCATAAAGTTGTTGCTAGTGATGCAGTGTTGATTATGATGATGGCTGCTGACCTTACTAAATTTTTCTATACAGGAAACATGAAAATTTACTGCTTTATTTGACCAGTGTGTTGTATAGTTTTTACTAGTAGGTGCTGATGATTCCCCCTTCCCTCTTTGTAACCATGAGAAAAAGTCCAGTAGTCAAAGTAAAATTTCGTTCTTTTCCCCAAAGACTCATTGAAGGGTTTATGAAGAAACAGAGTCCATTGTAGTCCTAAGTTATTTTTTATCTTATTTGATATACTCTTTCCTGCAGGAAAACGCCTTTCTATTATAACCAAAAGATTGGCTTTCCCATTTATGTAACTTTTATGGTTCTTTCCAAAGACTCATCTTGTGGCTTTGGCTGGTTTCATCAGGTTCTAAAGGGACCAAAGCAAAAGATGTCCCATCTATAACATGAGATTACTCCTGCCATTATAAAAATACTATATCACAACTTTGAGTAGCTGCTTTTAAATGCATAACTTTGAAAAAGGAAAGAAACTAAAGATCGTGAGAAAAAAAGACTTAATTTACCAAGCTGTATTTCATTGAAGACATGCATTTACTCATTTTTGATAGGGTGGAGCTTAACTAGATGAGGTTATATGAAAAGGATTATTATGTAAAGGGTCCAAGTCCGATATCATTAAGGACAACTGGAAGACGGCAATTCTCAGGGATGTTTCAGCATTGTTGTTCTTGAATATTGTACCAGAAGTTTCATACTTAAATTGGAAAAGACAGATGGACTTAGCTCTCAGCTAGATAAGCTGTTGAAATACTTAGCACACCTCTTGTGCAAGAGAGGAGCAACCCTGGTGAAAATCAGAGCAGTTCCTGGCTTCTCTAGATTGTAATGGCCCCTTCAAAACACCTGCCCTCTGTGCACTGGGAGATCCTCAGCACAGCGGCCAGCCTCGCTATACCTCCCTCACACACGTCCTTGCCTCCTTCTCAGCCAAAGCACGGGAAGAGGTGGCACAGTGCTGGCTTCACTGCTTTGTGCCTGGATCATATACATCTTCAAAAAGAAGCTTGCCATACAAGTGACTTCCACTGATTTTAGTAGGACTAAGATTTGGGCCAAGTCTACTGTTGATATCTACAGAGAAAAGATGGGGCTGGGGTTTTGTTTGCTTTGCCTTTATGATCTTACCATGAGAAGTTACTGTATTGCATGTGTCATCCGCCTAACTGGCTATTCCCTGAGGCTTTTTCCTTCTTCCTTCCTTCAGGAACAAGCAATGGAAGCATGTGATCCTGTGCTGATTCCATGTGTCATCTCTTATTCAGTAGCTGAATAACAGCTGGCTACAGGCTTTGTAGAAACTAGAGGGTGCATAATTCAATTTTTCCATTCGTGTTCCAGTTCCTTCTTGGGAATTCCCCTTGGGGATAGATTTGTCTGCTCACAAACTGCGCTCAAGAAGAAGAACCTAAGAGACCAACTTACTGCAAAATGATCCCTAGGAGGAATGAAAATCTTTGCATATGAAAGGTCACCAGAAAAGTGGCAGTAGGGTCACAGAATTAGGCTGCACCAGGGAAAAAAACATTCTTGCCTTCTATGTTGGGTTTTGTGCTGACAGTCCCAAAATCTCTAACTTTGCATATTTGACTTAATGAAAACTGAGAAATGAGCTTGTCTCATTTTTTTACCAGGCAAATTGTATGTGACCTCAGCACCTTTTTTTTTTCTGTTGTTGCAGAGGCAGAGTAGTAGGCAGTTGTGTACTTTTCCCTGATGCAGCTAGTAAGAAAGGACACATATTTCAAGATGGGTTGTAATATTCCTTGCCTGACTGCAAATTCTGAGATTACCGAAGTAACAAAATTGAGCTAAATGTCATGTTATCCCTTGATTTAATGGAAAATAATTAAGATCATCACTGACTTTATTGAAGGATGTGGGTTTGCTGCCTGAAGCATAAGAAGCTTCTTTTTAATCTCCAGTAAAAATGGGCAGCCCTTCTCTGTTATTAAGTATTGCAGTATTGCTTACAGTGTGTAATCCCATGAACATAATGACTGTATTTCTCCTTGTTCGTCATGTTAGCAAATGGCAGAGAGTCTTGGGCAATTTGCACTGGAGGTCTTGAGCCATGCGGCAGATGAGCGGGCGTGAAGTTCAGAGATTTGTTTGACGTGGCTACTGCACTGAGCCTTCAGTTCTCACGATAAACTTCACTGGACAGAGGAGTGAAACCGCATAAGAGTATATGCTCTGCTGCTCTTGTGCTGCTTCAGCAGCGCAAAGAGAGGGGACACTAGTGAAATCTCTTTAGGTGAGGGTCCCCGGGTATCGGAGCACTGCAGAGGGGTAGAGGCTGGTTGTAGGCAATGGCTCTCTCTGGCACGCATGGCACGTAGTTATTCAGGCTGGGTTCTAGCCATCGGGTCACCTCCTGGAAATTGTAGCTTGGTGGGGGAGTTCAGCGCAGTGACCTAGACTCACATAAAATCAGCCACGTATGGAGTCAGGAAAATGCAATCCTCTCTGGTGACCCCACGGCGTGCCCTGCCTCTGCTAGCAGGGGCAGGTAATTGAACATACAGCACAGTGGCTCGGCGTGTGCTTCTTCTATTCTCCCCTGGCAGCCTTCAGCCAGGGGACTGAAGGGAGGAATTCAGTGTTGAAATGCAAGAGCCCTTTACCACCTCAGTGCTCTCCATTTGGCTGCCACAGCGTCACACCGAGCCCTTCGGTGGAGGGAATGATTTGGCCTCGGGAAACAGAGATTTATTTTGAAAAGTCTTCTACTGTAATATCTTCTTTCTCTCTGACTGTACCACAGAGGCACTTCATGGTTATCATGCAGGAAGTAGCTGAGGCTCTGTGATACTATTCTTTTAAACTCAAAACATTAAAGCTACAATCTGATGATTTTCAAATTTTCCAGGCATCCCTCCCACCGGCATTAATTGCCCCCCTGCTGTTCCCGTTGCAAAGCTATTTGCTCTTTCAGTATGCAGTACTTGTTCAGCACTGCACTAAACCTTTGTTGCTTTGCAGTAAAAAAAAAGCTTCAGTTTATGCAAATGACATTGAAATGAGTTTGATAAAGTGATAAACAGTCACATTTTATGATTGCAACTGTTGGGTGTTTGTTTGTTATTTTACAGTTAATTTTGTGGAAGTAAAGGGCTTTACAAACTCCCTTCTGGTGTCAATGCAGTAATACAGCGCTCCCATAACAGCGTTTTAAGAATTTGGTAGGGCCACCAAGCCAACGTGATAGGGGGATCACATATACCCAAAAGGGACACATCCAGTGTCCCTTTTCCCTGCGGTAGAGCTCCCTCCCAGCTCATAATCTCCCTGTACCTAGCAGCTCAGCATCTGTTTTAGTTACTATGTCTTTGGATGGCTCTTAGGCTTCATGCCCTTTTCTTTATTTCCTCTTCCTCTCGGCTTCTGACACGTTATTATTCTTTCCAGTGACTGTACCAGATCTCCAAAATCCCATAGTCCCCAAGAGTAATTACAGATACATTACTGTGCAATCCCCACTGGTAGGTTGGGTCAAGTGCTTTATTTTTACACAGGTCAGCTACTGAGGAGTGTGGTTGACTTTGCTTCCTCAGTAGCTGCATGACAAGACGGGAGTATTTCTGTCACCTGAGTATTTCTGCTGTAGCTGGAAGTTGGTCCTCTCCCGAGTCCAGACTACGCGGTACCCAAGTAGGGTTGCTAGTGGTCATTAATGGATGATGCGAGGCCCCCATGAAAATTAAACGTCAAATGGAAAAACCTAGAAAAAGCACGACTAGGGCTGCACGAGGAGTAAATGAACACAGGTTGATTGTATCTTTGTCTGACATAGGGTTTGATGACCTACATGCTTGTGCTGATCCTGGAGCTCCTGAACATGGATACAAGACACCCAGTGCAGGTGTTTTCTTTGAAAGTGTGGTAGTCCGGTTTCATTGCCAAGAAGGATACAGGCTTAATGGTACTTCAAAAAAACTTTGTGTGAGACACTTTAATGGCTCCCTGAGCTGGAAACCAAGTGATAAACCTGTGTGCCTACAAGAAGGTAAGTCAGTTTTCTTAAAGCACTTCACCAGTGTCAGTTCTTCTCACTTGTCCATGTACCATGTTCATGTGTCTCAGCACAAACCACAAAAGACTGGCGTCCATTTCACTGCATCTTACTTGATACATACTTTAGTTTCCCATCCATCCCATCCATAATCCCCATTTGTCAGTTAAAGTTATACCATGAGAGGCTGTGTGTGTGTGCGTGCGCATGTGTTGAAAGGGATATAAAGAAATTTGAAGGAAAAAAGATAATACATTTCTCCTTTTACCTAGTTAACGAATTGATGCAGAGAGGAAAAACAACCTCCAGTATCAGTAAACTGTGTGTAACTATTTATTAAAGCTGTCCACTTAATACTCCTTTCTGCAATATCTTACTAGGAAAATATAATGAATTTCCAATGCTACTGCTGCTGCTAATCAGGAGTTTTAAACAATTGTGTTTTATGACATGTGCATGATTCAAGTAGGAAAATCAAATACACCTGGACTGCAGAAGTTTAAAGTCACAGTAGGAGTTTACTTTGACATAATTCAGACTATTATGGCATAAACCAATTTATTTTTATTGTATTGCATTTTTGAAATTTTATTTGGTTTTACATAATTAGGACGTTAAATTACTTTCTTCTTCTAGGAGTTAGATAGAGGCAGGCTTAATTTGAATATCATAAATGTAAATTTTGGCCAAAAATACATCCAAGCAGCACAAACGATTTATTTCACCAAGTATATTAAAGCTATAGCTTGTTCTTTTTTTTTTTTTTAATTTATTTTTGGTCAACAGAGCTATTAAAATCAACAGACATGAAAAGTGTTAGTTAAATCAAGTGTGTACATTTTAGTGCTGTGACTTCTCCACTGAAGTCATTAGCCATTGCCTCGTTGTCTTCGAGGTGGAGCAAGACAAATTCTATTTCAGGATGCCTTCCATCATTTAAAATCAGATAAATATATGGACTTCATTCAAAAGTGGTTGAAGACTTATGTGGCTCATAAACACACTTACCACATAGGATCATGCATCACTCAGCATGTATAAAAACTGGAAGTACTTGTTTATGCTGATGGGTGGGTGGGTATGAGAATCCTGTGCCAGAACAGGGGTGCATGAAGAGATGTGCCACAACAGGAGCAAGCCAGGCCTGGGAGGACCATGCTCAGGAGATACACGAGAAGGGAACAACCCCAAACAGTGGTCTGTGTGAAAGTGGTGCATGAGATAGTGGAGAGAGTAGCCAGAGGCAGCTGGTAAGTAGTCCATGGTCTTTCAGGGAGCTGTCCTGTTAGCAGGAGAGGTCTTGGTAAAATACGGACTCCCAGATACATGTGAGGGCACAGCTACAGAGCCGTGAGGGACACGGTCTTGAGCTGTCTCAGGGTATGCACTGAGACGACAGCTGGTGTGTAGAACATAAAGGCAATGGGGGCCAATAACACCTGGTCATAATGATGGTGTGGGGCAGCTTCAAAGAAACAACCTGATGCCTTTAAAAATAATGTATGTATGAAATTCACACCCTCTCCTGTTACAGCCACCTTTCATAAATGCCCTTGTCTCTCATCTCATGGTTATTTAAGAAAAAATACATGTAAAGTGACAGCAGCATATGTCTAAGCTGGGTGTTTGAACAACCAGAAAAAGCCATAACGCTTGGAAAATCTGTTTTCTTAACCACTGCAGGTAGCTTCTAGGAATTTTGATGTGCATCTTTGAAATAGTACCCATATCATCCACTGCAGTTGTTAAAATAAGCATTAACATGTTTTATTGAATATTCAAACCTCTTCCCAGGCCCCCCAGTCCAGTGGAAATCTGTGGAGGAAGTTTTTGATCACAATGCCATCAATAGCAAAACTGCCACTGATGTCAGTGTGATCAACACTGGAGCTGGGTGTTTTTAAAAAAGAAAGAAATTGGAAGATGAGAATGTGATGGATGATGTGACAACAGTTGCTTAAGAGATAATCATTACTTTACAGCACAGAACACTTAAAAAGGATTGCAAGCCAATGCTCTGATCAAGCAAAGCACTTAAGCTTGAGCGTAACTGTAATTATGTGATTAGTCTTGTTAAAGTTCTGTGCTCAAGATCAGGCATACGCAAAAATGCTTTTTATTATTTGGACTGAAGAGTAGGACCCTGATTTAGGATTTAGCGAAGCAAGTGCTTAAGTACTTTCCTGATTAACGGTATAATAATACCTCAGGTATTATTAAAACAATCCTAGGGTTTAGCAATAGGAAAAAAAAAAATCAGATGACAGAATTAGTTCTTCTTTCCAATGCACAATACAATGACTGATTCAGAAGAAACACTAAGCAAAGGGTCAGTGGCAATCCATGAGACCTAAGCATTTGCTTAAGTGCTTTTTGGAGTGATCCTTTTGTGTACTGGGAGCAGAATCATGAGAGAGGAGCACGACAGGGAGGTGGGTAGTATAGGAACATGGCACATCTGGAGAGCAGTTAAGGAGGAATTATAACAGGGTTTGTAATTCTCAGCTGTCTAATGACATACGTAAAAGCCCTCATTGCAGAAATTCTGTAATGACATATAAAAAGAAATTTTAAGTTTGTAGCAACTACTGGAGAAGTAAGAAGTTAATGTTTTACCACTCATCATTAGCTATCACAAGGCAAAATGAACTTTATATTGCATTTGCCCATTTAAGGCAGGGGCTGATTGATGTGTTTGCTATCTTATGCTATACATGCCTCTCATCCCAGTATATGTAAATGTCAGATATTGCCAGCTGAGCTTGAACAGTAAGAACACTCAATACTGCAGTTCATTTGAAGTTAATCTAAGTTAAGTTTGGATTCAACTAAGGATGGTTACATATAATTTTATGTCTATATGTTATGTACATTTAATTGTCATTATGTGTTTACTAGAACAATCTCTAATCACAAACGAATGCTATTTACCAAAGGAAGCAAAGCAACCCGTTTCAGAATGTAATTGATTTTAAAACTAATACATTTGCCTGGAGCTCTTCATCCAATCAATTTGATTGTATAGGTCTGTCATTTCTTGTTAAGAGGCAGGAGATTTTAAGTGTCAGTATAAGAATGAAGTTGCATGACTAGGTGCCCAATAAATGCCCTGTCAAAAATCTGTGTGCTTAGAGTTATGTTCTCATGTTGATCTATAGCATGTTGTGACTGTAACTTCCATCAATTCTAATATGGTTATGCACATAAATAGCAAAGCTCTAAGGTAGGAATTTTGTATTTACTGTTTAAGAGCAGTATGTCATGTTGTTCACACTTTAATCTAATCTTCTCCCACTGTGATAATGTGGCTGCTGAGACTGTTGCCCTACTTGGAACAAATGCTACCTCTTTCCTATGAGATTGAATCTAAATTTACAGTGTAGTGGGGATGGCAACCAAGTGAAGAGCTGTACCCTTTTCTCCCAGTGCTTCTGCAGGCAGATGCCTTCGAGATGTCCTCAGTGCCTCATTCTCCCAGTGACAGGGATGATAAACCTGCAGTAAAAGTAATGGACTAGTACATAGTTTGGCTACAGTTTTCCTGTATGACATTTAGCACTCATTTCTCTTTGCCTTTGTTCCTGGATCTGTGAGATGACTGAGATATTTTTATTTCTCCATCTCTTATCTGTCTTGCCCAGTGTTTGTTGAGCCTTAAACCTGGTTCCAAGCACTATATGATGTTTGTAACCTGCGCTTAGCACAATGGCCACAGATCTTAGGTGCAGTCTCTGTGCGCTGTTGTAATACAAGCAAAGACAATAAAGAGAAGGTGTTATTTAATATGTTCTGAGATACTGTGTTTGCCTTCCACAGAACTATCCTACTAACACAGTACTATGGACTTAACACTAGTAAAAACCAAGAGACAATATCGATCTTAAATGTTTACTTTTAAGAGCATAGGATCCAGATGAGCTGTCCCTGCATTCAACCCATTCTTCATGATGTTCCATTCATCCTTTCTTCCTGTTCCTCTCTGTTCCAGCCTGTCAATGTTGTGGCTAGATGTAGTCAAGGCTAATTCAGAGACCGCTCCACAGTGAGATACATAGGAGCACTGGACCTCTGCATTTGAGTTTACATACAGACTAGTAAACATAACAATGCCAGAGCACGGGCCAGGGCACTGTTCTTCAATTGCACATACTGTTACAGTGTTAGAAAGGTCCCTGACATGTTTTGGCCAATGTCAAGTAGTACTCCCCAAGCAATTCCTACAAGCACCTTCTGGATTAGCATGGACCAGGGACAATTTTTGGAGGGTAAGAGAGTTCACCTGCAATAGACACAAGCCATGTCAAGCCAGCTGGTACCCATGGATGGTGTAGCTATCTCCATAGTGTCCAGGTCATGCCTTACTTCTGAGTTGCCTTTATGGTCCAGGTGCTCTTGGGAGGAGGGAGGGTGGTCATCCTTCCCTATGGGCTGGAAGAAACAGTTCTGAGAGATGATGCATGGTTTGCCCACAAGCTAAAGCACTATAACTATAGTGTTTAACAAGTTCTACTCTTCAGACCAATCTTCCTGTGATGGGGGACACACTTGGTTTGCTAAAGCCAAGAACTCCTAATGTACAAAGCTGCATCTTCATGAGAGTTAGGTCAAGATGAGCCCTTGCACCTGGCAGGCTGTCTGGCCTGCTGGCTGCACCACACCTCTTTGTGCCTCTGCAAGCTAAGAAATGTGTTCCTAACTAGGGCATTCTTTTGGCTGACCCATTTTAATATTCACACAGTAGATATAGGCAGATCATGTAAAACTGCCAGAAAGGAGCGTAAAAGTCATAGCCATTGCTGTTCGATGCTGGTTAAAGACCATGTATTCACTGAAATGGTTTAGCAGCTTCCACGGATTTGCCGAAAAGTACATAGAATAAAGCAGTTTATTTTCTAGGGCAGGACATTTTAAAATCCAGTCACTTATTCTCAGCTTTTTCCAAGCAGAATTTGTGCCAGCTAATCCAATTGTTTGCGGAGAGGCGGCTACTGCAATTTATGCCTAAGTGCTAAAGAATACAAATTCAGCCAGTGGGAAAGCATTTGCTCGCAAGGCATCAGGAAAAAGAGCTGTAACACTGTGGTCCATTGGTCTTGTGTTTAGCCAGGGCTTGTAATAGGCCTGTTAAGTCAGCCAGGATGTCGCAGGYGAAGGATAGTACAGGGAGCAATTTATCACTGTTCTCTGCCAACATCTAGCCGATTAAAATGATTCAATCTATAGCTGTTACTTGGAATAATGGGGATGAAGTCGCTGTAATAGATCATTGTTACAGAATCAATTTCCCCTGCTTTGAAAGTGAAATCTCATATTTTACTGCAGTGTATGTATACACACCTCTTTTATTTGTATAGCAACAGAAAGCTGTTATGCCAAGAGAGTGAGCTGTTCATTGACATTATCTTCTGGCATCCATCTCCAACCTCCTCCTGCGTGGCCACGGAACAGGATCCCCATCTATCTCATCCCATCCTCGGGGGTGCCCAGGGCAGCCTCTTCATGACAGCATTCAAGGCTGTCGGGCATTTCTTATGGGGCATCCTCTGCTGTCTCCTCTGCTGATTAACTTGCCAGAGAGAGAAAGAGAGAGAAAATTGTCCAGTCTTTGAAGGTGATGTCTTCATCCTCAGCCCAGCGCATTTTATAACTTTCCCAGACTTGGGCATTTATAAATGAATAAATTCTAATAAAACATCTTGCTGCAGGTTCTCAGACCACCTGGCAGGCTGCCAGCCCGTCCTGTTGCAGGCAGCAGGAGGTACCTGCAGCAGCAGCCAAGAAGCTAAAAGGAACAAGAGAAATGGGAGAATTTTTGACTAATAATATGTCCAAGCCCCATACTAAAAGTTAGCTAAGTACAACGTATTTTAGAAAACATCCCTATAATGGGAAGGTACAAAGTAAAGTATGTTTTAAGTGAGGAAGCAACACTCTTCCACTTCATATTAGTAAAGTTTAGTGATGGAGTCTCAGAATAATAGATCCCCTAGTTTGCCTAAATGAATACATTATGAAATACATTTGCTCTTAGTAGTTTGCATGTGCTATGCTAAATGACAGTTTATCTTGCTTCTAGTTGCACTTCTAAGCAAACAAGCAAGCTGTTGCTATCGCTTTATGTTGTGCATGCTCACCATTAACTGCTAAATACAAATTTAGAGTTGCCTCTTCCTCTTTAGCGAGAATTACCCATGAAAATGGCAGAAACTTTCTCTTTTATGCAAGTCTCAAAGGACTTCTGAAACTTCTTTTTTTTATAAATATTGCATTCCTAAATGAAGATAATTGTCTCTTGTGGTAGAAGTGTTGGAAAAAACCCAGCGTAAAACAGGCGTATAATATTTTTATTGTCTTGCTTTTATTTGAAATACTTTGTGGGTTTTGATGCCTGGAAACTTTTATCACCATCTCTGTCATGGATTGACTGCTGGCAGACAAGCAGATAATTTTGATTATATTTTCCCAATATGTAATCCTTTCCTCTCTTCTGTTTAATCTCACTTTGCATTTATGAGGAGGATGAACTTTGAGTCACCTGGACTATTCCTTCATATCCTCTTGGCTTGTCTCTTAATTATTCGGTATTAGCAGAGGGATTTCTACCCTGCCTCACCCTTTCCTCCCACTTTCCATAACATCTTTCATTTTTTAGTCTTCTGGGTTTTATTTTATATTTTGGTGTCTTTGGCACTGGTATATACAGTGAGATGTAAGACTGTCCGATACGTGTATCGCAGACAGGTAATAGAGCCCATGCCTGTGTATCACTAGAGGTTTGCAGTCATTCCCTTGTTGAGAGTCTTCTACAAGCACTTGAGATGCTGCTCAGGGCCTCAAAAATCACGCCCTCTAAAGGCATATGAATTCAGGCACATAAAATTATCTGATTTAAAACCGAATCAATTAGATTAAAGTCAAGACATTCTCATAAAGTACTCTGTGGAATGGAGCTGGATAAACCCTTGTAAATGTACCTGATTTTCATCTGTCTCTCTGCTAAAGCTGCAGTTTTTCTGTGTTCCTCATGCCATATCTGTATTTTATCTTTTCTTTCGTCCTGTCCTTAGTGCTGTCAAAGAGTCTGCCTTCACATGGGACTTTGGGAAAGTGCGGTGTAATTTGCACACATGATGAATGGACGGACAAAATTAAAAACAGTCTTCCTAAACACTCTTAATTTTGTTTGTTTAAAAAAGTCTGGGGGAATGATCCATTATTGTAGCACGTCAGCTTCTACTACAGTGCTACAGACTTTGTAACCAATGGTTAACTAGGGAAAGGACATATTTACTGAAATGCATGTATTTTCCAAACGATTTAAGCAGAGCACTTACATTAACTGATAACTTTTGCTTAAGAGCTTGATTATTGAATAGCTAGCCATGTTTTTTTAATTAAGTTACTATTTTTTTTTTTCACGAAGTCACAGATTGCCTTGTTCCACATGTTGAAGATGCAGAGATTCATAACAAGACATACAGGACTGGCGATAAGTTAATAATCAGCTGTCATGAAGGATTCCAGATCCGTTACCCTGACTTAGACAACATGGTTTCAATATGTCAAGACGATGGAACATGGGATAATCTGCCCAGTTGTCAAGGTTTAGTACACCAGCACATCCTGTTTTATAGCTCATGCACCTTGTGATAGTTCGCCAATATTTTTTTCTACAGTTGTAAGGATGTCAGTGATAAGTCCCACTGTACAGTATTTGAATAGTGCTGCTGCTAAGATTTTTTGATTTCTCTTCCCCATTGCTCACTGCAGGAAAGAAGATGCCACTTTCTGAACATATTCATACTTAAAATACTACTTTAAATGTTGCCTTTTGTTTACTACTCTAAAATCTGACACAGGTAGATACATTGAATTTTAAAAAAAATCAGGGTTAAATCAACCAGAAGTTCAGCAAAAGATCTGACGGGCAACTGACATTTTTGCACCAATTAATTTCTAGAAAGATTTAAGCTTCTGACTGCAATTTACCTTTCTTTGCTGTGGGCAAGGGGTAGAGGAGAAAAGCTGGAACCTGTTCTTCTATTGGAGGTTTCAGCGGAGTTCTTGATCAGGTTCACAGTCCACTAAACCCATAGGAATTGACTGAAAATTCAGGGTGTGCACAGGAACGATTTTGGCCGGAAAAGCCATTAGCCGTAGAACTAGTAGTATTAGTAGCATGGGATCCCAGCTTCGCTTAGACTGCGAGAAATGGCTGGGGGTAAGCCAGCTTGAGTGAATGGAAATTCAATAACCCTGGGCTGCTATTACCTTTACGTTTCTAACACGCATGTGTTAGTACCATTGACTTGGTTTTAACCAATTCACATCTTGCTAACAAGCTTGACCAGCTGAACAGCATTGAGAGATTTTAACTACCTGTGCTAAGGAGAAGACTGGGTTAGTATTAACTTTCCTCAAACCCATCTGTTGTCTCCTAAAGCTGACAGTTCTCTGTAGGCACTTACACCGTCAGATCAATTTGCAGCATCGGGGCAGGCAGGCAGGGGAGCTGGGACGCTTCTCAGGAGTGATGGTGACACGAAAGTCAGGGCTTGGCATTTCTGCTGTAAAGTGATGAGACTGATGGGCGCCAGAGTCCGAAGTTACAGGAGCTTAGTTTGTATGGGTCTCCACGGCTAGGACCCTCAGTTTGGGGCACGTCAAACTGTGTCTCAAGGTCTTGTTGTAGACTATGGTACAGGCATGTAGAAATTTAGGCACATTACAGGGCTAGCTCAGTGTATCTGAAGAGGGCCAACAGAAGAGGGGAGTTTTCACGAACCCATAAAAAAGTGGGCACTAGTTTTGGGGTATCTTATCAGCAATGGCATGGTGTGTGGCAATATGAAGTATACAGCCCATTTTTGGGAGTGGGTGCACCTCACATCTAATTAAGGTAGATTAAGACTCTTGCAGTTAGGTGAGATGAATGCTCCTAAGATTAATTTGTAGGTACTGTATTGCCAAAGATCCAGGTGGAAATTTTGTGAAAGCCAGTATTAACTGGGTAAGCAAAAGTACTCAAAGTACCCCTTGGCTTGTTACTTTCTTCTGTTGCTGTATTTATACTATGAAACACAATCAATTGCTGCTACTCAATATTCAACATTAACCGCTTTTAAAAATAAAAGCAGTGCTAATAAAAGTTATGAAATCAATTGCACAAGAGCAAAGTGCTGTAACTACCGAACAGGTAGAGGATAGGCAATTCAGATTCAAGTATCATCTGCCATATTTTGCCAAATTCTATAAACCTGTTCCAGAATTGACTCCAGAATTTTCTTTTTGCTATGTCGAGCACTAACAATATCAAAGGCACTTGTCTACTTGCACTAGGTAGGCTGTCAATTACATTTCTATGGCCCTTTGATTACAACAGGCAGGGGAGTCTCATGACACTAAGATGCCTTTTTTCTGGCAGAGCAGTGGGAAAGGATTGTAGAGCATATAAGAATCCAACCTCAAACTATTTTTGCCATGAGATAATAGTGATAATTACTGATCTGGAATGATGTGTATTACTTAGCAAAAAAATGTCAAAATGAAGTTTTCAAGCAGCTTGAGGTGTTTGGAGACCTAGGGATTTTCACAAACTCTTGGCTCTCACACAAATTCAAGTAAATCTCTGTCCTGCTCCCAGTGAGCATTAAAATTCTGAGCCAGCAGGACAAAATTTTCCCTGATACAGTTCAGAGGAGAGTAAGTTCAGTCTTGCTTGGGCAGTCTGTGCTCCCTCTTTCTGTCCCACTGGAGGCTGCTTATCTCGTCCTGCTCAGTGGGCTGCTCAGTTTGCAGGAACCAGTGTGTTATTTGTGGGGCATACTTGATCAGGGGTACGAGCAGTGGCCCGTAGATAGGATGCTTGAAGCTTTATTTGAGCAGGGAGATAACCAGCTAGTAAAACAGCTGTCAAAACCATTGCTCTGGTAGCACAGTGTGCCGTAAAAAGCTTTCAAGCTTTTTCTGTTGTTTTCTTTTGCTTTCGTCCCTCTCCCTCGAAAGACCGTTGCAAGGACATAACCGCTTGAAGTGCTGCCGAGCCTTTTTCTTTTAGATGCCAGTATCTTACAAGAAGTTCTGAGACTGACTTTAGTTTCCCCCTCAGGCTTAAAATTATGAGAGCCCTATGAACATCCTTCACAAATTCCTAGTAGTGGCAAGAGACCTATTTATGGATTGCCATAATGCAGCTCCTATTAGTCTCATAACTTTATAATATTGTTTTTCATTCCCTGATTACTAATCGTCTTTCCTCCACATTACTGCAAATTAAAAAATCAACAGTATTAAGTATTACCCAGAGGGTCATTTCTAAGGCCATAAGGAATTACTTTTTTCGTTAGTACAAACTCTTATCTAAATACCAGCTCAAAACAGACTCTGAATGTATGTGAATGACGTAATAAAGTCATGTCATCTATTAAATTCACTGCTCTCTCTTGCACCAAATATGGTTGGTGACCATTTAACTGTCACAGCTCAGTACAAATGTACAATGGTACAAATCCCTCAGAAGTAATTCCATAAGTAGAACGTAGTCTCTGACTACATTTACAATTTCTGGTGATAACAGGTATCTTAACTTTTTGATAACCTAATCTGAGACCTTGTTCAGTGTTTATCATGGGACTGCTCATAGGAAGTCATGTCCCTTTTGACTTTCTCAAACTGGAATTTCAAAATCATTAATTCTGTCTGCAAATCTTTTACAGTTGTGTGCACTTCGTCACAGGAGCAGTTTTAATATTAAAGATGGTTTACATGCCTGTCAGTTTTAAGAGGAGGAATAAAACTCATGGTTTATATAAATGACAATCTTTATTTATTAAAGATTCTACCTCAAAAAGAAATTGCCATCTGCTAAACCAGTGAATGTTTGTGAAACAAAATGCTGTCATTTTTAGTAAACCCTTCCTGGATTTGCTGAGAGTGAATCCCAGGCTAGCAAAGCGTGTGGGCTAAACAATAACAGKGTTTGAAACAGGATAATGAGGCATATGTATTTGAGGGAGATCATGCAGGCATGCCATTCATGGTAGAGAAGGTGAAAAATATCACACTCCTCAATTTAGGAATCATAACCAAAATGTGTGAAGATGACTAAGCACCCTATAATAAAAGATACCTCCCTCTTCTTAATTTGCAGGTTGCCTGAGGCCATTGGTTCTTCCTCATAGTTACATTAACATATCTGAGTTCGAGTCCTCCTTCCCCGTAGGAACAGTGGTGTATTATCAATGCTTTCCTGGATATAAACTAGAAGGGGCAGAGTTCCTTGAGTGCATGTATAACCTTATCTGGTCAGATAGCCCACCTAGGTGCCTTGATGTGGAAGGTAAATGTCTTATTGTTTGTTTTTCTTTCAATTTTGCAAAATCAGCATGCTCGATATGATTTTAACTCAGGGCCATAATCACGGTTATGCTATATGTAATGTTTCCACAGGCCATGCAGAGTGTATCTGGATTTTGTTGCGTGCAACCTATTGTGGTTCACTGCACCGTTAGCTCTTGGTGTTCCCTAACTAATGTTTGCTCTCTTGGTGTCTGAAGTGCAAGAGGGGAAGCTCTTAACAATGATTGCTTTGCCCTTAAAATGTAAATTCTTTGCAGCTTTTCTAATAAAAATACTGAGGAAGTTATGGAATTCATATTCATGTGCAGATGGTCAGAGTTTCTATAGATACGGATAGATTTCAATGATAAACTAAAAAATACTCCATAGAAACTCTTAGTTTGGGCTGTGCCAGCTGCAAATATTATTCAGTGCTACACGATACTGCATGCCTGAATATTTGTTGTCTCTTATAGTAGTTAACGTTAAAGAAGGATTTGCAACTAAAACAACTGAGCTGATTTATTGATTAGGAACATAAAAACCATTCAGTG
The DNA here is from genome assembly GCA_035582835.1 of Phoebastria nigripes. Lineage (NCBI taxonomy): Eukaryota > Metazoa > Chordata > Aves > Procellariiformes > Diomedeidae > Phoebastria > Phoebastria nigripes. Next base: position 1,423,791 of record JAYKAV010000622.1, read on the forward strand.
TGAAATAGAGGTAAGTTGTACCAAGCCAAAAGGAACAATCTGTGACTGTAGCTGCAGTGCTGGAATGGAGGATATTGTAGTGCTTTTATATTTGCATCCCATACATTTAAAACAAAGATACCGAATGGATTGTTCCATACACTGTCAAAACCTTGTGAACTACCTTCCTCCATCTTCATATTGCATCTTGAATGAAACATCCTAGGAAGTCATCAGAATCCAAATACATCCTCTGCATTTCATTCCCTTAAAAGGACTACATTTTTGCTCTATTTCAAGCCTGTAAGGAAGCTATCTATATGTAGAATTTAGCTAAAAGCAATTATAGGAATTCATATGTGATGCTTATGTCACTGAGCTAAATGCTAAGCATTCTGGAAGTGCAAAAATTTGCCAACAGCATCAACAAAGTGATATACTGCACAAAAATAATAAAATGATCCTTATTTTTAACTGACAAGTCAAGTTCCAAAATTCATAAATGCCTTTGCAATTTTGGAATGACATAACAAGATGATTTTTTTTTTTTTTAGCACACCATAAAAGATTAATCCCAAATCAGCTCTATATAAGCCATTTTTGGAAGGTTTGTTTGTGGAAAATACATTAAAAAATCAGAAGGGCCCTGTTGGGCTTAATCCAAACAGTATAACTGTTTTGATAAAAATGACAATTCTCTAGTTAGGAAGATAAGAGCATTAAAATACAGAAACTCAAGTGTATGAAGCAGAAAAAGTTGTGTCCTATCAAAATATCCGAGAAAACTCATGTGCTCATTGTTTATTTCTTGTATTATAAAGTCATGGAGAGGCTCTTTTTTCCTGATAATTTAAAACATGAGATAAGAACTGCTGCCCTGACAGTTCTACATTTTAAATAACATGTCAAAAGTTATCATCCCCAGTCAACTATGATGATCTGCGATGGGGGGATCAGTGTGTGCCAGGTGCTGGGTCAAGGCCATCTGGGAGGCCTCCTGAGTTTTGATTTAGATCCAGCCTCCCTTTTAATCGCTTTCTTATTGCTCTCTTTAAATGTTAAAACTTTCCATGGTGATTTCATGTTGGCGTCCCATCTGTGCATGTGTTGAGTGAACCACAGGAGACTGAAGTCTAGAGCATAACGCTTGCACGAGCAGGTTCTCCTCAGCTTTGGGGCTGTCCCTGCATCTGTTGGGGCAGAAGAGAGAGCAGCAGCACTAAAAGGTCATCCCTGACACCTCCCCTTGAGAACTCTGTTGTAGGGATGCTTCAGCTGCTATGCAGCAAACTTCAAAATTAAATCCAGTTAGGGTAAATCAGCTTGAGATGCCCTCGTTTGAAAGTGTTTGTTCAAGTGCTTTATGCAAGGAGTGCCAGTCTCCAGGAATCTTGTTACAATCTACTACTCTTAATTAGCGGACAAAACTCCCTCCCTGCATATTTTTTATTCTGCACCTTGCATACCGGTGTCAAGCTCATTTTTCAGCATTCCTTTTACATGTGAGGTATAATCTCGCCAAGCAGTATTTTTCACAGAGGAAATCTGCAAATAACAAATTAATTCCATTTATTTATTTCCATGATCAATTCAAAATTTATTCTAATGACATTTCCTGCTCAGTATTTTAATACAGTAATGATTGAAAGCAAATGGTTGTTAGGAAGCTATAGTAAACCATTTTAGAGCTTTTATTCTGCTATAAACAATGCTGCTTACAGCTTTCTCATTTTGATATATGTTCTTCTTGAAGCCTTCACTGAAGGAATTTCTTAAATGTGTGTGTAATCACACAAATGCTATATGTCAATCATCTCATGGATTTTTCCCTCTTTGTTAGGCCAAATAAATCCTGAACGAAGGGTTTGTAGCTCCATTTAAATAAATAGTTACACCAGGGACCAGTCAGCTCCCATCCTACAGCATAATTTCTAATGCTCAGTCCAGTCTTGTTCTCAATCTTGTGGAGCGCAGAGCTTCCACCAACTCTGGCGAGAGACTGATTTTTGCTRATAGGGAAGAAGATTTTTCTGATAATTAAAATCACTGTTGCTTTATTCACAGCAGCGCATAAAAACTGCGTTACCTGGTACTGAAGTGGAGCCAACACTGCAATGCTATGCGGCGGCTTCTCAGAAACAGCTGCTTGGACCTGATCAGGGAGGTGGTTATAGCTCGGGCAAATAAGGGTGCCTCTAGTTCAGATTGCCAAGTATTTACTGGTATGAGATCCTCTTCTTAAATGCTTGTACCTTTGCCAAATTTAAAACATTCAGATTGATTTTTGAGTGTCTGCCTCAAGCTGAATCATTTGGGAAGCTTCAGTTGAAATGGTTCAGCTATATCTGAGAATGACAGTAGAGGAAATGGTGTTGTTTTACCAGTGCTAGAAAATTTTACAGTCATTTAGAGCATAAGATGAAACATCTTAACACTGAATTTTTTTCTCCTTTATTTCCTTGATTTACATCTTTAACTTTCTTAATATCCTTTTTTGTAGTGGAATTCCATAATTCCATAATTATGCAGAAGTTTTTTTAAATTTCTTTTGTACTGAAACTTGTTAGACACTTCCAAGGACATATGAAAACCTAAGGAAAATATTAACTTACGTATTTATATGATTTTTAACTTACCAATTTTGGGTTAATCATCCATCTGTTGAAATTAATGTGAGTTAGTGATTGCCTTCTGTAAAATCAGATATGCAAAAGATGGGGGGGAACGCTTAAACTGAAGATTACCACATGGGGTATAAACATTAATTGTAAAATCAGATGGCTTCCAGAAACACTGGGGGAGAGCAAACACTTGAAAACATACTGGTATGGAACTCTGTGAAATGAAATGTATAGAACTACGAAATGTTTATGATATGACACTTTAAGGTGAATAAAGACATTACACAGGATTTGGAGAAATTAAAAAAAAAAAAAAAAAGCCTGGCCATTAGTACTTTGGGAACGTGATCTGCATATGATTACACACCTTGCCATCTGGACTCTGTATTTTAATCTTTCATGCCCTTTGGAAGATTTCCAAGAAGATGTAAGGAATGGTTCTTATAAAGAACTGGGGGGAAAGCAGGCAAAGAGAAGAAAGGCTGGSAGAATTTGATCTTAGTCCCAGTGCTAGAATATAAAGCAGTTGTATGGATAGTGTAATTGGGAATTCCTGGCTTTGTATTTAAGAGTAAAAGGGAAAACAGGTTGACTGAATTTGCAGACTGACATGATCCTGTTACCTGGAATGTCTGGTTTCAGCATCATCCCAGCTTAACACAAAAGCTGGTCCTGCAGGAAATCAGATACACTGCAATATCAAAACTTCATTCTACATGCGAGTGTCACGAATGAGTGGTTTTGAGGCCGCTTAAAGAATCACCGGCAAAGGTATCAGCAAAAAGTGATTTTAATAGAAATTTATAAAAGCGCGACTTACAGAATTCAATGGCAAGGTTCACTCTATTACTTATTACATGGATTAAGCATACACAGGGAGAATCGTGTCAGAATTGAGTTGGAATGATTTATAGAGATTGTTATAGAGATTGAGGACAAAAGGGTAAGGAAGACCCTCCCGTTGAGTCATGAGGTTCAGAGTAGACCCTCTTGCTTTCTAAACTCCTTCTCAGAGAGGAGCCTAGGTGCAGCTGGATCTACCCCTAGTCTCAGACCTGGTCAACGGTTTATGCCTAAGGGATTACAGGTGTTTAGCAGCAACCTAAAGTTCATTCACAGTTTTAAGGTAAATCATAAGATTTTAACAGCACTTAATCATTGACTAATTTAGCAGTTACAAAGTGAGTTAATCGAGTTTACCACAATTACTAAAGCGACTTGATTACAGATTATGCTTATTACTGATTGTCTAAATCAATACACACAAACACATGCACACATCACACATAAGGGCCCAAAGTTAGATAGATCTATAAAGGCCTAAAGCTAGATAAGTTTATAAAGGTCTAAAGCTACATAAATTTATAAAGGTACCTGTTAAAAATTCCCCTCGAATGTCGTGAAATACTCACACTAAATGTCTTGGCATTTCTCAACGGGCGAAGGCTTGAGCCTTGAGGAGTGTCTCGGCCAAGGAGTGTTTCAGCCCAGGTCCCAGTGGTCCTCCGAATATCACAAACTCRAGAGTTTGCGAACTCTGAGAGGCGTCCCACTCAGAGGGAGATTCTGGGCACAGCCTGCTGAGGTCCAGGAGAGCTCARAGGGTCTTGGTTGGGACCGCTGTTTATAGGTTTGCAAGATGATTGGCTTTAGTCATCCGTGAACTTCCATCCTGGCCACAATCCAAGGTGATCCGGGATAGTAATTATGGTATTGTTCCACGGTAACAATTGTATCATTCCACTGTAACAGTGGTATCGTTCCACTTGAGCTATGATCCAGGTAGGGAATGCTTCAGGGCTGTCAGGGGTGACGAATTATCTCCTGCTTTCATTCCCTACTTTGATCAGGTAGCCAGTGTTCCTGGTACAATCAGTGCCACTCCCCACCTCAGCCATGCAAGAGTCCCTGGTACAGTCAAGGGACGCTCAACTGCCCGACTCGTTACACAATGGCTAAGGCCTAACAGGAGTTCCTGAGATCACAGAGTGGCTCAGGGGAAGGGGGGAAATACACCACCACAGCGAGAATCAACAGATTCTCTAGCTGAGGTTAAGCTTGAAAGAATGTTAAATAGAAAATATTTCAAATTTTTCTAGGTAGAATCAAAATAAAAATGAAACAAACATAAGGAGTAGACTTCAAAGGGGAGAGTCAATGAGTAGAAGAGAGGAAAAACATAGAGGAAAACTGAAGGCATTTCAGAACTCTGGTATATAAAACCACCTCATTGTGGGGGGAGGTGAAAAGATATAACACTAAGCTAACAACTGATTACAGAAGGATCCTGAAAGTTATAGAAACTATGAGAGAAAGGTAGGAGAAGGAAGGAATTAAGAAAATTGTGCAACAAACCAGAAGAAGTGCAAGGGAACCCCAAAAAACCCTACCTAGATCACCAGGAAATTTCTGAAGAATAAAAGGGGGTTAGTCATATGAAAATTAAAACCAGCAAAGTATGCTACACATAAAAAAAATATTCTGGAAAGACAGGCAAGAATACAGGACAGAGCTTTAAAATGATTCTTCTCGTAAACCTGAGAACAGACACTCAGAGAGAGGGTCTGATAATTCTGACATAGAACCTAGAAAGTAAAGAGCATGAAAGAGCACTCGAGGAGGGTGATATTACAGGTGAAATGCCATAGCCGCTTAATATTCCAAAACAAAGTAGCTTAAACTTTCTAAGCAATTACATGCAGGATACTTTGAAGGAAAGCTTCAAAAACCTTCATTCTTATATAACAATTGCTAGTGCCATAAACAGTGATTGACACCGAGCTATACGTTTGATAAACTATGCCCTTAAAATATTTTAAATTCTTGATGGAGCATACAGCAATACAGTGAGAAAAAAGATACAAGTCAGCCTGTAATCATTTTATGTTCAGGAGTCAGAATAAAGTAAGCAATCCTAAGCCTGAGATATTGTACATTAGTACGAATGGATTTCTCTCTGTGTTTCTTTGTTGACATTGAGAAGGCTTTAGATAAATTCCAACATGACAGACTGATGCGTATCCTCAGGGAAGATRGTGTTGATGCAGCAGATCTCCAACAGATAAAAATCCTGTAAAGCGAGCAGAGGGCAGCAATACAAGCAAGCTGTAAAACACTGTGGTATTAAGAAATTAAGAGAGGTAGATACCAGGATTCTGTTCTATGTTTACACCTACTCAGCTTGCAGGCAGGAGGGAGAATAAACTAAATATTGCTCAACTGCCAAAGAGGTCATCCAAGTTAACTGAGTTAATGTTAACATAAGACGCATTGATAGCCTTGTTTTTAATAGCTCTGACTAGAGTGGGGTTTCAGGAGATATTCACTGCCTGGAGCAATACTTCTTGCAACTCAGGAATGACAACCAGCAGTAAATGCTCAAATAGCAGCAGCCAACAATATTTTTAAGCACCTTTACTTGGGCAACACCTTTACATCGGTGACACCTGTAGCCTGATGGCCAAAGGATGAAATAGGCTGGTAGTCTTTCACCCTGTGGGTGATTAAGTCGTAGAAAGCAAGTGTGATGAAGAAGTTTAGAAGGATAGTTTTCTTTAAAAAAAGTCATTCAATAATTCTACGTGTTTCTGCACTGTAGACAGTTAATTTGTTCACCACCTGAGATCACAGAAATTATACCACCCTGTACGAGTGTGGACGTTGAACACYTTAAGGAGCTGCTCATAGGTCACTTGGCATATCTGGATTTTTATGCTGTTGGAGAATGCTGAAATTCATCTGTACACCTTTACCCACAGCTGAAGAGGCGTGAAAAAGAATTGAATTCAGAAAGAGCACAGTAACATGAAATACTAGGCAGACAAGACATGTTCTTCTGTGGATGTACTGCTTAATAATCATCCAATCGCTTAATTCCAGCAGGTGTATGGCAAAGTGAAACAGAAAGAAAACCAGACCACATTTCGAGACAGAATGATACACAAAAGTGGGCTTTTTACAGCTCTCGTTATGAGGGATGGGGGGTTTAGAGAACAATCTCCAAGTTGAAGACAGTGTTTGAAGAAGATAAATACCATTATATTTCTAAGTGACTGCTCCTTTTTTGCATTGCAGAAATCTTCTTCGATCTTGGCTGTGACTGAAATAGATGCCTTCTCCACTGTTCATAGTTTTTCAGGAAAGCAACAGAACAACAACTTGTAATCTRTTTCTTTTATGTCTTCTGTTTCTGCATGATGCACAGGACTGTCACAGTAAATCATTGTTTTACACCTGCTCTATCACCTGTGTACCTTTCAGAAACTCCTTAGCATTTCCAGAATCAGCCAGACATCCCAACTTTTTTATGGAGCCATAATTTCTGCCCTGAAGTTCCACATTAGCTGCCAGATGCATGTAGTATTTTATCTGTGGCGCTTTAAATATGCTGAGGATTAGGTGGGGGAAGGCAGACAAAATTTCTCCCTGAAGGCTGTTTTATAATATTAATCTTTAACTGTATCTGGCAGGGCTCCTCAGAAAGGAAAGGCACACTACATTGTCTACCTTGAAATCAAGTATCTCTGTGCTTTATTGACATGTTCATTGAATTTGGCTACACAGTGCAATCACAGAACGTATTCCACAAATGGAGGGAACTGTAGCTACAGACTCTATGCATTAGGAAGTCTACTCACTGCATAGGTTTGTTCACTTCCAGAGATAAAAACCAATATTTAAAGGGTGGCAGTTTCACCAATCAGTGTAGGCAGGCACTTGATAACTAAACATAAATAACAGAAACCGATACTCTTCCACACCTCCCTAGTTTTGTAAGCTGGTTTGTGGTATTATGGTGCTAAGATCACCTGTTGGTTTTCGTCCCCTTTTTTTTTCCTAGTAACACTCCATTGGGAATGAGACTTTGTGCGTTTCCTTCTCTCAGGTGGTATAGTTTGATTTCCTCAGCCTTCAACTAAGCCCTGGAATACAGCTCGTCTATTCCAGCAAGTCCAGCTGGATTTGGCATTCCAGTCTCATCCCCGATGACTGGTGTAGGTGACACCACACAGGCTCAAGGGATTCTTGCTTATAAACAAAGAGGAAAAAGCAATTAAAGAAAGAGGGGTTAAAATAGCACGAAAACATTGATATGTCCAGCTGACAGTGAGCGCTGGCTTCTTCGGACATCCCTGTCAGGTGCTTTTATCTGTCTGGTTGTCTTAGCCAGCTTCCCAACAGCTCTCTCTCCCTCCTCCACCTCCATTCTACTTCTAAGCACTTTGACCTTTTCCAGGTCTGGGGTTATCCTGTGACGCCTGTCAAATACCCAAGCCTTGACTTACTTTGAAGCTCTCTGATTGCTTCCTGTTAGGTGTCTATGGAGTCCCCAGCATCTGCTTCTCAAAGTCCTAAAAAGACCATTACTGATCATAAAGTCAACCACTCATGAGAAAAGGAAGAAACAAAACTAGAAGCAAGTGATGAAGAAAGCTAAAACGATCTGCTGTAAATGAGACCACAGCGCTCCAAGCACTCCCGTGTGAATAATGAGTATAAATATTTCCTTAAAGATAATTATAGGTCTCTTGCTAAAAGAACTCCTAGCTCTTTATTGCTGCAAACTCGTCATCAATTTTTTGTAGTTTAAATGAAAATTGCCCTTTTTAACTTATAATTTATAGGAGAAAGATTATTTGGGGTGTGTTTCATCCCACATCTGTTGTGAAACRCATTTGAAACTATAGACTTTGGCATTAAAACAGCAGGATTGTTGAGGATGAGTGTGAATTTGGTGTGATGCTCCTGTAGGAGCTCAGCTCACTGGAACTGCAGAACAGGGTCTGTAATTTGTTCCTCGAGTAACAAGGAAGCTCTGTGTATGATAAGGGATTGTAAATCACCTTCTGTTTCCATTTAGGAATCAGCTAATGTTAAACTATTATTAAAATAGGCTTGAAACTAGTTTTATACTGTTTCATTTAGGCTCATACAGCTGGTGTCAGTGATAGCAATTTCCAGCAAGATGGTGTTTGTCAAAGATAGACCAAAGAAGCAGCTTTTCATTAAAAACTTAATTATTTAATTCATTTCACACTTCGTAGAAGGTGAAAAGTGCTTCTTACTCTGTGCACGTTGAAAGGCTTACCTCGCTATTGTAACTGGTACAGAATTACCCAGGGGTGATTGTCTAGGGGTAGAGCAAGCGGGTTGGAGCCATGAGACCTGGGGTATGTTCCTAGCTACTTGAACATTGACTTGCTGAATGGTCGAGAAGAAGTTGCTTAACTGTTAGGTGCCTTGTAAGCAGCATTGTGAAGGTTAAGTAATTGAGAAAGGTTAAGATTGAAAAGAATTTAGAAATTATTGGCTAAGAATACAATATTTTTAATAATTCTTGCTGTAGGCTTTCAAGAAATAAATTTGCTGGCAACTTCAGAGTTCAAAATAAGCATCTTGTATCTTCATTACTTTAAGTCATGTCTACTGTCAGGCTTAATAGGAGATACTTTATGTATTAGTGCTCACTTAGTTGTTTCCACTAAACTTTCTATTCTGGTATTACTATCGGTGCTGTTGTTTTGCTGTGGGAATGAGTAATCAGAAAAGTTCCTCAAAGCATGTCTTCACTTTCAAAACACAAATTCAATGGCCTCGAAGTTTTTCTCACTTGTTCCAGTACAGCTATAACATGCACTAAGTCTCCCTTCACAATGCCAGCACCATTTGTTATAGGAATGTATCATTAGGATATTGTTAAGCTGATGTTCACGATAAATGAAAAGTTACTCTAGTAATGCTTCCTGTTCTGCTTACATTTCTGAAGAGTGTCATTAGAAATAARTTCATGTTAAGAACTGTTCTAGACTGAGATGTTTTGACAGGGCTTATTTTAAAGCAACTGGGTTTGCTACTTCCTTCCTTTTACAAACCTCTTAATTTCTTCTTCAAGCCCTCAACTGGATATGAGTGGTTGAGTCCAACAGTTTTTCTTCCATCCTACTTACAATACTGGACAATTTAATGGGAATTTTTGTTTTGCAATTTTAGAATTAAAATACTTTTTTTATATTACTATAAATTGAAATCTAAGATAGAATAGAAAAATCCTTTTTTTAATATTTAAAGTGGAGAAGTAATTTCCTTTGCCTCCTCTTCTTCCTGTTGGCCATCCATTCCCCCTTCCCCCATGCATTTCCCTATTTCATATTGCACTAGAAATACCAATTTTTGTCTACCAGTTTTTGTCTTAAGATCTTTTTGGCTAACAAATAAATCGGTAAATTCTCTAAACAGTATAGTGTCTTTAGAGTTTAAAAATCCACAACTAACAGCTACTCTTTTTGAACACCACTGATTTATTTTCTTTTTGTTTGTTGTTTTGTACAAACTCATAACTATTAAGAAACATTTTCCTTTGTGAAAGACGCTAATACCGGTGTTCCATCAACTGAATATAGGATATAGGCATTGCATTCCCCTCCCTACTGACTATCTTATAATGTGTTGTTATGTGTATGTGAGAGGATGAGGAGCATGAAATTAGGGCTCTGTACTGCGCAGTGCAAGTGTGATTCATGTGCTGGTAACACCTGTGGAAATGGCCAGGTCTGTCAGGTGAACTGGACAGGAATTGTTGAGGTATATGAGAAAAAGGCTTCTTGGTTGAGTATCTATTTTATTCTGAAGGTCTGAAGGGTGATGACACTGAAGTAACCAAGGAACCAAGTTTTATTAGCACAGTGTTCATAAAGAAGCAGGAAAAGGAACAAACATAGTCTTCATCTTCTATGTTCCTGTAAAAAAATGAATTTTCAGATCCTACATACCCAAGCATGTGTTTGTATGAAGGCAGAATATGGAAAAGGATCCTTACTGAGGCCCCAGAAGCCAGCTAGTAAAGCCTCAGGTGGGGATCAGGTGACCCTAGATGGGAAGAGTCAGACCTGCTGGGACATATACTGCTGTGGTCTCATGGAGTAAATCACRGCTCAAATTAAACATTGGTTGGAGTGCAGTAGCCAGATGACAAGTGTCCAGATTTCTGGTGTTAATTAGTGTCCTGATATGTACAAGAACAACAAGTGAGGGTCAGGAGAAACTCTTGTTCTCTTCCAGTTTGTGCACAAACCAGACAGTGTGTCCACCTCTCTGATTACTGTTTAGCGAGATACACCAGCGTTTTCCCTGCACATTGGAACTGGCAGTTCTTTATCTGTGTCTTTCTCATTGTGAAGTTTCATCTTAATCTTTTCTCCCTCTTTGCATAATGAGCAGGCATTCACGGTGTGTTTGGAAGAAGTGTTATTTTTCATTAGGTGCAAATGTCGCTAACCCTGTCCATAACTGTGTCAAACAGAAAATGGCTGGCCTTACACTGSGTGTTTCTGCTAACCCAGCTAACAGAGCAACTAATGTCCTATGTGAAAAGCAGACCAGTAGCTAGAGAAAAAAACATACTATGCAAAAAATCACAGGTGGAAAATAAGCTTCTTGCTTAGTCCTACCCCTTTTTTATAAGTAAGTACCCTGTATTGCACAACATTTTTGCTTTTATTTTTTGGTTTACGTACAAAAGCTGGGCAAAACCTGAAAGATTTACCTCCCGCCTACTTTGACCAAAGACTAAACCAACTAGCCATTGAACTGATTGACTAAAAAGAAGGTTTTGAGCACTGTAAATATCTGTAACTCCACTGTTATCTCTCTACCAGTGGCTTTTAAAAAGTGACGTGACATATTTATTCTGTGCCATCAATGTTAATTGAGAATATGCTAATGCCAAAGAATCTTCCCTCCCTCCTACAGTTCCAGTGTCAACAGTGCAGAATTACTGCAGCATGCTCTGGACAGAGTTAAAAAGCTTCTAGACCATAATGGGTAGGAAAAATTACTGGGTGAACCCCATTTATTCCTCCAGTGTCTGGGCAGTAAGCGGGTGCAGCCTGTGTCACCTTTGCTGTGACCCTGGTCCAAGGGATGCGGCTGTTGCACTGCAGAGGCTGTGATGGAGGGGGCACGCCGTGGGGCAGACCTGCCTTTGCCTCTGCTCCAAGCCAGTATGTGACAGTGTTTGTAACACAAGGCTCGACTCCCCAGGTTTTAAGCTCTTCCTGAGAGCGCTAATCTTTCATTAAAATCAGTCAGAGCAGAAAGCCCATAGCTGATCTCAGAGAAGAGCCCTCAGCTCCAGCAGCTCCTAAGAGCAGGTGGGGAAGTCCATCAAATCAAATCAGGAATTCCTCCCTTCAACTTCCTTGAGTAACAGGTGCCTTGAGCATCCTGGAAGGGATTTGTTTGCCATATAAATACACTTGTTCTTTCTTTTTGATGAATGATTCAGCTTTTCAGCTGAGAATGCTGAGCTGTAAAGTTTCTGTAAGTCCCCTTACAGTCTGTGGCCAATTGCTCTACAAAGACAGATCCGGAGACCCAGCATCACGTGCTGGAAAACCACCAGCAGACACTGCCTGAATTATGTCCATCCCTCTGACAAACTCCAAAGTTAAGGACACACGCATGTGGTCTTTTAATGTTGGTCATCAGAAGATACTATTGGATTATCCATGCTGGATGTTGTAATTAGCGCATTAAAGTCTCAGAAGCCTTATAAAGTGAAGATGCTGAAAGCTATTGGTGGTAAAGATTTGGTGTCATATTTAAGAACAGCACCTAGGGCTTTTTTTAATCTGTGAGAACTTCCTGAAGTAGAATTCACTTGTTTCTGTGATTATTTATCGTTCATACCGCTGTCGGTTTTGACAGTGAAAATGTACTTGTCAGACACACTTTTATTTTAATCAGTTTGTGGCTATTTTCATTCTGTGAGTTTGATGCATTTGCCTGAAGTCCACGGCCTGTAATTTCCAAATACAATTAGGGAATGCTAGAATTTTAACTAGCATTTTCCTAGAAAACTTCAGTGGGCTTAGGTTTGCCACCTGAGTTTTCCTCCATATTTGATCTGGCACATTCCTTTAATCTGTGTAACCAGTATCATACACTGGTATCCAGCATAAATAAGGGATCTGACCTTGTAAGACAACTAGCTCTGCACTAAAGGTCTTCTGTCTTTGGGAGCCAAGAATGTTCAGCAGCCCTCCAGACTTTCATAATCTTGCTTTTCTATGATCAAAACTAAGGCCACTTCATGGCTGTCCTTCCCCTGACTTTAAAGGATCTTGGGCCAGGATGACCATGGGAATGGAGCGAGTTGAGAAAGTGACTGGGTGTACGACTAACTGCCCAGAGCTCAAAGCGAGTTCATTTTTGGTTGTTTATGATGTATCTCATTTGACTTGATTTGGAAAAAGAGGCTCCGAACCGGAGCATTACTGATTGTATGCGGGAGCCAGTTTGCCCATGCAAATGTTGAGGGATCCTGAAACTGGATGAACATAAAGTTCACAGGAGGTGGTGAGGGATACCCCAAGTAAGTGAGAACCCCTGACTGACAGTCCAGTTCACGTAAGAATGAAGCACTGTTTCAATTGAACTAAACGCTCTCATTTTCAAACCCGCTCCATTGCATCTGCTGGTTGTAAGAGTGTTTAATGCAAGAGCTGTTGGCAGGTACAACCGCTTAAAACTTGACTCTCATTCATGACTAATGCTCGGCAGTGCATTAAAGAAATGTTTGCAAAAGTTTCCAGGCAGAACCAATACATGAGCATTTCCCTTGAAATACGGAGAGTGTCAGTGGAAGGGTTGGCACTCTTTTTTAGCACTGGGGACACATCCTACACAAAGAGCGATGCTCTTGTTTTCAGGTTTTATAAAATGCATCTCCATTTGTAAACAGACTGACAGCTCCGTATCTGGGTTGTCCCCACAGCGTATTGTTTTTAATCTGCCTGGGAATGTGTCATTCCTGAGCTAATCCACATTGCTGGGACACCAACTTTGAGGCTTTTTTTAATCAACAGGCTGCTTTGGCTCTTAATGACATTAAGAGGTTAGGGATGAGGCAGCAGGTACATTGCTGGAGAGGAAAATTTGTTTCTCTGAGTGTTGCTCTTTGTGATAAGGTGTGCTCTACTTGCTCATTGCTAGAAAGGTACTAAGCATCTACACATCTCTTGCAGCCTGCCGTAGCTTGGCAAAACTCAGTTGCAAAGAAGCTTAAATTGCCGTCTTCCTTTGTTCTCATGCTCTAAGCGTAGATAATAAAAATATACCAGGTTTCCTTATGGCAGGCCAGAATCACTGCTTTCACTGATCATTTTCTTTTTAATAGAAGAATGATCCCTGATATGGACAAAAGGTGCTTTCCTACTATTTCAGTCTGACACCTTTGCCCTAGTCTTAAGAAAATTGTTTTCAATCTTGAGTTGACTTCCCAGTAAAGCATTCCTCTTTCTTGTGGGCCCAGAGACTTTGGAAAGTATGCAGAGTACTGAGGATGTGAATTTTTATGTGAATTACTTGCTCTGATTTCAAGTTATTATTAAGCTTTGCCAGTGAAAATGCAAACAAAACCACGTCTCCAGGGAATGGGGAATAGACATTGCTGCATATTGTAATCAGCCTCTCTTGAAGATTCATTTAATATCTTGTGTATTCTTTTATGAAATGCATTATTCATGTAACAAGATTCACAGAGAGAAGCAGCTGAATTGTAATTTCTGGGAAGATTCTTCTTCTGAGAGATGGCATTTTCATTATTTAAATCAATGCAGTAGGTCTTGCCTGCATGAGGGAGGCATGAAGTGAAGGGAACAGCCTGTAGATGGGGCACTGAGCCAGTTAGTTACTGCCTCTGAAGGGAAATAAAACAAGCCATCCAGTAATTTAAGCCCTTTTTGGGTCAGTATGTAGCTATTTGAGACATCATGACACTTTGTAGGGTTTTTTTCCTCTGTGTTGGAAGCACTTAAGAAAATAGTAATCAACTAACACTTACTCAGTGGAAAAGTTTCCTCTCATAAAAATACTGCTTGCGAGCTGCTTTCCCTGCTGCTGTTTCCTAGAGAGTGCTCCTGCGGTTCTCCACTGAGTTCATCTGCTCAGCCATGTGAGAGGACATTTCTTTTCGTTTCAGGGCCTACAATAAAAGTTCCACATGTTTATATTGCAATTCTCTCTTATTTACCTAGCCTTATGTAAACTACTGTACTTAATTAACACAGGCTCAGCCTCTGTTATATTTAAGACCTCACTCCACCAGCGGTCCCACTGAGATCAGTCGGGCTGTTCAGAGATAACAAAACACCGGTAGAGTTTAAGCTCAACTTAATAATATTACAGTGGTACAGACTGTGAGTGCTTAAGCAACATTGTGTGCTGTGCATCTCTTGCAGCACAGTTGATTGCAAACTTATTTTTAAAAGTGAATATTTAGGAATTTAATTAGTGCATATAACCATTTAATTATGTTAATGAAACAAAAAATAGGATGTTACAGCTGAATTTGAGGTGCTTCATAAGGAGAGGGATTCTCCTTATTTTGACTGTCCCCCTCCATCCCCACATAGCCATCTTATAGGCATACGTGTCCCCTTCTGTCTTTCTCCTGCCTCCTCTTCCCCCAGAGGATGCGAAGCTTCACAGATCCCATCTCTCAGGCCTTTAAACAAGCAGGTGACAGCAGAGCTTGCTGGTGTCGGTGAGAGCCAAAAGTGAGCCACTCCAGCACACATTACCACACGGGAGGTGTGTGCATCCTTCCGCTGGTGCGGATGGGTGCGTGATCTCCCAGCAGCAGCGGTCTGGTACCGCTGAGATGAACCCAAAATTGCAGGGAGCCTGAAAGAGAGCCCGAAGTGTGCCCTGTGCATTTTGACACACTGAAGCTACCCAGCAGTGGGTTGCTGGCGTTAACGTCTTTCTCCTTTTCTCTTTGTTTATTTGCCCAAGTTTGTCCACTACCTCCAATGGTGAGTCATGGAGACTACATCTGCCACCCGCGGCCTTGCGAGCGTTACAACCACGGGACGGTGGTGGAGTTTTACTGTGATCCTGGTTACACCCTCACCAACGACTACAAGTACATCACCTGCCAGTACGGAGAGTGGTTCCCCTCCTACCAAGTATACTGTGTCAAAACAGGTAAGGGAGCAGCAATGGCATTACTCCTATCCTCTTATAGTCCCTCTTTTTTAGAGCAAATTTGTTAGTCTGTAATGCCTGGTGAACTTCATCTGTTTCATGGTTAAGTGATCAATATTGATTTTAAGATGCTATTAAATATAGTACATTTCCAAGATCCTGAATGATCCTAAAACATTTCAATCGTTAGCTCTTCAAATGTATTTTTTAACATCTTCTGGCTACTTTTATATGTATATAAGCTAAGTTCATGATTGCATGTATAAAAAAAGTCAAGGGGAATAAGCAAGGTCCAGCCCCTGTGGCAGCTTAATGTTAAGGCTGCTTTTGGTATGAGTTCATGTGTGTTTTTACAATATACGTATGAAAGATGTCTTGTCCTAACTAGCACTTCTGAGTATTGTTGAAGTATTAATACAAAGTAACAGTGGTAATAATCAAACACAACTCTTGTATTGCCTTTTTGTTACAGAACAAACCTGGCCAAATACACAGGAGACCCTCCTGACGACATGGAAAATAGTGGCATTTACTGCTACCAGCGTTTTATTAGTACTGCTACTGGTTATTTTAGCCAGGATGTTCCAGACCAAATTTAAGACACATTTCCTTCCAAGGTTTGTACTGTTTTCTTTTTTTTTGGAAGATTGAGGACCTTGATTCAGTTTTCACATTCAGCACTCCTTGCTGAGGAGGCAGCGTGGCTCACAAGCCTTGCAGACACCTTCTTCTTCTGCTCTGAGCAGAAGCCTCTGAACCACCGGTGTGGAAGGGTACCCCCAAAAACCTGCAGTAGTCCTTTCTGCAACTAAGATAAAAGGCAAAGTTTGCTAGATTCACTTTGGGAGTAATTACAGCTTTACTACCGAGAATTGCTGCTTCTGCATGTAAAAATAGCTGACTATTTTTAAATACTCATTTTCAGGTGCTGGGGGAATTAATTTTTTAACTACTGTAGACTTAGTAATGTAAGTTTTAAGAAAGATTTTCTTTTTCTCTATGGACAAATTTATATTAAAAGTTTGCTTTCCCTTCATGAGTATTATTTTCATCACGATTCATAAACATCTCCTACATCTTCCTTTATTTCCATAAAATACCGTGCAGCTATGAGCATTTGTCATTGATTCTCACAGCACTCCTCATGAGACAGGTAGGTGGGTATTATTACTATTATTATCTTACAACTGGAAAAACAAAGGCAGGCATGCGGTGTTTTAGGCAAAGCTAGTACTGCATCTGGGTTTAGACTTGTTTCTAGTTTTCAGTCTGCTCAGTTTGCTATGGACCTTCACTGTGTGACTCCTCTCCCGTGCTTGCTTTTTCTTGTGTCTATTCTACCACGAGCAGAAAACAGAGATGAAAAAGCTGTATGTCAGTAAATATATGCAGCAGAAAGGACTTGGTGATCTTAATGTGAAAGAAAGGTGTACATAAAACTATACAGATTATATAAGTAATGTGTAAATTTAAATGCATATATATGTGCATATATACAGTATACRGGGAGTAGTATACATATACGTATATAACTAGGAAGATCTTTAGGGTAATGGGTTGTACTACGGACAGCTTTATAGCCTGTACTTGTCTAGCTTATTGAAATGGCTTTCTGTCCTCTCCTTTTCAGACATTTTCACGTCCTAAAGGTACCTGGGACCAATTCCCTCCTGCTAGGACTCTACTGTGATTTAATTGGCTACTAAACGGATACTTTAGGGTTTAACAGACCTTCCCAATTAATAGAAATGTTTTGCTTAAAAAAGAAACCAGCTTAGTACTGGTTAAGGAAGCCCTCATCCTTTGAAAGTAAGACCTGAAGGAGGCCACAAATCTGGCCACCAAAGCCCTGTCATCCAGTAGCAGTCATCTCAGTGCCTGTTTACATGGGCTGTAAACACTTTTGTGCTCTAGCACGCATCTTTCCAGGGGTTCAGACACTTTTGACTGGTGAGCCACATCTGTGATCTTATATCCATGATACCTACTGTGCACAGCACAGCAAATGGTGCTCCTTATCTCTTCCAAGCACCTGTTTTCCTTCCCTTCTTGAAATTGTTCTTCACATTACTGGTTTCATTTTTCCGATTGTAACCTGACTGTCAACCTGAACAGAGTTTCGCAAACCTGTGAAGCAAACATTTCTGTGAATGTTAATGACCCTGTAGCTTMATTTTGCATGACTAGAAAGTGCTGTGTTTACTTAAGTTCAGCAGTTGCTCCAAGGTGCTTCTGACATGCTCCTGCTCTCTGTGATAACTCATCTGTGTTTGACGTAGAGGCAACCAGGAGGGCTCCATGGGTGACCCCGACTTTGTGGTGGTGGATGGCGTTCCTGTCATGCTGCCTTCCTACGATGAAGCTGTAAGCAGTGGCTTGAATGCTCTGGCACCCGGATACTCAGCTGCCACAGACCAGGGGCATAGTTTGCAGACAGAAGATCAGAATCCTCCTGCCTACCCCGGCCCCAGGATTACAGACACRCTGCCTAGCGAATTTGAGACCTGTGACAGTAGGTCAGGCTCCTCTGAACTGCTCCAAAGTTTGTACCCATCCCCGGCGTGCCAAGCAGCAGCGCTTCCCGGTTCAGATCGAACTGACGTATCCCATAGCACTGCCGGGGAGGCTGCATCCACAAGTCCGCGGATCGATATTGCAGATGGTGAGTCTTGCATAGGTGCAATAGGTGAGTCCATAAACAGGAGCCATCATTTGTTTGTACTGTCAGAGCAGGAATAAACCCAGCTGACCTGCTCCTACTTTCACCATGTTTTTGTCCACATCTTAATTTGGACATTTTTTAAACCATACTACTCCATGGTCATAGAGCTTCCCGTCTGTGATATGTCGTTCCTAGCTGTGGTGCAAGGGATTTGAATCCCAGGCCAGAAGGTTCCTGTCCAGACCCCATAATGGCAGTCTCATCAACAGGGACGTCAGCAGGCACCTGTGTACAGCAGCAAAGCCAACCATCATCATGCCTGTGTTGGTCTGTTCATCTGCTCCTCAACTCCTGTACTCACAACTCCCTCACATGCCATGGCTTTCACAGCAAAGAACAGGATTTTCTCCTTAAAATGGAAAGCAAATCATGTTTTCATACTAAGCCAAAATTAGCAGCCTTTATTAACAAGCTCATCATGTCTGCCTGTAAAGCAAACTGTTCAGTCTAAAGCATGTACGCATTAAGCCATGGACATGGGAGTCACAGCATAAGGGGAACGTACCCATAGGACCATGTATGAGAAGGGAAATTGCCATATATTATCATCTGCATTTAAATCGAACATGAGCATGCATTGATATCATTTCATTGAGTTCTGACGGAGCCGTATGGTGTGCTGCTCAGCGTGTTAAGGAAACTGGATAGCTTTCCTTGGAGACATTTAAAAGGAGTGGCTGTGATCCTGCTCTCCACAGTCACTGAGAGTCACTAGGCAAAGCAATCTCTGTGATTTATCGGTAGCAGAGCTGAAGCCCAGTGTCCTAAATTTAGCGTGGGTGAAGGTCTGGGTGGAGGAAGTCTTCCTGCTTCACAGGGTTGGGGCTAACTTGTAATGGCATCACAAGGGGAAGAGGACAGCTAGAAGGAGGAGAGAGAAATTATGATAATGCCAGCAAAAGTCTCTGCCTACTCTGAATGCTGATTCAGTAATTAGTATAGTAGAAAGGATGTTTGCATTTGGGTTTCTGTGGGCCTAACTTGTTTTAGAAAATCTGGGTAGTTTTAGTAGGTTAATTTTCACATAGGTGTTAGAGCGTAAGTGGGTCTAGAATTGGAGGCACTGTATGTGTTGTTCAGATTTCTGCAATGTCCATTTCTATTTTTGCAGAACTGCTAATACTAATACTCTGCAAAAGTATCAAGGGAAGTTACAATCGGCAATCAATGCTATTTCTTTTTTTCCCCTAGAGATTCCTTTGATGGAAGAAGACCCTTAGCCTGCACAGAGATGTGTCTTCGTCGCATTGCAGTGTTGGGTGACATGAATCATGAGGATTTAGAGATAGAAAAGACTATCTGTGGATTTCGGGAGGGTATTTTCCTACTTATCAATCTTCCACGTGATGATGTCACCAGATTGGGTGTACATCTTAATCCACAGCGGGGATAACAGCATCAGCATTTGGAACAGCAGCAGTTTTATGAATGAATCCTGGGGATTTGATGAGAGCAGATGTAGAAAAAGAACTGTGGCTTTTTAGAAATGAAATGTATATCTGCATCGCAGAAAGTCATATGGTTCTGTAAGAAATACTATTGGATTTTGATACTAACTGCCTCACAAAAGCATGTCAAAGTATGTAAATTTGCTTATAAAGACTGCTTTAAATGATCTATGGACCTCTAGTTTATGAAGAATCCTTACAAGTTTAAAAAAATACTAGTACTGAAATGCAAAAAAAGAGGAAAGATCCTCTTTGGCTTTCCTATGTTAACCAGGAAGCTTTTGATTTAGTTGTTGGTGATTTTGTTTCAGACCATGTCTGCAGAAAATATAACAGAAATGATGGGATTCATATATACTTTGATGTATGATAGCAAATATATATAAAAATATATATATATATATATTTAAAAACTCTTAAAGAGAAAGAAAAGGAAAGACTCCCAGGTCACATAATGATCTGGAGATTTTTTTAAAGGTAAGGCAGAATTTATATCATATACAATATTCAAGGTAAAGTATCGATATTTCTATTTATGCAAGACTTCTGTGAGAGATCTAGAAAATGTTAAAATGATGAAATATGTGCTTAAGAAATGTTGAACTGCCCTGCTTCAACCTTTCTTTAGCTCTTACAAATATATGTATACTAGAGTAATCTACAGTCATAGCCCAGAGCACTGCCTTGTCCCTGTACACTGTGGTAGTATTCTGAGCCATTATTGTAGAATACTTTTTAAAAAAAAAATAAAGTTCCATTTCAGTTCTTTTGACTTATCTGACTGTGTGTAGTTGGCCTTTTTTTCCCTTCCTCACTTGTTTCAGCTGCTCCCACCTGAAGGTTGAGACAGCAGCAGAACACCTGGTCTGCAGCATTTTCAGCTTTATAGTCATTATCCAGCTATGAAGGGACAGAGGGCTTTTGGTTAAGCACAGCACATGAAATGGGTGCAGCAGTGGCACGGCTTCTATAGATGCTGCTGTTGGCTTTTCTGTCCTCTGCACCGGAGCATTGTGCTAAAGCCTGAATGAACGGTTCACCTTTGTGGTGTTACAGGCTATTCGCTATTTGTCAGGAAAATTCCTGACTTATTGGAAGCCAAGCAGATTTTCTCATCTTATTTTTGGTATTGCACAAACAAAACACATGTTAAACTGGCAGTGTTTGAAGGAAGAACTCACCATATGTTAATGATAGAGATTGCCATCATGTGGGCTAATCCAAACCAAAGGAAAAAATGAGACTGAGTTCTGATTTTATGTACAGAGTAAACCAATAATATCTCTATTGCTCTAAACGGAGGATTGCTACGAATTGCTCTGTTATTTTTTCATGATAGTGTAACTATTTGTTTGTATTGTGGTAGCATCTAGTGGCCCCACTTATGAGTCAGGCTAGTAGAATGATAGATGTGCTGCAACCATTCAAGAAAGTGTTTATTAGTATCCTGTCAGCAAGAAGGAAATGGAGACAAACAACTGTGTAATGGCAATTATTCCAATAATCTCAATTATTCTACAGTATCATTGATGAGAACGTAGTGATTGGTATTGAAAGATAAGACATATCACATTATCCTCCATTCTTGCTTACGTAAGGCTTACAATTTTTTCTGCTGAAATTGTCTCAATTGCAATCGTATCTCCAGGTTTATCTCAGAGCTGTATCTATTGGGTATTAGTATTTTCTTTGCTACCCCTTCCTTTTTAGGTCCCATGCTTTCCAGAGGTGTTTGCACTACCAACTGAAGTTCAGGATTGTCACCCCAGCAAACAAGATGAGTGCTGAAATACCAACCTTGAACTGAAGCACGTCTCAAGCCTACAGTCAGTTAAGTGATTTTTGTTTCATAATGTCATTGAAAAGTATTGAACTTACTTCAGATGCCCTATAAAATATTACGAAATCTGTCTCTGCTGGTCTTTTAACAGCTTGTGAAATTTCATTCCTTATTAAATTTCTGGACTTCCATTTATTAATTTCTGTTAGGAAAGCTTCTGATTAATATTTGGAGCTCTACAGTTTTACAGATTTACACTGCTGTATGTATTGTATTGCAGTCATTTTGTTAAGGGAGCCAGACAGGGTAACTTAAGAAATGTAAATTTATGGGTTATTAGACCATTTTATTTTAAAAAGTGCAGAACTGCAAATACACTAGAAAACACTGATGTATTAATACTGCTTGATAGTCCTTTGATAGCACCGTACTAAATATACCTTGCAAAGGTGAAAGAGAGGTTTTTACCATTTTTTTGCTTATGATGTATAAGACTTCCTGAAAGGGTGTTTTGGGGGGATTACTTGTGTGGTTGATTTTGGGGTTTTTGCATGCTTGAATATTTGGGGGGAAAGAGAGGACTTTTCTGCTTCTTTTTTTTTTTTTTTTTCCCACATGGGGCTTGAATTCTCATGAGAGGTCTGCCTGCCCCTGGATCTGCACCCGTACCCTGACCCACAAGCTGATGCCCCAGGCTGAGGGCTGTCCCCAGGTGCCCCCCAGCCTCCGCAGCTCCCCGGCCGCCCTGCCAGCCTGGAGAACCCCACAGCTCCCTGGCCTAAGACCTCAGGTCAACCTTGAGCACGCCCTGAGCCCCGGCAGCCAAACCTTCAGGAGGGTGGATACTCTTAGGGCCCCGAGAGACTGGAGAGCTGGTAAGATCATGACAGTATGTTTGCCGTGCAAATGAAACCAGATGGGAGGATGAGCGCATCTTATGCAGATCATAAGCTGTTTTCGCTTGAGCTAACGGGACATGAATAAAAAAAACCCCAGGAAAACCCTTGTTGGTGAGGGGAGAAGCAGCATGTTAGTGAAGATGGACAATCTGTGTGCCTTTGACAGAGGGAGGAAAGGGTATGTACTGAGAAATCCAGGAAAGGAAAACAAGAACTGGCTGCAGCGTGCCAATATTTCTAAAAATGAAAAAGGAGGAGGAGCAATGTGTCAGCCTTCAACACTGACTCGTGAACGAGGGCTTGCCCTGCAGAGTGCTGGGGGAAGGGTGGGGGTCCAAGGTCTCGCAGCAGCTCTGCAGGGAGTGAATCACAACCTGAGCATGAGTCAACAGGACCTGGCTGTTGTGAAAATGTTAAATGTCAATACAGGGATGTTGACACAGAACTGTAACTTCTAAAATGCATGAAGCAATCCTTCAGCTCCACTCAGCACTAGTAAGGCCTCAGCTAGAGCAGTGTGTCAAATGTTGAGCAAATTTTTTCCTCTTCAAGGGAAATGTGAAGTAGCTGGAGGGAAGCCAAGCAGAGAGAATCAAGAATTATTAGGAGTTTGGAAGAGCCTGTCCTCACAGGTCACGTTAGAGATCATGTAGTGTTCAGTGTGAACAACTGAAGACCAAAAGGGACACAGAAATTTGGTTTTCTGTAAGAAGCATATTTTGCAAAGAAGAAGGGAATTATCCATATTAGTAGGACAAGAATAATAGGCTTAATTGCAGCTTGAGAGAATTAGGTTAGATATTAGGAAAAACCTTCTAGCCACAGGGATAGTTACAAGCAAGGAGAGATGGTCTGAGGAAGCTGTCAAAAACCTCTGTTATGAGAGATTTTTAAAGACTGTTTTAAATAAATAGGGACCAGGAAAACACTGGGGTGGGATGCACTATGTGAAATTTGGGGCCCCTTCTCATTCTGTTTCTGTGTGATTCCCAGCTTGTCAGAACTAAACTTGGCTGATGCACGGTTTTCCCCATACAGACTAATTCCAGACTGATGGTACTGGGCAAACTGGTCAGCAGTTGTCAAAATCACAGCCAGAAATACTCTCTATTCCACCAACAGAAGCTTTTCATGTAGCGTGGGCTGAACTCCAGTAAAATCCTGTAAATTAAACCCTGTTGCATTAAAGTGACACTGATTTCAGAATTCTGTTCTGTGACAAATACAAATCTGGGATTTTCTGGTCTTCGTGCCTATCTTAGGCAGTTAAATGAATGCAGCCCTTCTAATACTTCCTGCGCATTAGGTGAAGTAAATCCTCTCTTGGCAATTATCTGAAGACACCTATTGAGTTCAAGGAAAAACAGCAGCTCAGGCACTGGAGCGCAGAGACCATTGTCATGTTTATGCAAAACTTGCTTCCCATGCCACAAAAGCTGTTTATTCCTCTCTGCGCTGTGCTGCAGATGGTAGCATAGCTTACCACATCAGCTGTCAGAGGAGGGGTAGCACAGATTAGAGAAGCACATCTCAAGCTCCTGTTCTTGGTCTCCCKTGGATTCTCAGGGAGGACTCCAGGGCAAGAAGAACTGGAAAGCAAGTAAACATCTACCCCAAAGCCAGGAGCATCTTCCATTGTCAAGGACATGTCCAGTCCCTTCGACACAGTTCCCAAAGGAATTCCACTACGGCGGAGCGGAGACAGGCCCTGCTTTGCCTATCGCTCTCCCAGGCCAGGGTGTGCAGGCAGAATAGACAGACAAATCCTTCTCCCCCAGAATAATGTATATAACTTCTTTCATGCATTATAAGATTTCTCTTGTCACTACCATTATATACTAGCGTGCAGCCCATTCTTCCAACCCTACCTTTTCCAGGACAGTCAGATGTGTTATTTAACAGTAACAGAAAGGGTGTTAGCTTGAGATTAAATTATTTGCTGTCCAGGTATCAGAGCAGACTTCTAATAATTCACATAGACCCCATACAGAAACTGGACGGATAAGGCTGACTGGGATTCTTGAGGCAGCTTTCCTCAGCAAGGCAAAGGGACTGCCCTGCAGGGCAGGGGGAGCTGCTACGTGGGGACATTTTGTAACCCAGGAAAACTGGATTCACCTGATAAAATATATTACACAGAAACTTGGAGAAGGAAGAAAAGCCACTTAAATTTTAAGAAAGTCCGGGGGGTGCATGGATAAGTTCCCCATGTTCTCCAGTAAGAACAGAAGGAGCTGTTTTCTTAATACAACTGGTTCAAAAGAAAGTCAAGAGGCAGGGAAGGAAGACAAGCTTCCTGGTTTGGGGGTCCAGCAGCTCTTTTCCATCACCTCTGCATTTTAGTGGTCAGACTGGTTCTGCTTGCAATAACGGCCTTGGTTTTGGTTTGGATCCACTTCTTCCATTTTACTGTGTTTGCCTTCTGTTTCCCCACTGCTTATCCTTCTACTCTCTTTCTCCTTCTTTTTTTTTTTTGTAACTAATACTGTTGTTCCAGTTTCATCCTGCCATCTCAGTCATGCTGGGAAGCAAAACAAGTTGCTTAATTGCAGTGCAGTACCCAGCAGGACCTGTCCCCTCCCTCATAAGAGGTTGCTCTTATTTGCCTTCCTCATTTACTTTCTCAGCAGAGAGGAAAGAAGGGACATGGAGTTCCTCACTCTGCTGACAAATGGTCCATGAAAATGGTTAGAGAGGGACACTGAGGGGAGCCCACATTACTACATGCATGCTGTATCTATATGCCTCGGTCCCAAGCCTGTCAGCTCACGATCTTTCATTGGCCCAGAATTCACAGGTGCATGTGAATGCTCCTATACAAACACAGTAGCCAAGATTTTTAAGAATTAGCTAATATTTTGGGGTGTTTCAAGGTAAGACATTTTAAAGAGACCCTCCTTTCTGAAACTGGTGAGCTCACAGCTTCAGAAAATGGGCACTGATATGATCCAGTTAGGAAGCACAGGGTGCACAGCTGGTCATTTCATCTGTCCGCTCCTGGTGCTCCAGTATGAATTTCTTGTCCCCAGGATAACTGCTCGAACTAAACAGTTGCCAGTTGCTGAGCTGTCAGGTTCATATCTTTTTTTTTTTAACCTAATTAGGCTAGATTTATTTTTAACGCTCCTTATTACCATCCGCTTCTGACTTCCATCCATCTACTGCCRAGTACATGCTGCTCTTGCCAAAGCAAGTGTCTTTCAGCAGCTACCTCAGCCCCCTGGAACTGTTACCACCCCGCGGGAGATTGCACTTGCCACCGTTGTCCCTTCTATTAATTCCATGGCAGCACATGCTGTTCGTCTGCCTTGTTCAGTGCTCTCATATTAATAACTGTGCAACCAGTAGTTCTTTCTTTCATAACCATTACCATAGCTGCCTGTTGTTGATAATTCAGGGTTAATTACTTACTAAAAAGTTTAGCAGAACAATTTAGCTCAGCTTAGCCTGTTCATTAATGAAGACTATAAATGTCTGCAGTCTATCACTGATATAGACGTTCCTGAAGTTTGGTATAATTGGCTTTTACTGAAGTGCTGCAGCAAAAACACGGGTTAGTCCAACTGGCAAAGTCAGCTGCGTGCTTGTACACCCACTGCCTGGTTTTTCACTGGGTTTTGGGCAACCACTTGGGAGTAGAAGTGCCACAGTCACTTACCAGGTTCACTTACCTATCCGTTCACATTGCAGCAGCGTGCAGCTTAGATACAGCTACAGAAGTGCTGAAGCCCGGCATTAAAAAGGACATCATGGCAGCTGTAAAGAGTCCAGCATTTCAGTTAGGCTTACAGTGCTGGGCTGATCTGTCACAAATACATCTTTCTGGAGAGACATATCTACGATGAGACTTAGATGATAACATTCTCTCTGTTTTATGGAAAAAGTGGGGGAAGAATTGCCAAGAAGAGGCATCATTAAAGGTAGTTTAATGTCAGTTTTCTCTGGTCTGGCAGTCTCCTGTTCCCTGAAATTGTGAATCTAGGAGCTGTTGCAGACTGGAGGCTCTGGATACACGCACTGCTCTCAGCTTCCAGTGAGATGGATGGGAACTGGGACCACTGAGCCCCTTTCAGCAGCGAGCTCTTTCTGACCGTGCAGTCGGGAGTCCCCATCTCCTGATTCCCAGAAGCAGAAGAAAGGCCACGTGCTCCCATCTAAGGGAAGGTGGGGTTTAGCATTACACTCCTTTAGAGCAAATCTGGACTCTGGAAACTCCACCCCGCTCTCTGATTTTACTTGCATTACACTATTTGCAGTGAATTGAGGCTGACTAGGTGCATTGTGGTACTCTGCATTCATTTAAGCCTCCACAACATAGGGCCGTGGAACAGGTCATCAATAGCCTTTGGCTGCTCTAGGCACTGACAAGCAAGTGAAAGCAAGACAGTTCCCCTCTCAGATGCTTTTTAAATCCAGCACAGTGCTCTCTTCATCTTTGGATGCCAAAGTATCCTAAATATGCCTAAATATCTTTGTATTAAATTATGAGCGAGAAAGTGATTAATTTTTCCCTGACCTTCAGTTTCTTTATTGAGTCTGTGTCACCAAACCATATTTTATGTCACTAGGAGACAGCAGATGTAAATCAAATATCTGCCTGCTCTAGAATATCTAACAAGGGAGGAAATTACTTCCATCCATTAACACAGACAGATTTTCTTGAGAGGATTTTCTGCCTTCCAAATTCAGTTTTAAAATGCGATTTCATCCTCACAGGTCTGCCTGTCGGTTTCCAGCACAAGGGGCATTGCCTCAGTTTGTTTGCAGCGCTGGCAAGAACAACAACCTGCCACTCCTGTCTCATCTTCTAAATGCCTTTTTTTCACTACATAATTTAAAAACTATAAATAATTTATAAAAAAAACCCCACACCAAAGAGAAATTTAGATTTTGGGTTTCTTCAGAAGGAAAGGTAGTGGATATCCTTTCTCAAGAAATTAAATGATAATTAGCCCAAAAGAAGACTGAACCCCATGCACTTTACTTTTGTGATCCAAGACTGAACACACAGCAAGTAGAAAGGGGACTTTTTTCCCAAATAATCAGCAAGAAATGAGAGTTGGGTCTCTGACAGCACCCATGCTTGCAGCACACATCTGCACATCTTGTAGCCACGTCTGTGGAGGCCACGAGAACCAGGAGGCCGATGCCTTTGCATGCAATGGGAGAGAGCAGCGCTCTGCCTCCTGTGCCACCTTGTGCTGCCCATGTTGCTGCTCCTGCTCACTCAGGTACGCTGGGCACTGCAGCCCCCGCTGAACCCGGTATATTTACAGCCTGTGGCAGAATGGGCCTCCCCCTGCAGCAGTGCTTTATCATTTCTTTTCCTTGGTTTGTCCTCTTAGGTTTTTGCATCATCAGCATACAACGCTATCAGATCATGGTATCAGCATGTTCTTCAGACCCAGCTGTATGAGTAGTGAGTTATCTTCAACTCGCACCGGCTCCAAAGCAAGTGCGATTGAAAACTAAACAAATTAAAAAACCTTAAAAAAAAATCAAGCTTAGGAGTAGCCTCGTTGTTGTGTTGTCCCTGTGCATTTATTTTTCTGTTCACATTAGTCATGCACTTGAAGAATAGGAAGTTCACAACAGGGCAGCCAAATCTCATGTTCAGAATTAGGACCCAGGAAGGAAAAACCAGCATGTAAACCAGAAAAATATTAGCCCATGATTGCATTGAAATCTCAAAGCTTAATGCAAGATGTGTTCATAAGTGCTTTTGTGGAAAGAAACAGCCTCTGCCATGCAATCACATATTTAAGTTCTGTGGAAAAGATTTGTTTACTGAGTGAGAAAGGCATACAGCCCAGGCTGGTCAGAGAGAGTCCTGTGTAATCATCACAGGGTGCAACACAAATACAACAGTTTGAAGACCTTTGACATTTGATTAATATTTTTCTCTTTTACAGAGTGAAGTGAGTTTGGACCTTAAAAGGAAAATGAGCTAAGGCTTTAATTAGTGGAGCACAAAGAAAGAAATGAAGAACGACTGTGGAGAGCAATAAGTATATGCTGAAAGCTTACAGGGAAACTGGTGCCAAGCAGATTGCAATAGATTTTAAATTCCAAATGTAGATGGACACACATGTGTGGATGCCAAACACAACTGTTTCTATGTAATTCTAAGAAGGTAGGAAATGCAAAAAAGTTCAAAAGCACAAATTTGTGATAACTGGGAAATGCTCTACTTGAGCAACTGCTTTACCCCTTGGCACGGTCATGGAGAATTGATTCTGCTCTCTTAAAAACACCAGCTGTTTGCTGCGGAAGGCTGTTTGTTGATTTGCACCATACACACTAGTGCAAAAGAGACACAAGTTTATGCTACCGTAGCCCATCTGTACCGGGTCTTGACCCACACAGCTCTGTCAATGCAAATACTGGCACATCAGCCGGGAAAACCAGTAGCAAAGGTGACTAGACACAAGATTCTCTCAGATGTACAAAGTAAACAAAAAACACCAGCAATCTGTGGGGTTACTGAAAATGGCAAGCATGCTATTTTCAGGCAAACATGATTTGTGAAGTGATGGTTGCTTCACAAGCAGTGAGTCACAGAAGCTTAGCCTCTGCAGCATCTCTTTTCCTTAGGCAGCACTTTCCATGGCAGGAACAGGTGTAGATAAGAGCAGTGTTTTAGGGCTTGTGCTGATAGCACAAAATGAGCAGAAGCTGCTGTCAAGTCAAAACAGGTAGGAAAAATACAGGAAGAGGCCATACAAAAGTGAAAGATATTTCATGTCGGAAAGGTTGGACTCTCAGGTGTGGATGAAGCCAGAAACGATGTGACATCTGCTGAGCCACCTCCCGCTCTGAGCGCCTTCTCCAGTTACTCCTGGCCAGCAGCCTGCTGTCAGTGTAAAAGCAGGACTGCAAGTAGCACTGGTTGGAGCTTAGCTAAACCGGGCACCGAGTGAGGTACAGCACAACCGCTGTATTTTTCTATCCTGGCAGGTGAGACCCCAGTTGATGGGATTACCTGCTATGGGGCAGGAGGCTGAGTGGCAGGTCACCTCTCCGGAGAGGGCTGCAATGGCAGGGCTCCGCTGGGAAGCACAGCCTCCGGCACAGCTCTGTAGTGGGCCGGTCCCGCTATCTGCACCACTCTGGGGCCTCTCCTGCCCTGGGCATAGGTGCCAGAGGCAGCAGCAGAGGGGCTGCCAGCCAGCTTCGGAACTCACGTGGCTGACCAGCAGTCCTCCCTCTTTAATCTGGGTAGAAGATTACTTCCTCCCAATTCTTGGTAAAAATGTGATCTAGCATCAAGACTTCAGAGTATTATGCTGATGCCTGCAGGCATCTTTCCATGTGAAAAAAATGTTAAGGACTTTTCTCTATGAGATTACGTGGTTTGCTAATAAACCACTTTGGAGATCCTTAAAAGAATAATGTTCCTGGGAGTACAAGAAGTGATGTGCTGTTTTTATGCTCTCCTCACCCTTTGTGGTTTTGAGTGGCACAACATGACATGTTGCAATTCATCTGTCATTTTCACATTTGAAGAGGTGGTCAGAATGGAGCAATCCAGCCATCCCAGCTGAATACGCTGTTGTTAACTGACAGATGTCTCGAGTGCAACAGGAGTCACGAGGCTGTCGTGGAGGTGCTGACTTTTAAATCCCGATTGCATGCAGAACCTTGGCATATTGTCAGCATGTACAATTTTCAATTTCACGGGACATTTCTTTTGGTGTTACCAGTGGATTTTGTTTTACCTTCATCTTCCCTTTTTGTTAACACCGCAGGAATTATTTCTTGGGGCTTTCTCCTGTCTTACCTGATACTGTGTGCGCTGTGTGATTCACCAGTGGGTTTCTGTGGGCAGAGACCTGAGCTTGCACGAGTGCGTGCGTATGTACACTCACATACAAATGCCAGACAATTCAGAAACATGAAAGCGGTCACAGGCCAATTTACTACGGTCCCAAAGTTTGAAAGGTATTTAGGTTAGTATAAAACCAGATTTCAGCTCTGGTCAGCTTTTCTTTGCAGAATACAGGGAACAGCTGCCTGGGGCAGGCGCTGACTGAACAAAGGTCTCCTTCTACTCTGAGTGGCCTCGGGGGAAGCTGCTGCTGCGTCTGGCTGGCCTGGCAGCAGGGCCCGAAATAGGGATTTGCCCTGTACAGCTGTGGAGGTCAGACAATCTGGGGCTGTATTTTTTATATATATATTTTAAGTGTGGGAGTACATTCTTCTCCTACAACCTACTCAGACCTTGGAGAGATGCAGAGCGGGCTGAATCGGTTCCTCAGACACTACCCTTTTGCATATTTTTACCTTATTTTTAAGAATTCAAAGCAGGGTAAGCACAGCTCTGAGCTTTTTTGCGAAGATCTGACCACACTAATTTCAACAGACAAAACTTTGGTTTCAACATGTGTTAAAATGAAAATATCGGCATTTTCAAGCTAAAATGTAGTATGTTGAATTATTCTTATGTTGAGACTGATAGARCATTTTCATCAATTGATCAAACTTTGCTCAGTTAGACTTTACTGATCTTGCTTTTCTCTTCTTTGCTCAAATTAACACAGTCATATTTGTAATTGAACTCAGTGGTAGCCAAGGCTATAAAGGCATATAAATGCAAACCCCTGCCTCTCCAAAGTCTTCAGTCTCACTAAGAATGAAGCTCACAGAAGCACATTCCCATCAAAATCGRTGCTACCTAAACCAGGAAAAAAATCACTTGCAGAGGCTCATTTTGGATCCTTCTATATGCATTAAGGGAGAATAATTATCTTTGCACATGTAGAGATGTATCTTTTCTTATTCTATCCATTCGGTGGACAAACTGTTGAGTTCACTGCTTTGATAAAAGCTTTCTAAAACACTTTAATAATTCCCCAAACACTCAACACAACCCACACTGGCTTTTTTTTTTTTTTTTAAAGCTGGAGGTTTATTAAGAAGATCACAGATTTTCCTATGTTTGTTGTGAAATCCAGGTGGGAAAAAAGCAAATAATTCTTAGTATTTAATATGATAATTCTAACTGAGACTCATAAGCTAAAGGAACTTAATGTTATTACCTATTCAAGATATGAAAATGCGTGTCTTCAGAAATAATGACCTTGTTACAGCCTTGATCTTGTGTGGGTGGAAGCCTGCTTTAGAAGAAGCCTGTGGGAAATGATCATGTATTTCACCTGCCTGCCTATTGTACATTAGATGTGAGCCCAGAGGTACAGTAAGATAGACATTCGGTGTCTTACATATAAGAAATCAGTAGTTTAATGTATTAATCACTGGAGTGCAATTTAGACCTTAATTTAGAAGGCATTAGTCATTCGCCATAGATAACCTTCAGTGGCTATTAGAATTTCATAGTCTGAGTTCATTACAACTGGCAAATGTCGTTTGCACAACCAGCACACACAAGGGCCTGTTTTTTGGCTGGAAGCACATTTTTTCAGTATTAAATCCACTCCATTAAATACAAGAGAGAGCACCTGTTTGGGTCTTATTTCAATAAAGATTATATCCTGGTTGCATTTTAAGGGGGCTTATAAAGATTGCACATTATTAATGTATTTTATTAGCATGTTGAAAACGGAGTGGGATGCACTGGAAATGTTACAAGCACATCAGCAGAAGACATCATAGCTGGTGATAAACCACGGCAATAAACAGGCTATTAACCTGTTGCAGTCTTTATCAAAATATGAGACAAATGACTATTTGTTACAAAATCTGTTAAAGCATTTACTGACCTTTTATAAAAGAACCTTCAGATATGGTATTTTCTTGAAATTAGTAATATGCTTAAAATTAGGTATCTCAGTGCTTAATTTCAAGAAGCTGCATAAATCTAGGACACAGTAAAATTCTGTAAGTATTGTTCCTAATTTTTGGTGTTTTCATGTGTATAGTGGAGAGGACATCTTTTCTTTTTCCCTCTTTCCTAATCCGTTTCGGTGCCTGCTAGGTGCCTAGTTCGCTATGTGTATGTGACTTGCATAAGACAACGGAGGAACAAAAAACACGTCTCTGCTTAACACAGACACCTTGGCAGAAAGACAACTTTTGTTTTAGTTTCCATCATTTCTTGCAAGTGACAGAACAACATGAGATGGTTGTGTAGGTGTGCCTTTTGTCATCAAAATACAACATGCTCATCTGCATCATTTGGAATTACATTACTTCCTCTGCGCAAGAAGGCATTTAAAGATATCAGCACAGTGCTACAGAAAATACGACTGCATTAACAGACAACTTAGCTGTTTCTTTTCTCTCTGAGTTACACAAGCACAGTAGCTGAATATATTGGCATCTTTTATAGAGTCCTGTGATTTACATATTTTAAACTTGGAGGTTTTTAATAACGGAATCAAAAAGATTTAATCCAGAAGCAAGCTTACCATTGCAATAATAGTGTGTGAGCATTGTTCAGTGATAAATCAAAGTCAATGCACCGAACTAAAAAAAGTTCCAGGTTGGATTTTCAACCATAATTTGGCAAGAGCTTTTGCAAAAAACGCTTCTGTAAATTTGTGACCGCTTGTTAGCAGSAGTTGACTGTTCAACAAGCAACAGTGAATACCTTGCTTCCATGCTGAAATGTACATTATATATTAAACAAAATGATGCTCAAAGACTATAGCCATGAAAGGATAACAGTCCTGCTTACCTGCTGCTTCAGCCACTTCTAAAGTTTTTATTCACAATCTGAAACTGGCTCAGCTGGCACCTAAACTGTCACTGGGTTCTAGGCCTTGCTTCAGTAACTTCAATATAAAATATGTCAGTCTTTTATGTATATGGACAAACAAAGGCCTAAGCTGACAGGATCCACAAAAACCTAGGTGTTCCCCACCTGCATCAACAAGCTACAGCTATGCGATTATAAGTGAAGTGTCCACATTAGACACACGTTGAGACCTGTGTAAACTGGGGGCAAACGTTCTTACTGTCACCACCTGGAAAGAGGTGCTGTGGTGGCAGGCTCAGTAGAAATGAGACTTACTGTCTTTTCCTATTAATTACAGCTGAGAGTAATCCTGAAAATATTCAGAACTTCAGGTATTCAGTTCCCTCTATTCAATTAGAAGTGAGAGAGAGAAGCAGAACCGAACAGAAAATAAGTATTATATATTTGAGCATAAGTATCACAACCATTTCCTCACACTGTAAATTTGCACAAAACAACGGGTGCTTCCAGATACTTCTCTAATATCCCATGTGACATGACAGAATTCTGTAGGACTTTCCCTGAACTGGTTTATTTAGCTTTGTCAGATTCCCTTTGTGTTGTTTAAACACAGTATTCCAAATTTAGCAAAATTACTTCTCTCCAGATGATACACAGGTCCTGTTTTCAGTGGCCTTGGAACTATTGTTTCAGTGCCTGAGCGTGTTGTAATCTCTCCCCCAATTTAACATAAGTAGAATATATCACAGGCAACCAGAGAGGTGCATTAACACCATTAAAATACATATATATGCAATCACTTATAAGTACTTAATACAGAAGTAACATAAGTATCAGTAATTAAAAGTACATAACCCAGATTAGCATGAAGACAGGCACTTTGGTGTCATCTCTGGCCCAACTGATTCCATACAAAGCAGAACAGCTCAAGCAGGAAAGAGTGAGAGTTTCCTATCTAGTTATCCTCATGGTCTGGTGGGACGTCAGGGGACATCAGGGACAGAAGCAGAGTTCAGATCCTATTAGGAAGAGAAGGGCTCCGGAAGGAGTAATCTGACCATTGAGTGGAGGGATAGGAGAAGGGTGCTATAACTTGCTGGGAGCTGCAAGCAAGAGCTGCTTAGGCATTTAATTCCAAAGAGATTGAGAGTTGTGCAACCCCAACAGAGTGAAGTCTCGTTTTATTCAATAGGTGAATCTTAAGACATGAACCTCAGTTCTGCATTTCCAACCATCCAGATTAGGTCATGCTTTGGTTTACATGACGTATA
Organism: Phoebastria nigripes; assembly: GCA_035582835.1. Classification (NCBI taxonomy): domain Eukaryota; kingdom Metazoa; phylum Chordata; class Aves; order Procellariiformes; family Diomedeidae; genus Phoebastria; species Phoebastria nigripes. The sequence continues at coordinate 1,458,155 of JAYKAV010000622.1, forward strand.
TTGTAGATCTAATGCTTTAGGCACCTATGTCTCCCATGCAACGTTACTAAATCCCCAGCTCACTGCTGTGGATATGGCCAGGCAGCAGTGTGCTCAAGAGTTAGCTCAGAAGTGGCCACTTTTTCAAACAGCATCAATTTCCAGAAATCGTATTTAAATGCAAATTGAAAATTTAAATTACTATAATTTTTTAAAATAAAAATTACCCTGTCCTCTMTTTTACCCCCCTTTTTCATTCCTGGATTCCTCTTTAAGAATTACAGTAACAAGCAAATAAATCACTTCAGCTACAGATCTATCATTCAATCTTAACTTCTTTAGTAAGCCGAAGTATTCTACTTAGTATAAGGTAATGTAGGAAATGGAATATAATGACCATTAGGAATAAGATAAGAATGTGAGTAGAAGATCAGCCGCTTACAGTTAGCTTGGGTCAGATTAAGGACACATCAGCAGGTCAGCCATACTAGAGGGAAGAGAGAGAGATGAGCCAGCTCTTTCCACCTGCAAAAGACCAGAAGAAACAGCTCAAGCACCAAGCAGCCAGCAAACACAAATTTTTACGTTGCGAGACTGAGATGAGTCAGTGTGATGATCTACAGATTAAAATGCTTACATTGAGCAAAGCCTGTAAAAGCTGGCTCCTGCACCCCAGCTGCACCCCTCAGCCTGGTTTCCTCTTGCCCGACCCCTTCTCAGCATCCAGTGGCTGGTCTTAGAAAGCTGGGGAGGATTTCCACCCTGCTGGGGAATTCACCTGCCAGTGTTTCTTCATTACTATCTCTACCTTTCTTCTTTTAGATTTTTTCCCATTCCATATCCACATAATCACTGTTTTCCTCTATTCTTTACCCCTGCAGCACCCCACCCGTGTGTTGTGCTGGCCTTCGTTTACCATCGCGTTGCATGAGTTAAGTAGCTGAAGCACGATTCATGTTTTCTGCCGCTGTGAAAGCCGCTCTCTTTGAGGCAGGCTCCTTCAGCTGGACAGCAGGGATTCCCCCGCTGCTGCCCGGGGCCGGCAGCCTGCCTGACACCGCTCAACACCTCAACCGTTTCATACGGGCTGAGTTTTTGAAAACTCTCACTTCACCCGCCTGGTGCGTATGGGGGAAAGAGCGAGCAGGGTGACAAACGGGAGGGCGCTACCCGCGCACCCCGCTGCTGCCATGCCCGTTTCCGCTTCGCGGCCGCCAGCAGGGGCGGCCTTGTCCCCGCGGCCGTTGGGGCAGGCCCGCCGCTCTCCGGGTTTCCGTTAACGGCCGCTCCGCCCCGGGGGCGGGGTGGCTTCAGACCCGCGGGTCGGGCCGAGGCGGTGGCGGTGGTGCGGCGGAGGTGAGCGCGGGCAGCGGGGCGGCGTCAGGTGGCTGCCGGTCCCCGGCTCGGGGGGCCCCGGAGCGGCGTGTCCCGCGGGGTGTCGCCGGACACCAGCCTGGGCCGGGCTGCGGGCGGGGGCCGGGGGACAGAGCAGCAGGCGGGAACGGTGCGGTAGCCTTATCCAGGTCCTTCGCAGCTTATCGTTGTTTAAGTGTCAAGCTGCTCCTTCCTTTTCCACCCTCTGCCTTTCCTCTTTGAGCTGCTAGGAAATAAGACGTGTTATCCACCCCAGGAGAATTTTTGGCACCTGGGTTGCACTTTGCATTTTTCAAAGCAGTATGTTATTTAGCATTCTTTTTTTTCCCCCCAAGGCAGACAAGGATTGTTACACTCATTTTATGGGAAAAAATAGATATGTGGGATATAAAGTTCCTAAAAGGCACAAAGGCATCCGAGGTAGGACTTGATGAGGCACAGCCTCACCTGCACCTGATCTTGGAAGAGTCCAGCTTGCTGGATGTCAGCGGGGTTCCCCACCCCTCACTTTGGTATTCAAGCATGAAACATTTTGCTTTTGCAGATACCCAGCAATGCTGATCAGTCAGTGTCTCATCTAGCTACRTTGCACAGGTGTTTTGATGTAGGCATGCTTCTAGCTCAGACCCAGCCSAAAACACAGCAGTGGCTGCTGCTTTGTTTTAAAATGGAGCGGTGAACTGTTACTGTACACCTTTAATTCAGTGGCTTATGGCTAGGAGCATTCACTCAGGTCATGGGAGAGTTCATTCAATTCCATCGTCTGTCTGAGGGCAAATGAGACATATGTCTTCCTCCTAATTGGCAACAGGCTCTTTTTGGCACTCTTCAGCTTCCTTTTGAAGCTGTGTCATTGTGCAAGAACTTCTAGAAGTTGACTGAGATGGTGAGAGGCAGGAACTAGAGGGGAGGGCAAGAAGGGCCTCCAAGCTGTTCTCTAAGGATGGTTTCTGGGTTGAACATGTGTGTAGTCAGAATATGGAAACTGCCCAGAGCAGATCTCCTCCCCCTCCTCACTTGGCCCCCATACAAAGCATCCCCCATGTCTTTGATTTAGTGAATCTTGAACGTTACTCACTCAGTTGGAAGAGCTGTAACAGAAAAGGAGGAGAGTGCCTCCAGTCCAAAATAACCAATTTGCATTGTGCAGAAAACAGAATTGAGTGTAGCTGTTTTACATGATAGATTAATGTGCTAAATGAAGACATTGCTAGCTTTCGCTCCAGAAAGAGCTGGGTAGGTACAAAATTTAAAATATAACCTGCATGGATTTATGTTTTGGCAGTCCCTAGGTGTCAGACTGCAGGTCTTTTATGGATTCAGAAATCAGGTGCATATCTTTCTACACGCACCGCATGGCGTGTATAACTTGGTCTCCAGCTTCCACTCTAAATGCCTTTCATGCAGGTTAGCCTGTGTGAAAGCTGTTCTTCTTGGTTGGGTTGGGACAATCTTGTGTAAGGATAATCAGTAGATAAGCACTTGACCTGGGATATATATGCAGGTGAGCCCTAGGACTCTACTAGGAGCCCATACTGTGAGTGAATGAAATAGCTAACTCACCAACAGCCTCACACAGGAGCTGTTTCAGAAAGGCTACTAGCTACTTTTCTACCTTCTTCACTTGTTAGGTCTCCTTTGCACAACAGGTTCTAAAGTACAAAGTTATGTCAGCTATACTTGTGAGTGTAATTTTCACATTTTTCTCCTCCACCAACAAGTTAAGAGCTGACTCAAATTTATTCTGATCTAAAGCCTATTTCAAAGAAATTCAGAAGGTATCCTTTCAAAGTCTCCATTCCAGGAAAGAGTGGAGCAGGTTTCTAACTTCACTTAAATGCTGGCCAGATTGGCTGTCTGTCTCTCTTTTGTACTGTATTTATGGTCCTTTTGTCACTGGACATTTGCAGCTTGTTATTTTTTGATTGCTTCTTTAAAAGGTATGTGCAAAAAACATACTTGCAAAAGCAAACACCTCCGTTATCAGTTGTTCCGTTTGGCTCCACATTATTTAGGCACCTGTCTCCATACTCTTTTAATAGTTCCTTTAATAAATAAGGTGCCCGGATTCGGTCCTAGGAGTGCAGGTGTGGCAACCATGCCATTTCCCCTCCAGCTAGCCATTTAGTCATCTTTGCTGACTTCAGCTACTGAACGATTACCACTGTTTTATGCCTGACCACTATTTCACAGGCATGACAGTGCTGATGAGCTTTATAAAAAGGTTAGCTTTGCAGGTAAGGCTGTACAGAGCTCTGCTTGTGACCCTAGGAGTTACAGTCTGAATTCTGCTTCTCCACTTACTGCTGCTTCCTCAGGAATTTCTGTCCCATCTGTGAAAGCTGGCCTCCTGTAAGGTAAAAACTCGGCTGTCATTCTTGGAATTCCTTTCCTATTATCACTTTGATCTTTTCCAGGTGAGAGTTTTAATACTGGCTGCTTCTAATAATCCCGCGACCACAAAAAAGGACATTTTGTCCCTTGGCTAAATCCACTTCGTGAAAAACACAGTCCAAAATGATAGCTAAGGGGGAAGGGAAACTAACAGGAGGGAAATGCTACTTCCCTGAGTGGCTTCTAGTCTAGACCAGGCAGTTATCACATGACCGTTTTCAAAGAAAAAGAAAGTCAATATGGATTCAGGGTGTGAGACAAGAATACCTGAGTGGTGACTGTGACCGCCCACGGGTGGTTTGTGCAGCTTTGAACAACCATCTCTGCTGGGAAACAACAGTAGCACCCAGTTGGAAAAAAAAAAAACCACCAAACACCAGGAATCTTCACTGTCCTGACTGAAGCCTTGAGTAGTTCATTTCCTTAGGACCTGGAAGAGCATAAGAAACCTTGTTGGTCCTCTTCTCAAGCCTAGCAGAAGCTCTCTCTGCCTTCATTATCCCCAGTCAGACACAGGGGCAGAGGAGCCTGGGCTGCCCGGGGCTCGCAGATGGACCAGTGCCCAGTGCTGGGGCGCTTCACTGGAATAACCAACCCAGCTGGCTGCTCAGGCAGGGAAAAGAGCAGGCTGGCTCTGCTCAGGAGGGAGACACTCAAAACAGTGCTAGGGGCATAAAACGACTGAGCTGGGGCCAGGGGCTGGAGTCTGGAGCTACAGCACCCTCCCCGTGCCTATCCAGTTTACTCCTGTCCCCCAGAGAAATAGCCCAGAGCATGTTTCAGTCTATACTTTCAAGTTTATTTTCCCATCCTGCTGGAGACTGCTTTCTTTTAAAGAACTGTTATAATAAGAATAGAGGAATCACGCTGTCTTTGTGTGTCCGCATCTCATCATATAATCTGAGGGGATATCAAAACAAATAAATACAAACAAATAAATCTAGATGATGAACAGGAACTAGATCATTACATCCCATAGGTAGCTTCTGATTACCCAAACCAGTGGCTGTTTTTTATGGTCCTTCTGCTCTGTCAGGTCATTAAATGCCTTATTGTCTTAGCTTTTCCCCATCAAYGATAGGAACTGTCACAGTACTCACTTGCCTTATAATGTGCTTCCTGATTTTAAGTTGGAAAATGCTGTATTTGAGTTAAGCATCCTAGCAACGTAAGGGAGAGGCTGAGGGGGTGGGAAGGGCACATTCATTAATCATCTGATGAATGAAATTGTTTCTTTTTTAGATTGTAATTGGCTAGAGGGGCCCCATGAAGAAAAGTGTGTTTACACTGCACAGCTTTTTATGAGCACAAATGCATATATTATGATGGCTTAGAGCCTGGACAAAAGCTTGGAGCTTTATTTTTGTTTCAGTAAGTAGATTTGGTCTAATCAGATAACAGCAGCAATACAAATTTTCAGCATAGCAGTTGGCCTTTATCTGGCCAGTCTAATAACAAAGACTTACTGTTTGTGATATATCTTTCAAGATCTTTTTTATGGCCTAGATAAATATTACAAACAAACTCCTTATCAGCAGGCTTTCTGTTAGATTAAAAGAAAAAGGGGTCTCTTTGAAGGTCTTTGGGTTTTTTTCTGAGAAATTTTACCAAGCGCCAAATACAAATAGTCCTTCACAGTCAGTGTGTATCACCAGCCTCTGGGAAAGATGCCCGTAATTGTTACCATGAGTGAAGAAAAGACTAATGATATTAGGTTATTAGATGAGGATATTTTACTTGTTCTGCACTTTCTCCAAGAAGTAGGAATGACTCTCAATTCCCTACAGAATTGTGTCATGTGAATATATAGGGAAGACTGAACAGGGAGACTCTTTTATTTGGATGGCAGGAAGGGACCCAAGAATTGAAGAATGAGATTGAGACACGTTTGTCTATTCAGGTGAATTTCAGCAGATTTAGGCAGCCAAGTCCCCAAAATCTGATCCAAAAGGCCCTTCCTTCAGTCATAAACCCACATGGCACTACCATTTCTGCTGCTGCTCGCAGTACGTGTAAGCCATTGCACAGGAGCACCCCAGGGTGAGGAGCAATTGCAGATGTTGTAGAGATCGATATGAAGAACACGGCCCCAAGCAGGCCTCCTCAGGGGAGCATGGAGCGCTTCTAGCAGAGCTGCAGCTTTGGGTCTAGTGCAGGGCATACTAGCCATGGCCATTTTCTTTCAAACTTCAGCCAAGGAAAGGAGAGGTCTCTCAGTTAGACTGAGTACTTAGTCTTCCTAAGTACTTAGCCTTCCTTGGTCTGAGAAGCTTCAGTCTGGTTCTYGCTCAAGGAAACTGCTTTAATCACGAGGCTATGAGCACGGAAGTATGTTAGGTAACAGTACCTTATATCTCTCCTGCAGAAGGTTGGCTATGCAAACAAGAATGCAAGAGCTGTGAGGATTTTTTGCTGAGCAGGGGTTGGAAGATAAAATCCTTGAATTATTTCGGAATAGAATATTGCTTGCTTGATTTTGGTTGTTTAATCCAAAAYGCTAGTTTAGCTAAAACCCATAACCAGACTTCATCTTTAGAGCCCAGTGTTCAGTACAGAATTAGCAACTGGTGTTACTGTCCTCTACTTCCCTTTTTCAGTACCTGCCTCTGGCATAATGTTACATCCAATCAGTATTCCCCTTGTTTTGCAGAATTGGAGAACTATAGTTAACTCCTCAGTTCTTCTTTTAGCATATGCTTCCACTTTAAGGTACCAGTTTCCAAAGTTACAGCCTCTAGCCTCAATAGCTTTGACCCATTCTCAGAAAACTTGAAAGTCATAGGTAACCAGCCCAACTGTTCAAGATACTTTAGAGGAAGTCTCAGCCCTGTGACATATAAACAACAGAGACAAGTCTCCATTGTTTGCAGTGGGGTTTGTTTGTTATTCTCCTCTCTTTTTTTTGTGTTGGTTTTTTTTCAGGTCTGCTTCATTCTGTTTGGGTGTTTCCACAGAAGGGACAATGCAATCCAAGTAAGACAGGAGCTGCACTAGCCATGTACCAGGGATAGGGCACATAATTGTGTGTGGGCTGCGTTAGGTTTGTGCATGCTTTCTAGTCTTCATTCTGAGACTTTGGTTGGGCGTTACTTTTCTGACTGGGCAGCTAACATCCAAAATTCCCCAGGCAGATAACTTAAGTCTTACCTTTACATCCAGACTAAATAGCAATGGGGAAAGAGGACAGATGCAGTAGGTCATACTAATGTAGGAGTTAAACCCCCTTTATATGCTGGTACACTTGGTCCACGCCTAAGCCGAAGTATAGTGAAAAGAGAAAGGGACTGAAAAAAAGAAGGTGGAGATGGGAACTGAGATCATTCATTGACATATACAGTCTCAGGTCAGGAGTAGAGTCTCGCATAGGCTCCTGCAGCACTTCTGGGTTGGCTCAGACGTCCCACGCTGCTAAACTGTGAGAGACCATTTCAGCCCTAACTGCCAACAGGCTGTATGTGTGTTTTGTTGTATCTTACAGCTCAGCTTTGTCCTGTCAGCATGGCTGAGTGGTAATAGACTGTTGTATCTACCACAACCCCTTGCCTGGAGCTGTTCCAAGCACCTTATATGCAACATGGCCAAAGATCAGTTACCGATGTACAAAGATCAGGTATTCAAACTTTAATACTATCAGGACATGAATATTTTCCTAACATTTGTTCTCAAAAGTAAACTGGGTTTGAAAGAGGAAGGAGGAGAGAAGAAAGAAAGGATTTCTTTGACTTTGTCGGGATTCTTGTTCCAGAACTTCTAGACTGAATCAAGAGCCCTGTGAAATCTCAGAGTCCTCCTAGCTGAGATTATCTATACTGAGAGTCAGGCTTAACCTGAAAGTAAGCAAAAATGTCCTCACTTACCCAAGGTTCCAAACTCCTCCTGTTCATTGTTTCCCTTTCCCAGTGGCTCTTTCATGCCCAAGTGCTTTGTAGCTGCAGCTGATTTCTTTATTGATACTGTTTGTGAGTGCTGCACTTTGCCAGCTTCTGGCAGAAAGATCTGGGGTTAACTAACTCTTCTAGGAATTGGTTAATCCCTTGTCCCAAAAGGATTTAACAACTGACTGTTGTTTCTGGTCTGGGAAAGACATCCTGCAACCTTTTTCAGTAATGTTGGATGCCATGTAGAGGCAACAGTACGCCAGAACAATTTCATACTAAGAGCATAACTGCTTCAAGCAGAATTCAGAAGCTGTATATGGGCAGGACCCCCAATTCATTATATCACTACTGTAAATGTGTCCATCCCTATCAGGCAGAACAGCTACTCTGGTGAACGTAAGAGAGGGACAGAAGTTGGCAAGAATGTATTTATATTAGTATCTAACAATCAGAAGCAAAACATTTGAAATTATATGATTTTCTACACAGAAACATCTATTGCTGATTAGATTTGAAACTGGAGAATTATTTCAAATCTTAGAATTTGCCAGAAAGCAGAAGTGTGGCACCAGTCTGTCTAGAAACTTACTCATAAACACTGCTGCAAACTCAGTGTAGTTTAGGTTAGATGAATATAAAACAGTCTCTGTTCAGTTGGCTGGACTCTGGACATATACATATAGAAGTTGACTTAAAATATATTTTCAAAACATTCACAAGAAAAGTTGTACACTGATGATGAAAGAAGTGTGCATATCAAATTTTAAGTTAAATCAGTGTAATTYTATACACAAACCCATCTCACTATAGAAAAAAAAATAATAAGGGACAATTAAGATGGTCTTTATCTCTTCAGTGCCTAATGTTTTTGGGTATAGAGGGGAGAAAGAGGACTATCTTCTATGCATTAATCTTACAGGCAAGAAATATACCCTGAAGTTATTTAATCCTATCTTTCTTTCTTTCCTTTCTCTGGGGAGCTTTTGTGCTACCTGTGACAAATAGCRGTGTTTCACAGAAAGACATCAGGGTAACAGCAGCACTCATGCAGGCTCCAACTGAGCTCTCACATCTTGCTGTCCAAACAGCAAGGCCCTTAGCTATGGAGCTAAAGGGAAAAAAAGCCTTCCAACTTGGCAGTAGGATTAATGTTTATCATAGAATCATAGAATCATTAAGGTTGGAAAAGACCTCTAAGATCAAGTCCAACCGTCAACCCAATACCTCCATGCCTACTAAAGCACGTCCCTAAGCGCCACATCTATACGTCTTTTAAATACCTCCAGGGGTGGTGACTCAACCACTCCCCTGGGCAGCCTGTTCCAATGTTTGACAACCCTTTCAGTGAAGAAAATTTTCCTAATATCCAATCTAAACCTCCCTTGGCGCAACTTGAGGCCATTTCCTCTTGTCCTATCGCTAGTTACTTGGCAGAAGAGACCGACACCGACCTCACTCCAACCTCCTTTCAGGTAGTTGTAGAGAGCGATAAGGTGTCCCCTCAGCCTCCTCTTCTCCAGACTAAACAGTCCCAGTTCCCTCAGCTGCTCCTCATAAGACTTGTTCTCCAGGCCCTTCACCAGCTTCATTGCCCTTCGCTGGACACACTCCAGCACCTCAATGTCCTTCTTGTAGTGAGGGGCCCAAAACTGAACACAGTATGCGAGGTGCGGCCTCACCAGTGCTGAGTACAGGGGCACGATCACCTCTGGCCACACTATTTCTGATACAGGCCAGGATGCCATTGGCCTTCTTGGCCACCTGGGCACATTGTCGGCTCATATTCAGATGGCTGTCAGCCAGCACCCCCAAGTCCTTTTCTGCCAGGCAGTTTTCCAGCCACTCTTCCCCCAGCCTGTAGCGTTGCATGGGGTTGTTGTGGCTGAAGTGCAGGACCCAGCACTTGGCCTTGTTGAACCTCATACAGCTGGCCTCAGCCCATCAATCCAGCCTGTCCAGGTCCCTCTGCAGAGCCTTCCTACCCTCGAGCAGATCAACACTACCACCCAGCTTGGTGTCATCTGCAAACTTACTGAGGGAGCACTCAATCCCCTCATCCAGATCATTGATAAAGATATTRAACAAGACYGGCCCCAAAACGGAGCCCTGGGGGACACCGCTCGTGACCGGCCGCCAACTGGATTTTTTACCCAGCAAAGAGTACACCTGTCTAGGCCATGAGCCACCGGCTTCTCTAGGAGAATGCTGTGGGAGACAGTGTCAAAGGCTTTACTGAAGTCCAGGTAGACCACATCCACAGCCTTTCCCTCATCCACTAGGCAGGTCACCTAGTCACAGAATGAGATCGGGTTGGTCAAGCAGGACCTGCCTTTCATGAACCCGTGCTGGCTGGGCCTGATCTCCTGGTTGTCCTGCACATGCCTTGTGAGCGCCCCCAAGATGAACCGCTCCATAATCTTCCCCGGCACCGAGGTCAGGCTGACAGGCCTGTAGTTCCCCGGGTCCTCCTTCCGGCCCTTCTTGTAGATGGGCATCACATTGGCAAGCCTCCAGTCATCCGGGACCCTCCCCGTTAACCAGGACTGCTGATAATGATGGAGAGTGGCTTGGCAAGCTCCTCCACCAGCTCCCTCAGCACTCTCGGGTGGATCCCATCCGGCCCCATAGACTTGTGAGCATCCAGGTGGTGTAGCAGGTCTATAACTAACCCTTAATCCTCAATCCTAAAGCAGGCTTGTGGCAGTTAGAGATGAGATTCTCACACATACATCAAAAGATACTGCTACCCTTATTATATATATACCCTACTAATCTGTGATTCAGTGACCTACAGAAAATGGCCTGGATGTTTTTGTGAAAATTAGCATGAGCAAAAAATTTACTTTTTTTTTTTACTGATAATTGAGAACCATTTAGGCCTGCTGCTCATTTTCATAAGCACATATGGTACATGTCTGTTCACTTCCACTGGTGTGTGCTGGTTCATATTTGACCTAGGGTTATGTGGCAGAAGCACAGGAGGCTGCTGAAGAGGGTAAGCACGCTACTGAATGCTGCACTTCTGAGACTGAAATTTTCCTTTCAGATCACTCTTTTAAAACGCAAGCAAATACTCTCGGCCATCAGCAAGGACAAAAATAGGGTATGTAACCCGTTCTTTCTTTATGTGGACTCCAGTGCATTTTTGTTGGGGGTGTGGAAAGGGGAATGGCAAGTGCTTTCTAACTCTCCGTGGGAGAGTTGTTACTCTAACTTCTTTCCTGGCTTGTGTACATCAAAAAGGAGACAATCTTAGTCCTCCTCTTCAGCTATACTTCAGGCCCTGCTTACTGACAGCCTCTGTGGATGTCCTGAGGTGTACACAGCTGTGCTGAGATGGACAGGCACTACTACAACATCCACTCTCAGGTACTGCCAGTTCCCTTCCTTTTTTGCTGTGCTAGTGACGGTTTCTAGGTGATGTAAAACCAAGTTAACAAAACTGAGTTTTAAAAAAAGTTAGTACCATATCGTAGGTCAGTTCCAGACTACTCAAAGCATCTGCATCGGTCTTCCCTGATCCAGACGCACACTTCCTGAGGAGGCTGAGACCAGAGCTAGAGTATTTGCATTCTGTATGCACTTGCTTGCTACCTTTAGATCTAGGTAGAATATCCACCCTGCATTGTAAAAGTTCTTTCCATTGCTCAGAAACATACCCTGCTTAGGACTTTCCATCCCAAAAGCATTTGCTGTGTTTTTCCTCCCCCTCCTACTTTTCCCCTTCCCTTTACCGCTTACCCCTTCTGACATCAACGCAGTAGAAGGAAACAAAATCTCACATGCTGAACTCTGGTTTTCTAAACTTCATTGCTCCAGTTTTCAATAACGAATGAAGCATTTACACATCCCTTCATCTACATGTCCATGCACAGGCACGTAACCGAATGGGATGATGGTCATTTTGTGGGAAGAATATTCTTCCCAAAAGGTTTTAGGTGCTAATGTACAATGGTGAAGTGTTGTATAAAATGCTATATGGAAGGATTCTGTTAAATTAAAAATCTTTGCTGTCCTCATGAGAGCAGTAAGAGGCATTACTTACTGCCAGCATCCTCCTCCTGCTCATGGAGGGCCAAGATTTGGGGGAGAGGTAGTAACTTATGCAGAAAAAATTTGAGGGAGTAAAGAGCTTACAAATGAAACCTTCCTTGTCACCAAACCAGAGCAGAGGTGGAGTGTAACAACTGTTAAGAGATTGTTAGCAACTTCTTTAACTTACAAGAACGTGGAAAAGCAGGTAAGTGTAAAAGCAAAGGTGGCTAGAAATATTTACCATTTTCTTATTTTCTAATAATAAAAATAAAACTACATTTTTAAATTAAAAAACAACAACGTTTTCTAATTCTTGCACTCTATAAACATTTTGAGCTTTTTCTTGTGGTAAGTTTATACATATGTCTATTAAATTTTGACTTCCAAAGTACTTTCTATTTGTTACTGCTTTTGGTGATGCTGTGATTTTGCCCAAACTTTAAAAAACGGCCATAGCATTTGGGCAAAAACAAGGCATGGAAATGTAAATGTCTGAAAGATAAATATAATTTAAAAGTATTTGTGCTAAACATCTTATATTATGGTGTCCGCAAGAACCATTGTAATAGTTTGCAGACTCACCCTAGTAGTCACAGTTGTTACAAGTTAAGGTTTTCGTATAATCAGATGACTTTGAGAACACATCACCAAAACTGTTGGGTACAGTGAGATTGTGTCAGTTATGAGATTCGATGGTACTATAATATCCTTGTACTTCCTATTTAGCAGATAGCCTCTAAAAAATGGCTAGCTCTTTCACTTGGTACTTGCAATGGGAATATCATAGTGGTTTCTACTGACGTACTTTTTCATTTCCCAGAAATCACTTTGTATGATGGCAACAAGCATAAGGTGATTTTAGTTCAAGTGCAACATTCTGCATAGAATTTTGTACTTGTGCTTTAAAGAAGCAGTGTACTCAAATCATAATAATAATTAGTGGGGTTTACCTCTTTTTAACTACTGGCTCAAAGCCCAACTTTTTTCCTTTCTGAAGTAGATTTACTTTGCAGCCGTTAGATGGCCATTGGGGTTTGGTTCCACAAGGATTTACACTTACCAATTTTTAAGCAGATTGTGCTGGAGGTCACAAAAATTCTTCCATTTGGTTGTCATTTCATTTCAATAAATGCTGTTTTAAAAGGAGAGGCAGATGGTTGCAATCTTAGTTAGAAGGTTTTTTTAAACTACGGTACGTAAACAACCACTTTAGGGCTAATAATTTGCTCTGTTCTTTACCATACTCAATAAAAAAAGACCTTCCTTGCTTTGAAGAGGTTTTTGTCTCAGATAAAGAGAGACAGGCAGACAGATGGCATAATGCAAGGAAAATCCAGAGTGGGAATAAATTAATAAATGGATTCATCAGTGAGCCGCATAAATTATGTTACGCACTTTTTGTATAACTTAGGAATTTACAGTTCAGGAAATGTAGTTTTTTTCATAAAACGTGAAATCTTGCAGCACAGTTTCAGGCTACCGCATTTTTTCTTTTCCTTCACTGTTAGCCTTGTTCCTGCCTATACTTTCAAAACTATTTTACAACCCTTTCAAGAACAGTTTCACATTGCAGGGTTAATCTGAGGCTCAAGGAGCCCCAAAAGAAGTCCCCCTTTTAAAATTTCATGGCTGTTTGGCACTTCTGTGTGACAGCAATCTGAATTCCAAATAGCGTGATTGCCCTCACAAGGAGAGCACTCAGGGAAAGAGCAGTGTTGGCCTGCTCTGTTGAGATGACCACTTTGGTAGTCCAAACTGTTTAAACCTGTTTGGATTGGATTAAGGAATTAAGCTAATACACCAGCATTACCAGTTCCACGACACAAATTAAATAGCTAGGCCAAGATTTTCACACTTACCTAGTGGAGTTTTGGTGCTGCCCTTAAGGTACATAAAGGAGGGTTACTTTTCAGGTCGTAGGAGATGCTAGCATCTCTGTGGGACCCATCTTCTGACCAGCCAGCCTATCAGATGATGCCTGTTAGACTTCAGAGAAAGGATAAATCCCAAATCACTAGTAATTTTTAGTGACATTAGTCTTTTGTTCTACAACTGTTAAAAACATGCTCTACAACTTACTGCATAGATAGCCAACTACAGAATTAATGCTTACTGTTTTCACTTTTTTCCACATAGATTCGTGATGTTACATCAACAGCTAGTACTTGTCTTTGGAATATTACTAGCTAGTGATACATGTGCATTTAGAAGCTGTTATTCAGAAGCCCAAGTCTCCCTGTATTATTTCTGCAACCTCACAGATATTCCACTTGTGCCAAAGGATACAGTGAAGCTTTTGCTAACTTTTAACTATATCAGACAAGTGACTGCAACTTCGTTTCCATTGCTGGAGCACTTGCTGGTGTTGGAAATAGGAATGCAGTATGTCTATCCTGTTACCATAGGAAAAGGAGCTTTCAGGAACCTGCCAAACCTTCATGTCTTAGACTTGGGATTCAATAGGATTCTTCAACTGGATCTTGATGCTTTTATGGGCTTGCCAAGTCTGACTGTACTCCGTCTGTTTCAGAACTACCTTGGAGATTCCATCCTGGAGGAACGTTACTTTCAAGATTTGAGCTTGTTAGAAGAATTGGATCTTTCAGGGAACCAAATCACAAAACTTCAGCCTCATCCCTTATTTTATAATCTAACAGTCTTGAAAACTGTGAACCTGAAATTCAACAAGATATCCAACCTGTGTGAAAGCAATCTTACCAGCTTCCGAGGAAAACAGTTTTTATTTTTTAGCGTTGGTTCTAATAATTTGTACAAGACAGATGAAACGGCCTGGGCCAAATGCCCAAATCCTTTCAGAAATATTACATTTAACTCACTAGACCTTAGTGACACTGGCTGGAGCACAGAGAAAGTCCAATATTTCTGTACAGCCATTAAAGGGACTCAAATCGGTTCTTTAATATTTAGCTCTCATACAATGGGTTCGGGATTTGGCTTTAACAACTTAAAAAATCCAGATAATGACACGTTTGCAGGACTAGCAAGAAGTGGTCTTCGTTTGCTTGATATTTCAAATGGCTACATTTTCTCTCTCAATTCTTTAATCTTTCAAAGCCTTGGTAATCTGGAATTGCTGAACCTTTTCAAAAACAAGATAAATCAAATCCAAAGGCAAGCATTTTTTGGCTTGGGAAACCTAAAAACACTCAATCTCTCAAGTAATCTTTTAGGTGAGTTGTACGATTATACTTTTGAAGGTCTACATAGTGTAATGTATATTGATTTACAGCAAAATCATATCGGGATGATTGGTGAAAAATCATTCAGTAACTTAGTAAGTCTGAAAATAATTGATCTCCGAGACAATGCCATTAAAAAACTCCCTTCCTTTCCACATCTGACCTCTGCCTTTTTAGGTGACAATAAGCTAATGTCTGTAGTTGGCACAGCAATAGCAGCAACATACCTTGAATTAGAAAGAAATTGGTTGGCAAACCTGGGTGACCTGTATATTCTTTTCCAAGTTCCAGATGTACAGTATATCTTCTTAAAACAGAATCGCTTCTCTTACTGTGTGAAAAGTGATAATGTTATAGAAAACAATCAGTTAATTTATATGGATCTAGGTGAAAATATGTTACAGCTTGTGTGGGAGAGAGATTTATGTTTGGATGTGTTCAGGGCACTGTGCAAACTTCAGGTTCTACATCTGAATAACAACTACCTTAGTGCTCTTCCACAGGAGATTTTTAGAGGTCTAACATCTCTAAAAAGACTTAATCTAGCTTCCAACCTATTGTCTCATCTTTCTCCTGGGCTTTTTCCACAAAGCCTAACAAACCTAAACTTATCTGGAAACCAGCTTTTTTCCCCTGAGCCTGAAGTCTTTATGACTTTGAGTGTTTTGGATATAACACATAATAAGTATGTCTGTGATTGTACTTTAAAGAACCTACTAGTGTGGCTAAATGAAACCAACGTAACCCTAGCTGGCTCACAATCTGACAGGTACTGTGTATACCCACCTGCATTTGCAGGGGTACCACTGTCGTCTCTGACATATGATGGTTGCAATGAAGATGAACTCCAGCAGACACTCAGGTTCTCAGTATTTGTCTTCACCTCCGTCACTTTTCTAACATTTCTGATGGCAGTCATCATTTTTACTCGCTGTCGGGGGATTTGTTTTGTCTGGTATAAAACTATCACCAAAAAAATGATAGACAGCCATCCACAAGTAGCAGATAAAAGTGAATACAAATATGATGCGTATTTGTGCTACAGCAAAAATGACTTTGAATGGGTCCAGAATTCTTTGCTAAAGCACCTGGATTCACAGTATTTTCATAAAAACAGATTTACCTTGTGCTTTGAGGAAAGAGATTTCTTGCCTGGGGAAGAACATATCAACAATATTCGTGATGCCATTTGGAACAGCAGGAAAACAATTTGCATTGTGACCAGGCAGTTTCTCAAAGATGGGTGGTGTGTGGAAGCCTTTAATTTTGCCCAGAGCAGGTACTTTTCCGATCTGAAAGATGTCCTCATTATGGTAGTGGTTGGGTCACTTTCTCAGTATCAACTGATGAAACACAAACCAATTCGAAACTTTTTACAAAGGAGTCGATATTTGCGGTGGCCTGAAGATTATCAAGATGTAGACTGGTTCTTAAATAACCTTTCTTGCCAAATTCTGAAGGAAAAAAAAGTACGAAGGAAAGCCAGTGGTATAGAGCTGCAGACTGTAGCAACGCTCTCGCATTGATAATGTATGGGTTGCTGGCTTTCTAAATAYCCCATTTCCCACTGTGCCATGGCAGGAATAAACAGAAGTTTGCTTCACCTTTCCTTGAAAAAGCAGGTAAAAAGATAACTATTTCAGTATAAATCCTACTAAACATGCAGACAGCTTGAAAGCAACCAGCAAATATATGAAAGTGCAATTATTTTATGGACCATGACACACATTTTCAGAAGAATTAAATGAATCACAGATGCTTCACATTTTGGATGCTCAGCTTCAGATGCTTTTAGTCCTGATTTTCGGAGTACTACTTACAGGTCTGTTTCAGAGAAGGATGTCCATGGTTGTTTTTTTTAAAAAGAGCCCATGGTACTGTATGGGAGTGACCAAGTATGCTTTCATGTATGGCCTAGCCTGACCCGATGGGTTCATGGATTACTTACTCCTGTGCTTTCTGAACTTTGTAACTTTTCATGGTCTGTTTCAAAGTAGAATCAGTGCTTTGCACCTTTATGCTTTAAACTGGTGTAACACAGATTTCATTTATTTGTTTTCTACTCAATTAGCCTCAGCTTCTCAACAGGAACATACAAACTTTGAACTTCATTCATCCCCTTCCCCTCCACAACTGCTCTGCTTGGTGGTAAAACTACGGTCATTGGTCTACTTCATTTGCTGCTGTTTCAGCCTGGTGCTTTTTCAGTTGAGCTGCCTCCTGCCCTGCAGAGGGGAACAGGTATCCCCTTCAGATCTGAAGCATGCCTGGGCTTGAAAAGCAAACCAAGAAACTACCTCAGCAGCCATGCAGGCTGTACACCAGTGACGTGGCCAATAGCCCAGTGACCGCCAGACAGCTTTCACATTCTGGGAGTGGAAAGTACAGACAACTGGTGTGTAATTTGGATTGTTCTCTGTGCATCCTGTGTCCTGATCAATTCTAAGGTGTTTTTCTGCTTCTATTGAAATATTTTTCTAGAATCATCAATGCCTGGTACTCTCTTACCTCTCTAATAATTTTACCACTGTTTGTTCAGGTATGTGTCTTCAGGGGGTTGTTCAGGGTCATTTTAATAAAAGTCTCACTCTGTTCACTGTTGTAGAACCTGCACCTATTATTTTGATGGTGACGTACTCCCTGAGTGTACTGTTCATCTCGGTTTATACATTTATTCAACAAAAGCTTAACAAAATTATTTCAGTATAGCCTCAGTGAGTTTTTCGCTGTAGTGAGGAAGCAGGAATGGGAGGTTTTATACACTGTCTGTCTTGACCTTAGTGCAAACAAATAATACCATCTTAACTGTTTTGATGGAAATGAAAAAGTACAATCCACTTCATGTGAATGCAGTTGTTTGAATAGAGATGTGCCTGTGGCTGATCTAATTTACTCTCAGTGCACCACTATACAGGATTGCTATTGATAAAATTACTACAGTACAATATTACTTCCTTCTCAATCAGTGTAGTCATTCAGGAACAGAAAAGGGCTAAACCTTGGACAATTTTCCAGGCGGATTAGAAAAGCGACTGGCCTGTGCTGATGAAGCCCTGGGTGTCGCTGTTGGCTCGGGTAACAGCTAGGGCTTCCCGAACGCCTCCTGCCTCCCGTCCACTTCAGCTGATGGGATTAGGGACAAAATGCTGCTGCAGAGGGAGGTCCGAAAAAGAACCAGCAGCCCTGGCTTCCCAGAGCCCCCGTGGGCTGTCAGAAAAGCCACCACCTGCAATTCAACTCTCTGCATTTCTTACAGTTCTCTAAAAACGTCCAACCTTTTTCCTTTTTTTTTCCCCAACCAGTGCAAGTATTTACAGGCATCCTTTAAAGTCAGAGGTTATGCCAGGGAGTATTTCACATTAAAAATCACTGACAGGTAGCCAAAGCAGGAATGAATCTGTACAATGAAGATCATGTGCAGGTCTAGGCTGTTAGCCTATGGATCTGTACGTGGTGTAAGAGATGGGAATTTTAAAAGCATACTTAAGAAATTATATTTGAATGTCACAAAACATTTTTGGTCAAGTGTTAATTGAGAGCCCTCTCCAGTTAGGACCTTATTGTGTACTTACAAGACACTCCTATCACTTCAGATGCTTAAAACTTACTTCTGCTAACCTATGTATGCAGGAATGACAAGTAGATACAGAGATTACCGAGACTGCTTTAACCAAGGCTTTTCCATTTTGTTTGAAACGCTTCTGTCTTCTTCATGCTAATGCCACTGCTGGGAGGCAGCTACATAAAACTTGCATTTACTTCAGTCTTTGGAAAGGTCTGACTTTTTACATAAAGGTTGTAATAAAASCTTTGGATGAATTTCATTGTCTGCCTCCGTGCTTATATACCATTTTGGAAACTTAAAGAGATCAAACCTGTGTCAGGAGGACCTGGGAAAACTTTCTACCACAGAGGCAGCTCAGAAACATAGAAGCAGCCCAGCCCCCATCTGCCCCTTGCAAATACTCTTGCAAGGGATCTACAAAAAGCAGTAAAGGGATTTTTTGGAGAACATGCTACTGAACCATTCCTGATTGTGGAGTGGTTTGCAGGCGTATGAATAACTGCAGTGTGAAATTTTAAAGAAACCCAAAATAACTTTCTTTTTTACTCACTGTGAAACCACTCCAAGCCTGAGACTCTTGGAACAAAGGCAGTTGGTACACTCTGTCCTATACAATGAAAAATTGACTTCAAATAGATCATAGGACCCTGATCACCACCTCTGTAGAGTCACCTCTCCTTAAATGACAAAGCCTGGGGAATTGTCGAGAAAGGGCTTGTGCAGACTTTATACTCCTCTGCTCAGCAGGAACCACAAAAGCATCCTGTACAAAAATGTAGAATGACTATGCTTGATGAATTAAGGCCATAAATTGAGCCTCAACCTCATAACTATTGATCAGATTCCCTTCAGGCTTGCTGGGAACATTACTGCTCTATTAGAATTTTATGGCTCTTTAGTTAGGGATACTCTCATCAGTTTTACTCACCCTCCTCAGTGAAAGACATTAACTTGTTGGATAGTGTCCAGAATAGGGTGTGAAGTGTGACACTGGCTCTAAAGCAAGCTATTAAGACAGAAGCTGGTGAATTTATTTGCAGTAGCAGCACAGGGAATATTCAGAGGACAGTGACTCAGTGGCACATGGTATCAGCTCAGATATTTAATAGTAAAAGCCCACCCCCACCACTGCAACATATATTGTAAACATTAACTGGTCAGGCAGGCAGTGGTGTTCAACAGTAACAGCTAGCCAACCTGTTGGAGTCCAAAGATTACATGGGCTCGTACTCGAAATCAAGGCACTCAGGACCAGCGCTCAGATTCTACATAGTCCTATGGAGGGTAACAGAAGCTAAGAATGACACGCCCACATATTATTTCACATTTTACACAATCGTTATTTCACATACAGTGAAATCGGTCTTCTCCTCCCGCTCCCACCCAACATGCACACTAGTCTCAGCAAAGTGTTGTCCAATTATATTTGCTAATCCCAATTGCTGATCCCTCCTCAGAGAGACTGTTCAACATACTGGTAGATCTATCACCTTGTTAATTTACAGTTAGTATCCATCGTTGCTCCCACCCCAATAGCTGTACTACCTCTGTGGAGAACACTAGCATAGATAAGATAAAGAGAGTTCAATCTCTTGAGTGGGACACTCCTACATATGTTGCTCAGAATCACTCTGCCTCTCTTTTTCTTGTGTCACATCATTAACTCAGCTCATTTGCTGACGTCTGGGTCTTTTTCAGCATGACAGCTCTCCTTGCTGCCAGAGACCATCTGGGTTTCAGATTATTGCATCCTACCTTCTCCATTTCATGTGGTGCTGATTATTTTACAATGGCTTTAACATGTTCTCTTCTTGCTGCAACTGTGAATAGCAGCAGTCCAGTTAAAACACAAAGCAAGGCCCATACCTGGCAAAATACTTACAGATGAAGAGCAATACACAATTGAGTGGCAGGAGTGAGTGGTGAAGATGCTGCAAATGGAGCAGAAGCAGCACATGCGAATCTCTGGGAGATCAGCAAAGTTAGGAAGGGTACATATGGCTGTCGAAGGATCTTGCCATCGAAAGGGGACTTGTGTTCCATGAGAAGTGGAAACCTGAAGGGAGCAAAGACAGACAAGGAGCAAGATACATCTTTAGGATCTGACTCTACAAACGTGATCAAAAATAATGCCCTAGTACAGTAAGAAGATTAACTTAAAATAGGACCAGCACTAGCAAATATTTGCAAGGTTTCTTTGCACTATACAGTACTGCCAACAACAAGCATGCAGTTGTGTGAAATAAGGCTTCCAAAATCAGAAGACTGGTGTAAAAAACCCAAAAGATTAGAAAACAATTATAAATGTCTGGCATTTGACCCTGTAGGACCACATTTTTACACTTTCTTCATGATCACAAGAAGGTGGATATTCATGCAGTCCATGAATACAGGAGCCAAGGCTTTAAGAAATAATCCAAGTATTTCAGGACTTCTGCTTAACTGTGAAGTACAGCTAAATTAGTCAGGCCTTGAGTAAAGAATAGCTTTAGGAAGATGGTGAAGAAAAGACAGGCTGGTCTTTCCAGCTTCCCAGTCTGCTCTGGGTGGTGGTCTTATATCACATATATCCTCCTTCATTCTTGCAAGATTTTGTAGTTGTTGCTGATAAATAGGATCAGCAAAACTACAGCCTTGACTGCAATGAAATAACCTGAAGGAGAAGTGGTGATATGAAGACTTCCCATACAGACAAATTTCCATCAGTAGTCCTTACAAAGCTTCTTCTGGTGATTATTCCATTAGGCTGCTTGTTAGTCTCTGAGAAGGTATCAAACACCTTTGGGATGCCAAACAGCTTGTTCTGCTTTTGGGTACAAGCCCTTTTTCATATCTAGCTTTTAGTTACCTGTTTTCTGTTTTGTCCCTCACAAAGATGAGCTGAGCATCTTGGTCTTCAGTTTCACTGTGCTGCTCCTGGCAGCCATCAAAGATTCCACATACCTGGAACAGAACTGCAGGCACTGCTCCACCAGTATTTCCTTCAACTAAACAAAAGCTGCAAAAGCAAAGTTTAAAAGCTGAGATTTACCCAGAAGGCCACCGTGAGCACAGACACAAACCACAGGGAATGCTGGATGCCAAGCAGGTACCAGAAATTTTAAATTCAGCCTTGTTAGTCAACCTTGTATTACATCTAGGCATTATTGTTGGGCCAATCCAACTCCTGCATGATTCTGTCTTGCTGTCTGCACAGAGTTTGACAGGAGGCTTCTCTTCCCTTTCTAACCTTACCTTTGCTTTCTGTATTGTGTACATACAGTGTAGTGAGTGCCAAAAATAAGTCTACATTTCCTTTCCCAATATGCAAAAGTCAGTATATAGGTATGACATGAATTATTTCATAGCGCAAAGACTATCTATTCATAGATTCTGTTTGTTTCAGACATGCGGTTTTCCTTCCTTTTAGATAGCCTATTGTTTGTCTTTTCCATTTGTATTAAAAATAAAATCTTTTAAAACTGCAAGTAGGAGAGAAAAATATATTTCTTCTGAAACTAACAATTCTCCAAACAGGAAGGTTAGCTTTTTCCTGTTTAGACATTATGTTCAAAGAAAGGAAGTCGGGATTTTCAATGATAATAATAATTACATGGTATGTAAACATCAGTAAGTATCAAAGAAGGCTTCAGTCTTTATTTAGTGTCCCAAATGCTACACTGCTGTTTAGAGTATCTTTATCTTTACCAGCTCACCAGCCTCTTGCAAAAATGGATTTATGAGCAGTCATTGCACTGGGATGATCACCTGTATGCTTGCTTCTTGCAAGCTTCCACAGTATAAGAACAGCATTATCAGGCTGCCTCAAGGCTGCATGGAGAGCAGTGATGGAGAGCAGCGGGGCAAACAGAGAAACCTCATACAAAACAACAGTTTGATGTGGCAGGGTTTTTTTGCATCAGGATGTTTCCGGGCTGTGTAATCTTCTCATGTTGCCACGCAAAGCTAAATACTTCAAGCTAACTACATCAAGTCTGTTGATGCTGTTCCTAAAAATTGAATTGGCAATGGAATTTCAACATTGTGATTAGATGCAGTATCAAAGCATAGACGTTTAGTACACGTGGCATAGTAGTACACATAGTTCACTATTATAGTGAAGCTGGAAGTGCTTTGTAACGATTTTATTATCTTCTCTTTGAAGATGGAGGAATTGAGGTAAAGAGAATGAAGTTACATACCTTTTGTCATGGGCAGCATTGGGAAGAGAACTCAGGTTTGACAAAGGATAAGCTATTAAGTCTGTTTGCCTTGTTTCGTAGGAGTTTTACAACATGCATTTTTATTACCTTGGAAACTAAAGTCTTCTATTTATCCGCAGAACTAATTAACAGTGTAAGGTCTCCACTTAATGTGCCACCAGTTTGCCCATGTGGGGCAGAACTAGTTTTACAGGGAGCAGAAGGTAGCTGAAGATTCAGTAAGAGTTGCCATCTGGAGCACCAGTGATTTTGGGATGATCTGGGCCTATTCAGGATAGGAGCAAGAATTCACTGGGCATTTCACTGGGAGATGCTAACACTTTTCAGGTAGCCACATGGACTGGTATTTCTGATGAGGGCTTGCAAATTAAGAACAATAGGAAAAACGGTGAAGGACATATTGCCTAGTCCAGATGAAGAAGTACCTGTGTAAATGCCAGCAATGGAGTAGGGAGAATAGGGAGAAGGCAAAGTATTTTTAAACACATGAACTCTCTTTTGAGAACTCCAAGATACTAAAATTTCACCAATGATCAGGAAAAAGCTTTGGAATGAGCCATTTGGATATGTTGCTTCAAAACAATGAAGCCTAAGAATTTAATGTGAATAAGGAGAAAAAGGGTAAGAGAATTAATGGTAGGAAGTACAAGAAATGCACAAACACATTCTGACTATAACCTCCTTTTTCCAAAGATTTTATGTTCTTGAATATACTCCTACAGCTGCTCATCAGAAAGGAAAACCGCAGGCTTATGCACCCAGCCTTCCTTTTGCGATGGTGAGAAATGCCAGGGTGAATCACTTATTTTGTTCTAAGAGTGTTAGCACCTGCAGCCCTCCTGACATAAACATTCAACACTCCTGAAACAGCAGGCCTTGGATTTCTCACTCTTCTCCTAGGGAGAATAGCCTTCAAGCTGCAAAGTGAACACATTCCAACTGCTCCTGTTGGAAGCATCTTGCAATTCTCAGTGTCAGCCTCTTTAATTTCAATCTTTAACTGCTTTGTAATTCCTTTTTATAACCTCCCTAGTTCCACATTGTCAAACATCCCTGGACCATCTTTTTTTGCAAATGGATTTGTACCCACCCAGGAAAGGACTGTCCTGTGCTGCGAGTGCGGACTGGCAACAGCTGACACGTAAGCTGCATGGCAGGAATGTGTGTGCAATTAAATACAAGTTAGGAAAGATCTACAAACCATTTACCTAGGTATGTCTACCATACTCACAACCCAGATTTCTGATAAAACTCACGGTTTAATCATAACCCTTCCTCATGTCTCTGAAGTCTGGACTGCACTTTTCCTGCCAGAGGCACAACTTTTTAAGAAGATGCCAGCTCTGCCTTCAGCTGTAGCAGCCAGTGCTGCCCCTGACAGACCTCATGGCACAAGGGGAAATAGAAGCTCGTGTGGAACAAAGAGAAGTCCAGAACACACAGCACCTTTACAAAAATCCCTCGATACTCTTCAGGGACACATCCAGCAAGAGGAAAATGTAGGTTGTTGGTTAATACAAAGCTAGTATTTCACTCAGTTCTGTCTTTACAATTCTTTATCAGGAGTAATTTGGAATGTGACTTGATGGAGAACAGACTCTAGCTGGGAATGACAGAGCTTGGTTAGTTTAAATAATGAAGGAATTTCTTCCTTTTTGTTCCTAAAACTTGAGACAGGCTTTAGAAAAGCCCAGTCAGTTTTCTGCCCTGTTTTCCATTTTTGTGCAATTCTCCTAGCCTAGGTTCTGGCTGAAGATGGAAACAAATCACTTCATGAAAGAAAAGACAGGTTGCAAAAGATCTGTAGTCTGATTTGAAAGAGCTGAAGAACCCAGAGAAGCAAAAGAACTACCAACAACAATGGCTGCAAGAAAATTATATCTGAAGCTAGCAGAAGTTTCCAGTGTGAAGAAAGAGGAGCTGCTGTCCCTGCCAACTCACTATCTATTCATATTGTAGATGCAGGGACTAAATGAAAGGTAAAGAATAGTATGAGAGGCAAATAACCTGAAATAAAGGAGACAAATTCAACTTTTAAGGAATCTTGCGCAAATCACCCTCTTCATGCCTCACTTCTTCATCTTTTTCATGAGAAGACTAGCACAAGCCCTCTACCCTAAGGATGCTGTAATTGTAAATACATTAAAATTGAGAGACATTTAAACACCATGCTGATGGAGCAATGTAAACACAGAAGACAGATAAGGGCTTAACTTTTTTTAACTTACTCTCCTCTTAAGAGAGGAATCCATAGGCTTGTCCTACGGCCGTGGAAGGACACTGGCACTTGTCTTCACACCCAGAAGAACTTTCACTGAGGACAGACGTTGTTTCAGTTTTTTGCTAAAACTGGAAAATCTTTCCTATTTAGCATGACTTCTGAAAAGAAAATAATGCAGCTCACTAGAAAGTGGGAACCCACTCCCCCTGGGTGTTCTTCCTTTCAAGTATTTGCTCATACTTCTGTGGTCATTTTACTAACAGTGTCCTTTTCATCAGTGTTCTTCTCTGAAGAGACTCATTCATAATATTCTCATTTGGGTATATACACATTCGCTCCCTTGACACTTCAGAAATCCACAGTTCCATTCATACCCCAGCACACACATCAGAAGGCTGTTTAAAAAGCCCCAGGAAGTTTGCACAGACGTGCTATTTTAGGAGACTTGGACTGGGTCTTGGAATTTTACAATATTTAGAGGATTTGGCACCGTGACTATTTCCACACCAGGACATGTGTGCTGTCAGAATGCGTACTGTACACCTCGTGAGAAAGGAATAAGCTACCTGCAAGCTAAGAGATAAAAAGGAAGGCCTATAAAATGCTTGAGAGTAGCTGTAGTAAATAATTTGGGGAAGACTGACCCAGTCGCCCAACAGCCTGACCCTGAAATGAGAGGCAGGCCAGGCTGCGGCTGGCCAACGGCAATGCACACGCTGGGGACCCATCCGCTGCTCCACTACCTGTACTGTGCCCTGTGAGGAGGAAGGGCCAGCGTATACAGAAAATGTTAGCCTGTATGAGGATGGGTTATAACATAAGTTGGTATTAGCTGAAGGGACAGAACTACACTATCTTATTCATGTTACAGTGCTATAAAGCACATAGCTACGAAGCCTATCTGACGCTTCCTCTTCATAACTCCACTATGTCAGCATACATGTTACGGTCCGAAAATTGTCAGAAGATAAAAGGGCTGCCCAGTCATACGAAGCCTGAGGAAGAAGAACAAATAAGATGCTCCAGTTTTCTACACAGGTCCAGCATACTTGCTGGCAGCTGCCAAAGGCACCAGAGAGACACCTGTTTAGCAAGAGGTGCCCAGGGACAGTCCGTCCTGCTGATACCGTGGGGTTGCCAAACTTAAGAAGCTACTTAAATAAAAATTGTAAAGAACGGAGTGAGGAGGTGGCAGTGGCCGCTCTACCAGCTTTATCCTTCTCATTCAACAGGCAACCTGTGACATCTGCTTAGACACCACTGTGACTTCAGGGAGCAGGGATACTCTTCTTAGGAAACAATAATTTCTGCCACTCAGTTACTCTCCACAGGCTCCTTGCAGAGTTCATGGTTTATGAAGCATCCCCTGACTGACCGCAGGTTTCCATGTACTCAGTATTTGCAAGCCCTTAGGAAAGAGGCCTGACACTGTAACTTAGGGACCTATCAGGAATATCTGCAGAAAAGTATTTTACAAAGTAGGTAGCTGCAAGTAACCACTATGGCTGGGCTCTTCTGCCTTCTCAATTTTCAGACAAAGGTGGTATTTCTCCTATGTCTGTTCTCCCATGGGAGCAGGCTGTTTATCAAGAAACTGGCCCATACTTCACATACATGAGAGACAGCAACGGGTGATGAAATCCACCAAACAGACCTACATCTTGCAGAAGCACAACAGTGGCTCTTGGCAAAGCCTCACCCTTCGTTCTGCCATGCTGTAGATTCTGCTGCTTCTCAGATGACCTCAGAATACAGAGGTTTTTTTAACTTAACAACTTACTGCTCTCTGACCTTGGCTTTACCCCCTTGAAGGAAGAAGCTTAGCAGGAGACACTCTGGAGGGATACAGCTTCTACTTCACGTACAGAAGAACCAGCTTTTCTTTCAGTGACCCTTTGGTAGCCCTTACACTCAGGTTGGAGCTCTCCCCATATCCTGTTGACCGTATTTCATTGGCATGACAAAGCAGCACATCCTGCCTGAACCTGTGAACCTTTGGCCAGACCCTCATCTTTAGAGCTCCAGGATACATGCATTAATAATGCCTGATGAGCTATCACGATGTGCTTGATGCCTTAGTCACTGAAATTCGGCTTTGCAAAGTATCATTCTGTTCTCCTGGGACGTGTATCTGAAGCCAGAATCTTCACTAAAAGCTGCTAGGCCACCAAAACACCATCCACAGCAAAAACAGCAGAGATTTTAGACAGAAGCTGTTGGATTTATTCTGACTTCCTGCAAAGGCTAGAGATGTATCAAGCCTCAGTTTTCAAAGTGGCATCTGGGATCAATGCAAACCTTTGTCACAAGTGGCTCAAGGTGTGAGACTCAGGCTTGTCTCCCACAGAGGTCCAGCAGCTGCATAGATTTTTGTCAGAGTGATAACTGTTTATGCAGTAGTAAATATTTTCATACTCCACTCCATCTATTTATACTTTCATGTCACTTCAGAATTTTTTTTTTTTAAATCAAAGATACCAAGAAAGCGATATAATTCTGTGTGTTACTTCACAGTTTGATAGAGAAAATATGACCTAAGAGGGTAAGAGTCTGAGAAGTGAGATGTGATTGCTTTAGCAGGAAGGTTAATTAAATAAAATTCCTCAAGACCTAATCCCTCCTGCCTAGCTCCCACTTGCCTTTTGTGACTACTCTGCATGTTTCGATCTACCCACTGAGAAGTGGTTGAAGGGGATAATGATTACAGCCTGCCTGCCCTATATCCACTGACTTTGAGGAGGATGGGAAAAACATCTTTGAACAATTTTTTCTTCAGTACTAATACACTTAATAGAAATAAACCTAATCAGTAAGACGGTGACTGATTAATAGGTGTTTTGGCTTTGATGAGTCATCCGAGATGAGAGCCTGAGAAATATCTAGATGGTTGTAAGCTAGATGAACTGGGGAGGAGAAGTCTTACACAATTATGTTGTGGTAAAAGGAGAACCAGGGACCACAAGGCAGAAGAAAACAAAAGGGCTTGAAAATCAGAGAAAACTAGAGAAAAACAAAAAATGCAGAGAAAAACAAATGGGCTTTTTACATTTTAAGCAATCTAAGATCTGACCCAGTTTCATCAATAGAAAGATACCCAGGGAGTTCCATAAATCTTTTGGTTAAAAAAAAGAAAGGCATTTTTACTACATCTTGAGTAGATTAATCCCACAGCAAGAAGTATAATCTTTGTTTTCCAAAATCTTAGCCCTTCTTGAGAAATTTTTAAAACAGTATTAGATCTTGATGGGGAGAATCAGATGATCTCAGCCCTGGACCAGCTTCTGCCTTACAGCATCCAAAATGATCAAGATTATTCTCCTGCAGATGTGGCCTTAAGCATTTTTAAAATATGCAGCTGTCTATGAATTCCACATCTAAAAAGGAGAACTCACAGAAAGAGACCACCATGGTGACTCACTGCTCTCAAATCTCCCTTGCAAAAAAGATGTCTCTATCCCTTCCCAAAATATGAGTCACAATTTTCTGATGTGGGCCAGAAATCTGCCCTCCAATTCTCAGAAAATGGTGTTTATAGCGTTGCAGTATCTAATGATTCAGGAATTGCAAGGCCTCTTTGAGAAACAGAAAGGGATGCAACACCCAGGTTACAAGCAAATAGCATGACCCCTGGAGAGAAGACATCCTTGTGGATGAATGTGGGGATGAGAAAAACAAAGATGCAAGGATTGCTCTTGATAAGGCACAATCTCTGTGTTTTCCCTGTGATAAACACACACTTCCACAGTCATAACAGGAATTCATATGGTAACAGAAGCTTATCAATACATATTTTAAATAATTCCCAGTTTTTGATGCCTCCAGGAACGTCTTCAAAACATGCCTTAGCAAATAGGTACTTCTGTTTCATCAGTAAATCAGAATATCAAGCACACAGGAAAATCAACTACCCAGGAACTGCTCTCAGCAGGAGTCACGAGCAACATCTGCCCTGGTACATTACCTTCTCCATTAGCCTTCTGAAATCAGATTTGACTTTGCGAAAAGGAGTGTGCAGGTACCCTTGTCAGCTCCAGAGGCATGAGGCGGGAATGGCACTTTAATGACCCACTTAAAAGTAATGAAACAGCCATTTATCCTAATTGGAGGAACACTAATTATATCAGAAAGTGGCGCACTCTTAGATGGCAGAGTGCAAATGCTACCTAATCAAACTTAATGAAAGGTAAAGTATCCCGACAGAGCATCTGTGCATCACTCATGCATTCCTGCAAACAGAAAAATTAGCCTGTAGGGAGCTGATCTGAAAATGGAGGTCTTAAAATGGAAGGTTAATTATGGTAGTTGAATACATGTGCTTTATCTAAAACCAAGTTTGCATCACGAGCCTCAAGGGACGTTTTCCTTTTGAAAGAAATGAAGGTAGTTGAAAGGTGGCTGGAACATGGGGGAACACCCAGTGTGGAGGGCCTTTGGTGGTTACTGGGAACATGTGAGGGACTCCCAGTCTTCATTCATGGGACAGAAGGAGGAGGTTCAAGACAGCCTTTGAGTAAAGCCTCCACTGATGCTCACTGCTGCTGCTAAGCCACAGGGGTAAATCTTATGCTGAAATGTCTTTGTTTTCTCTCTAATTGGCTCCCAGCGAGCAGAAAAGAGAGGCCGTTGGCTCTGCTGCTGGGAGGGAAAGGTCAATTCCAGTATCTTTCCAGCCAGACAGTCTGGAGCACAGCAGAAGCAAAGTGTACAGCCCTGCGCTGGCACGAAGCACCTTACATCCTTCAGCATCAGTCCTTAAGGACAACAGGGCTGCTTATGTCAGGCTCTGAATGAGATCCCATTTGCTCTCCATCAGCCAGGAGACCGGTAGTTGGGATGCAAGGGCTGGGAAGGCACATAAAACAAGGATCAGTGAACAGGTCCTGGAGAGTGCATCGGAGCCCAGCACCCCTGGAAGAGCAGATTATTATTACAGTGGGAGTGTAGGGGTCTTGCCCTCAGCAATCACATGGATATACTAATGTATTTGTATGAAAGTGAGCTGGGCTTTCTATGAGCTGTTCATTGACAGGATCCCAACATCTATGAAAAAAGAATTAAAACTTTGCCACCTCTTTAAAAAAAACTCTAACGAGGAATAGCAGGGAATTGACAAAACTGAAACCTCTGCCAATGAAAAAAAGCCACCAAAACTTGCTCCTGTGAGCAAGGTACAATGTTAAAGTCAGAAAACATTTACCCTCAAGCCGCATTAGTCAGAGCCTTAAAATATTAGCAGAATTGGCTGCATGGAAGTCATGTGAACAGCGCTAGTTTTATATACTGAAGATGCCAAGTAAACACACAAGTCTTGACCAAACAAGTACTGCACTGACAGCTCAGCTAAAAAAAAAATAAAAAAAAAAAAAAAANAAAAAAAAAAAAAAAGGCGAGCCATGAGGGATGTAATAAAATTCCAAGCAAAATGTGTTCCCAGCCAAAAAAACAAAACAAACCCCAACAACTCAGGATAAAAAGACATTCACAGCCTCTGAATGCTTACTGAGATTAGACATAAAAGCCTCTTCAATTTATCTTAAGTTGTACTTTCCTCTTAATGTCAAAGGGTACCCTGCCGCATAGGGAAATGTTTATACCCTCTCATGGGAAGCCAGAGGCTTCAGATAAGGGAGTGTCTTTGGAAGAAGAGCGCTTTAAAGGCTTGGGAAGGTAGCCGTTATTATCAGCCAACCCTCTATTAGGTTGGTGAAATTCCTGTTTGATTTGGCTGCAGTCTCTAGCCTCAAGTTCCTGCCCTAGCTTTTAAAATAGAACAAGATCTCCCTGCAGCTGAAAAAGGCAAAGGGTGGAACGTGTAAATAGCAATTAAAACAAAAATCTTGTTTTTAAAAAACCCTCCCCTAAAAGATACTCTGTGCTCTTCCCTAGTGGCCAAGGTTGGCAGGCTGACAAAGCCAAACATGCCACACAAACCAGTTCAAGTTAAATGTAACTTGCCCAGCTATTTCAAACTGTGGACGACAACACAGTCTTGACATCACCATTCCTTGCTCTCATGATTAGAGGCAATTCAGCCAAAAGGACAGACTTCTGGACTGGGGTTCATGAGTGCTGGGGGCTGTCCTGGCTCCCCCACCAACCTACTAGGTAATTACTTTGGGACATTTCTGTTGCTTTACCTTTCTGAAGTATTTTTGAGACCTCTAAATAAGAAGTTCTGGATTAGGTATTACTACATATTCTTACTATCAGTAGTTTTTGTTCCATATAGGTTGGTAAGACTACATAGAAAATAAAACAGCTAAGCAAACCAAACTTGGTTTGGGGAATAAGAACCCCTTATATCCTTCCTTACCATCACGGAGCAGCCCTGTCAGGCTCGTGCTTCACAGGAGCTGAGTGCGCTCAGCTCCCATTTACTGTTCATGTTTTGTGACCTTACCTCATCTGTTTCTCAGTTTTTCACTGTACTGTTATAAATCATAACTTCCTTGTCTCTCAGCGTTTCAATCAATACATAAAATGCCAGATCAGGTAACTGGTACTCTCTCAATGCACACTAATGTAATTTCATAATGTGATTTCATTTTTCAGAGAAAGAATCAGAGAAGCTATTATTGGAACAGGAAGAACTGGGTAATCGATCAAGGACACTTTAAAGGCAAAATTCTTTTGAGTTTTGAGTCCCATATTTGGCTTTGGATTATACATGAGTGGCTTCTGTGACTTCCACTCCATTTGCACATGCTACAAACAAAACTATTTCCAAATGCTAAGCACATATACAACTGACCTAGGACAAAGTAGATTCACAGGATGGTTAAGTGCCAGTACCTTGGGAGATCAGTTAAGTCATGGAAGTTTTTCAGCATCTGTAATTTCTTTTTCTATAGCATTAGTATCATGTGGAAGAAGTCACACTCCAGCGCAGTGGTTTCTATCTCGTTTCCAAGCAATAGCTGACATATGGGATGAATCTAAGCTAACTTGTATCTCCAAGTATGACAACACTGGATAGAGGTCGTGAAGAGCTGCAAGGTGCAAGGTGTGAAACGGAATCAACTACAGAATTTTGGGGAATAATTAAAGAATTCATACAGGAAAACCCCCCACTCCAAAACTCATGATACTGGTTTGAATCTGTGCTCCAACAGAAGACAAATCCAAAGACGCAGTTTTTGCCCAAGGACTGGGTGGACACACCGAACACCTCAGTGGGGAACACAAGCAATTTTCTGTGTTAGCGGTTTCACTGTACTGTCTTGACGATCTGCCTGTTTTCAACTTGTAAAAGCTTTTGCTTCATAGGGAGGGAGGTTTGGTTTAGATTAAAAAAAGTCATTGTATTGCACAGTTATTCTTACAATGCCCCTAATTTCCAAGTACCTTTGCTAAGCAAAATATCATAAACAGTTCTTGTGTGAAACATGGAAATAAGCAAAGAAGCAGAACTAAGTATACTGGGATAGACTAATTTGAGATTAGAAGGAAATTGCAAACAGAAATTAAGGTATACAGCAAGGGAAATTGGCACAACACTGTATGAACATCTTGATGAGAATCAAAACCGCCCAAATAACCTCACTGAAACCACAGAGTGATCTGATTTTTTTAAGCACTGATAGGCTGTGGGGATACCAGCACTTGAAAGAAGATGTAACTTTTCCTAAGAGAAAAGAAGGAAAGAAGGTGAAGGATTCTGGAGATCCAGTCATCTCCACATAGAAAGTTCATCAATATGGGAGAAAGAAAGGCATTTTTCTTCAAATCCTGCAGTACTAAAATTAACAGGAATTCAGACTTCACTGGAGCTGGATTTCCTCTGTGGTCTCTATTTGCAGGGATTCATGTTGCCATGCTGTTAGGCACACATGGCAGAGCTGAGAAGTCTGGGCAGATACTGATTTTAACTGAGTTACCTGAAAAAGTCAGTGTAGAAGGTGACTTTGCCTTGAGGTGACAGAACTAAACCAGATACCTTAGACACTGTCACACAGAGACAACTTAATGTCTGTGTGTGCCTTAAAGCAGTGACGGTTATGTGGGCAATTTGACACAGGCATACCTGACATTCTTCCCAAATTGGAGTGAAAAGACCAGCCTGTGATTTATACAAAGGGGAGACAAAGCTGCACAAAGGCCAGGGGCAGGAAAGAGATCAAAGTTCTTAAACAGAACAAGCTATCCTTATCAGTTTGAGGGGATTTTTTTCATTTTAGGAAACATTTAAAATATTAATTTCCAGAAAAAATCTTATTGTCAGAATCATCTTCCTAAAAAAATGAACCCTGGGTTAAAGAAGCTTCAGTTTGCTTGTCTTTTTTGTTTGGTTGATTTCCTTTATCACTTTTCCTCTTCTTTCTTTTTTTCAGTGGCAAAATAAAAAGATTCAGAGAGAGAGAGAAAAAGAGAAAATGTCAAGCAGCCACAAAGAAACCTGAACATCTCTGTACAAATGCTGATGAAATATTTTGAATTAATAAGGTGTTTATGCTGTATGCAAAGGCCTTCAAAATTAAAACATTTTTAAAGATCATTTTTCTACCATCATTACTTCACAAGCCCTAAAATAACACTCCGAGTTTTACAAAGCATTTCTGACATTTCAAGATTTTCTAAAGTGCACTTGAATAAAATTGTAGTAATAACAGTTTAAACAAACAATAATCCTGGAGGTCTGAGTCTCCGGATTCAGGTATCACTCAGCATCAGTTTGAAAACAAAGTACGTAACATGATTGTTTGTTTCTTATTCTCTCTCCAGCTTCTTTTTTTAAAGACAACATTTACAGGAGTACAGGGCTCACTGTTCCTTATACCTGCCTAGTGTCCTGTGCTGAATGGCAAGCAGAACAAAACTAGCACTTGCTACTGCCAATCCATGGCCAGACACAGCTGAAGACAGTAATTTCCAGGGCTGATAAACAGGGTTTATTTCTTTAAATGGCTAAATTTCTTGTATTTGTGTTTTCCTTAAGAGTTTTCCAGTTCAGCCATGTTCTGAGGTTTTCACTTAAAGCTTGGGCCTCCCAAACACGGAGATTTCTGACAACTCCACACTCATTCCAGGACTGTGATTCTGTTAATTCTCTCCAGGCTGCTGGAAAGACAAGGTAGAACAGCAATCAGTCAGAAAGACACACTTATTTTCATCTCTCATGCAGCTGATATCTGAGAAGAGCATCTCAGCAAGGCCCTAAGGGCAACAAGGACTTTGATTTACTCCAGAAACTGCTTTCTTAGACAAGTTGCTCTCTTGGCAAAATTTAGAATAAATTCTTGAACTATAAAGGCTCAGGGAAGGTTTTGACTTCCTGCCTCACTTGAACAAATATTGTTTGCGCTGTATTTTGTCTGACCCCCCCACCACCTACAGCAACAACACTTAAAATTTCCTGATGGCATGTCAGTATGTTGCATGTTTAAAGCCTTCATTGTTCATAATATCAATAATTATTATACAAACACAATATTGAAGAATTATTTCAAATCCTCATTAACTTCAGTACCAACAGGAAGAGGAAACTAGGGCAGGAAAAACCTGCAATTACTGTTACGCATTCCCTGTAACATCAGTCACACCGCATCAGTACACTGTCTTCCTTGTTCTTCATCTCTCTTCAGCTCGGATATCCTCTGGCAGAGCCAGCTCAGAGAACAAAAGCTGGATTAGACATTTGTACAAATAAGAACAGTATCTAATATT
This sequence comes from Phoebastria nigripes, assembly GCA_035582835.1. Classification (NCBI taxonomy): domain Eukaryota; kingdom Metazoa; phylum Chordata; class Aves; order Procellariiformes; family Diomedeidae; genus Phoebastria; species Phoebastria nigripes. Next base: position 1,492,666 of record JAYKAV010000622.1, read on the forward strand.
ACATTAGCTAATGAAAAATGTCCAAAGATACCAACTGTCATGCTTCATGGGGATAAACTGATTCCCAGCTGAGGTCAAGAAAAAATAGCTTCCCCACCCTCACCCACACAACACTTCAATGTAATTACAATGGGAACACAACGAGCATTTAAACCTTTTTTGAAACAGCCAAACTRGAAGCACTGGAAAGAAAACACTTGACCAGACAACTCGCCTCAAAAAATCCTATAGCAGTACAAAAAATAGGGTAGCAATCCAGGCCAAGGTAATAAAGGAATTTTGGCCTTCCTCTTGAAATGCTGGCAGATGAGCCACATATGGCTGTTTGCTGCAATTCATGCCAACACATTAATAAGTGTCTGTTAAGGTACTACAAGTTACTTCACAGCATATTGTCTGCATATCCACCAAAGACCCATATTACAGTTCTGCACACACTGTTTAATTCTAGTTGTTCTGATCACTGGTCCTGTAAGGTCAAACTGCCTTCGTTAAGTCTGGCAGTTCTTCCTAACTCAACTCTAATGCATTAAAGTCCACTACTCAACAAAACAGTAATACACACTCTCAGAGGCACATGTACAACTCGGGCTCAGCTAGCCTGTCTCTACATATGTCCCTTTTATTCCTTGTTCAGTCAATATTAAATACACCTCTGAGTAGCTAGTTCTGTCTCTTATTTACCAGGCAGAAGAAGGATTTATCTGGCTGCCAGTGCTGTAGATTTAACCCATCATCTGAGAATTAGGTTTGTCTTTTTATTTCATACATCATTTTTAATAAGAATAATCATGCAATCACAGTGGAGATGTAATTTATGAGATTGTGCCTTCTCCTGGAGCTGTGCAAATTCTGAACCAGGAGTAGCTAATATGTATATTAATTACCTGGCTCTCCCTAATTCTTGTATCTGTTCCTCTGTGGTAATATTCTTGCCTTCCAGAGTTGACCTTATATTTATCTGTAAATCCTGGAACATCCACAAAAGGCTGCAGAAGCAATGCAGAACTAAAAATGCTGGACAACCAAACTATCTGCCCTATTTTGGCATCCTTTTCACTGTTGCCCTATCTGTAATATTGCAGAAATGAAGCAGATACCATGTAGTGCCTGGCAGTCTTCCCTCTTGAAGGTCAACATTCATTGGGGTAAATATTTTAGTAGAGAAAGGGCAGGTGGGAGAATTAGAGATACAAGAATGAAGTTCACAATTTAAGTACCCAAGTATAAAAAGGCTTTCTAAGGAAGCTCTGAAAGGTATCCTCAGGGAGTTCTGATTCTAGATTCATCTAATATCTTTTGAGAGGTTTTTCCTTGTCGATCGTCAAGAGAATGGGTATGTCTGGGCTGTGTGTCTAGTATGGTCCTACAAGAACAACCACAATGCAGCAGCCACAGTCATACATAGATTAATACTCAGCTTCTAATGTGGCTGAAGCTTGATCCATTTATTGATTTGAAAACTAGATCAGTGCCTTAAATTGGTATTGAACTAAATGGGAAGCAGCAGAGAGCACGCTTTAGATGCCCACTGTGGCCTGAAGCATGGAGAAGGCAGGCAGGCAATCACACGCTGTCCCCACTGAAATCTGTGCAACATCTTCAAACCCAGCTGTAGATACAACGAATCACAGTAACACAATCTGGAGGTGATGAAATGAATTGGCATAATGTGGCCAGATGCTGTGCAAGGGAAGAAAGGCCAAACTTTCTTAGAAAGCTGAAGTGAAAGATTACATTTTTAGAAACTAACGTAAACCTGAGCTTCCTCAAGTAAAGTATGCTGATGTGTCTCAAAGCTTCAGTTGGCCTGAACACCGTAAGTAAACACTGTAAGAACAAGATTTTTTTTTTTTTTTTTTTAACAGCCTCAACCTTTATGACCAGATCAAACCTTTAAAGAAATCTGGGCTTATGCCTGCTTATTTATTTTGTATTTTTATACACACTCTTACATATATGTATATGATGCTAGAACTTTACCAGAAAAACTGTTTCCCACTGGAAATTACTGACTTCATTTCTTCTTACAAGAAAGGATGACTGTAAATTCCAGGGTCAAAGAGGGTTTGTTCAAAACCTAAATCAAATGATGGCTCCTACGTGTAAGTACAGAGGTGTGCAAGCAAACTGCTGATCTGTAAGAACAAGAGWAGATCACCTGTATTTCCTAGCCTCTATATTTACATACTGGAAGACTCTGAACTGGAAATCCAGTATTTTAGTTTACAAAAAGCACACAAGATTTATAACTTTTTTATTAATATGCATATTGCACACAAAGTATTACCAGGTGTCCTGGGGGAGTGCTGTCTGCTGCCATAGACTAAAACCCACGCCTTTTCCTGTTAAAACCTACACAAACAAATGGGAACAATAGATTAGTCAACTGAATTAAGCTTTCCCAAGCCAGCACACAGCTGATGGCTAACTGTTAGCAAGAAGATGAACTGGATTTAAAGCATCAGGATGGGGAAAACAAGAGACAAGACCTGGGCTCAGCGCACTGGGCCCCRGGACTACCGTAACCACTGATTCTATCCTATCATGAAATAGGTAACCAGTTACCCAGAAAAGGAGGTGCTCTGTCCCTAAAAGGCAACTACTAAAGACTATTGTATAGGATGACTTCCAACAGAAGTCAACATTGGCTTATGGCTTAATTTCCTATTGCAGACCACAGCACAGCACAGCGATACATGTGGTAGCTTGAGTACTGAAGGCAGGATAAATAAGCCAGGCCAGAGCTTACGTTGTCCCAGCTCAATTCCTTTGGTGACTAAGGGGAGCAGGGCAAGTATCTCAGGTAAAGCTGTCAACCCTTTCGTTTGCCTGGTCAAAAAAAAAGATCATGGAAGCAAAGTAGCCCCTTTGCCAAGCTTGCTACCTCAAAGAGGAAGGAAATATTTCACCTGTTCCTGTGCTTGTCCAACTTTCCCATGTTATTCCAGGGTTATTCAGGTTTCAATCCGCTTGTACGTTAGTTAACAGGAAAGAAATAGACTATACTGCATTGATAGCCAAAAAGACATTGCAACCTCTGGAAACCTTCAGAGGGTGATGTTCCAAGTTAGGTACAATTCACTGCTCCCAAATTAGGATCTCAGGCTCTCTGGACATGTCACTGGGAAGAGACACTGGTGGTTCCAGAAGGTTGCACCTGGATTAGATGTCTGAAGACGACAGTGGGAGTATGTCTCAGATTGCTATTACGCAGTCAGTAGCTTCCTGTCACACATTTAATTTGGAGGTTTTCTGCAGTGAGAACAGAGGGATTTCAGGCAGGACACCACAGCCCAGGATGCACATGATTTTTCTTAATGGCAGCAGTCAGCTCTAGGTGCTGGCATACTTATTGTCTGCTGCATCCATACCCAGGCAGGCCGGAGCTTTCAGATCTCACTTTACTGAACTAATTCAGTATATGGCAAAACTTGGTAGCTGGGAACCAAATTCTCAGTTCAGATCTTCAATTACAGATCAGCCACTGTCCTATAGAGAAGGGATGGAAGAGATGGAGAATGAGTCTTTTGACACAGTTCCAGTTTGTCTTCCGCACTTCCCCTCCCACTGCAGGAGAGGTTACAAACAAGAGTTGTGTCTAGTTCGATATGCTGAGATACGACTTCAGATCCTCTGAAGTAAAAACAAACCAATCTGAGAGCTGCGATAGCTTTGAGGAAATCTACATTCATTTTTACCTAAATGTAAAAACATGAAGAGGCTGTGGCTTCCTCGCTGTCTGGGTTTCCTAAGGAAGGGTGGAGCCATTTCCAGATAGCATGGACTTGGGTGGAGGGGAGGGGGAAGACACTAGCAGCAACAACATCTGACATGAATCTTTGCTCTCCTAATCTTAAAATACAACAATGTGAAACCAGAGCAAGTGTGAAAGCTGAATACTCCAGCAGGGTTTCACATCAATCAAGCTTTTCAGGCTAAAGTGTATCAGAAAACAGGAGTAAGACAGCAAATGTTAGATGTCAGGATGATTTCTGAGCTCTTGCATAGTCAGAAGACAAAACAGGTTTAAATCCACAGCCCTTAGATTTACAGTCCACCTCAGAAGCTCATGCCACCCCTGCCCTCTTCCCAGTCCCCAGGTGGCAGAGGAGGTTACAATACAAACAATAGCTATCTTTGGGGCAAGGCCACTTAAATAAATGAATCCCGCCAGCTCTCCTCCACTGACAAGGGGCTCCAACAAGGCTGTACACAAGCAGCAGGGGCTCCTTCCTCAGCAGGGCCTCTCTGCATGCAGCAGCAACTGCAAGGATTTGAGGAACGCAAGCACCAGGAGAGAGCCGCTCTTGCTTGCCCAAAGGAGGGGGAATAACTTGCAGAGTAGCACAATAACAATGGACAAAAGGCAAATTTAGACCAAATATCAGAAAGATAAATTGCTGAGAGTTCTTATGACTGGAGACTAATCCTCGGGGATCGCATGGCCCAGTGCCCCGCTGCTGCATAGGCCATCACACCTGCTCTGCTGCTTGAGATCAATCACTCCCTCGTGGTCAGAGAACTAGGCGAGATATAATAGTGGGTCTTATTCAAGCTCTGTGTCTGGGAACATACACTTAAAAAGCAGGCACACAGTGGCATAATTGCAGCCCCTCTGAACTGGCTGGCCCCTTGCAGTATGATAACCAGCTCTCTTCCTTTAGGATGCGTGTTCAGACACTGCAAGGAAACAAGAGCTGAGCTGGAAAGCAGAACTTGAAGACAGAACAAAGGTGGAGGTAGTCTTGAAAGGAGGGTTGTGAAAAAGGCAAGCTAGACGTGAGGCATGTGTATACAGACTTGCTAGCAATGAAATATATTGGGCTTCTGTTTTACTATTATAGGTCAAGTGTTCTGTCTTTTTTTCCCCAGTTGTTTCAAGCAGTTTTAAAACTAGCTGTAGGTACTTTGAATGATCTATGCATCCAGGCATAGCATTTCAAATTCATTATTTTAAAGGCGTCATGAAATACAGTCATGAAGTACTAAAAATGGTAAATGAAAACAGAGTTTGTATGTCCCTACTGTGCTGGACCATTTATAAAAATACTGAAGTAACGATAACATTAAACACCAGTTTATAATAATAGGAGTTTAAGACTGGGGCATATTATTCTAGATTTTACTGATTTAAGATAAATATTAATTTAAACATAAGAGCATAGTGTTTCTTTGAGAGTGCCAAAACAGAAACAGATCAGGCCACTTTTTACACTTAACCAGGGCGAAGTGAAAAATTAAACAATCAGTTTGAATGTCAGTAACTTCTTAGCTACAAAAATTCAAGTATGTATTTGGAGCATCAAAGAATCCAAGCACATACACACAGTTTCAGCTACATGTACATAGCATCACAAGGACTTCATTTGCCTTTTGAATTTTGAAACATCCATGCTGGTCAAAGTTATCAGCTTCTGTATTCAGGGGACAAACAGAAGTACAGGTTTCAACCTCCCTCCTCCATTGCCCATAACAAAGCAGTATCTGGCAAAAGCCAAGCAGACATACTCACATTCTGCTTTCACAGATGGTCTCAGTTTTGAGCTGTTCATTCAGGAGGCAGTTCAGTCTCCATCCAAAGTCGTGACTGGCGACAGCCAAATTCGCTGCACTGATGTATCTGTGAACCCGTATAATAGATGCCAAGTGGAGTATATCAAAGTTATAGCACTAAAAACTGTTTAGATGTACTAAGTTACTGGTCATCTTGAACAAGTACCAACATTTATTGCAGGTTCATGGAATGCGTCCTTTTCCAATACCACTGATTTTAAATGCAGAGTAGTTTACAATTCCCTAATTAAACATCACCTTTTACATGGTATCGTTTGCAACTCTGTCTCATGCTTATTACTCTGAGATCATAAAAGTTATTGCAGTCTCAAATACTGTGGTTTACACACATTTTCAAGACATTTACTCCCTCTGTATCATGTACAAGAGTACTTCAATGCAAATAAGGATTTGGGGTACGTCTCTCTCTCCCCCCCACTCTGTCTTAACTAGGCTAATTGAAGGTTATATATCTAAGTTATCCAGTGCACCTACTGAGCTGTCTCAAATTCTTACGTACGGGCTTGAGTATCTTGCAAGTAAAATATATTAGTTCAAGTCTCATATTGCTTCTCAGCCGCAAACGATGAAAATTCCAGATTGAGTAACACCTGAATGATAGTCTTCATTACGACACCTTATTTTGGTAAGGTATCTTTCCCCAGTGCTGTTATTTCACATATTCAAACTTGTCTGGAAAGTGATACCGTCTAGAGATATCAGAGGACAGTTTCTTTAATTCTCATTCAACAACAGCATGTTGTTCACCTGGGACATATTAAGCTAGATGGTTTAAAAAGTCCTTATAGACTTGAGAAAGTAGCAGAGCTTACCTGCTGGCAAGCCACTGTAATCCTAGCATTTTTCAATTTTATGTTGTTTTGCTTAATACTTCCTGAATTACTTCTTTTAAGGTTCTTTGTGTGAAGATAATGCTATACGAAAGAAGATGAGAGTAAGTCATTATCTGTCATTTACGTTACAAAATTCATAAATGCCTGTCTTTGTGAAGATTATACTCTTTCAGTGCTATGCCAAATAAAACACCTCCAAATCATATAACTACTTACTGCTACAAGTATTCAAACTAGGTCAGCGTAACACAGTACTCTATTTCTGCCCTATTTAGTAGTATAATACTGCTGTGAAGTGTTAAAAAGCTGACATATTATACTCCCCAAATGTAAATAAAGCTTCTCTAATAAGAAAGGATCAAAGAGATTATGCTACACAACTACACAAGCTGTATTTCAAAAACTCAAGAAAAATGGGAATCAACAAAAGGAGAGGAAGGCCTGCTACATGCAATTTTATGAATACACGAAATACAGGGAAAATTGGTTACCTTTAGTGTATATTAATGTCAAAATGAGCTACATTTGGCACTTAACAGACTCAGTACTATGTCAGGAAAGAAATCAAGCTGTTAGGGCATCTAAGAAAAGCCCTAAATTCTAGGGTCAGATGACACAGAACCCTAACTAAGAACACAGAATAGAAGAAAGGGTGAATAAGGGTCTTGGACAGCTTTGCTGCTATGACAGCCATGAGTTCCAGTCCTGTCAGATTGAAAAGAGCACATATTAGGAAAGAGGTTTGATGTTCAGCCATGCCTATCAGATCCCTTGGAAAATATTTGGGACAATACTATCATATATTATAAAATAGATATTTAAAACATAAATTTTAAAAACATTTTAAATTTAAAAATATAGATTTAAACAGACTATTTTTGTAAGAAAAAGTGAAGGAGAGTATCTAACCTTGTACTGCAGGATGGCACCAACAGAACTCTCCACTCAAAGCACTGCTAAACCCATCTTTCTGTGCTGTCAATATTTTCAGTACTGAGTTCACGTGCCTTCAGTTGCCCATTTCTGTTCATTTTTACCTGGACTGTAAGGACATCCACAGGTTCTGCTTTTGCACATAAACATCTCTCTTTGCAAATGGATTTAGGGCCAAACACTAAAGCGTACTAGGAATTTTTATGAGAGCCAAGAACTCAGCAGTTGTGATACCTCTCTTTCTTACAGCAACACAGCTCCAGTAACTCCAATTAACTTACTTTTGATTTATACCATTAAAGCGAGAGTTGAATTATTGTCCCAGCATGCAACACACAGAAGGTTTCTTTTATTACAAAATGAAGAACTTCACCAGTGAGGGAAGGGGAGAAGAGGCAGCTGATGCAGCTATTGCCCCTCTGCTCCCCCCACGCTGCAGGTACTTGGCTGCCCCTCTGTCAGCTCCTGAACGCTGCCGTTACAGCAAGGTGATCTCAGGCGACCTGCTGCTAGGGTTGGGTGAGGGCAGACAATCAGAGGTGCCACCTCATCAGTCATTCCAAGCCAAGCTGTCCTCACGTGTCCTTCATTTGTCCTGAAAATTACTTCAAATATACATAAACTCAGTAATAATCTCAGTACATCATCCATCTTAAAATTTAAACTATGACATTTCCTATTATTGAATGATATTTTTAAAATATTATTGTATGCAGAAGACATGGCTTAGGTCAAATTTTTAAGGGTCTGACATTACTCAGTTTGTATTTTAGTCATACTGTTTTCCAAGGATCAGGGCACTGTAATATAGCCAGCATTACTAAAGAGTCAGTTATGAATAATCTGCTCCTTTCCTAAGCCACAGAGAAATGTGCTAGAATTACTATTAAGATAAATCTGCAGACAATTTTGGTTAAGGCTTTACAAGGGTTTAAGAAAGTTTGTTTAGGCCTCAAAGCAAAGCTATCCATCTGCTCTAAAGACTCACTGCTGAAAGAGTTCAACTTCTAACACTACCATCATTGTGGCCAGCCAGCAGCAAGAGAGCAAGTGTTATCCCTGCTGCTTTTAAGAAGACACATAAGCACCAGTTTCAATTAACGGTTTGGGAACTAGACTCAACATATGTTTTTAACTAATAGAATTTAAATAAAAGCAACAACCAGCTGCTCCTCTGGAATATGTCTATCCATTTGCAGGTAAAGTGCCATTTATCAAAACCTAAAAAATGGAATCCAAACCCAAGTTGGACATATTACCTTTAATACATTTCAGGAATCAACTGATTACGTGTCTCCAGGAACCACCTCAGTCTATGCAACTTTCTAAAGCGGAGACCTTAGGAAAAACACTCGGAATACAAGCTGCCAAGTAAAGGGAAACAGCAAAGTCAAGAGTCCTTGGTGTGTAAGACTACTTAGTTATAGCACAGCACTACCTAAAAACTGCAGCCTCTCTAAGCTGTGCATGATCCATTTTACAGGCTCTCCAGACCTCGGAGACCTTATTCTGATAAAGTGAGTGAACCAGTGAGATATATAGAGGCGGAATGGCTGATGCCAGACCGATACTATGTACAGAATAAACAGTCAAAGGATAACAACATTAAAGCGAGGGTAGTTCTGTGATAGTGATGCTGGATCCAAATTCAGGAGTCTGCGGAGATCTGTTACGAACTCAGAGAAGCTATTGCCTTTCTTCCAGCCTCCCTTACTTATATAGACTGAGCTTTTTTTGCAAAGGCAAGTGTTGTTTAACACTGTGGGAATATGTAATACTTAGTAGGATGGTGTCCCAACTCACTATCATAAATCAAGTGCTAGATATAGAGGCACTTCAGATATTATTGGCAGAAGTAAAATTTAATATAGCTTGCCAGCATGTGGAAAAAATTTAAGGTCCAATTCAATGAAGTCAGTGTGATTTTGGCTTGAATCACTCATCTGCTACCTATATTAAGTAGTATAACATTCTCTCTATAAATAAAATATATTCAATTTTGATCATGTTTGACATTTCTTACAGTGCTAAAATTTTTGTCATTTCTCAACCTGTATTTTTAGAGCTCTCTTGGACTGACTGCCAGGGCTCCATCTGGCAAAATTAGAGGTGTTCCTAATCCAAAGCATTTCAAAGCAATTCTCCCACATTAGTTAAAAAAGATCAAAAGAAGTGATTGCAGGTGATTGTAAAAAGATGGATTTTAATGTTCTTAAGAAACACAAACAATGAAATAGTAACTTTAAAAACCCCTTTATGTTACTATACCAGCTACCTACCCATCTACCAATACTTTGTATGAGGTAGCTGCATTCAGAGTGATTATATATTGAGCCTGGTGTAATATTTGAAAGGACTTATTGTAAATTATTGTATCATTTTTTGTTAAACTAATCACTGTATTAGCCACACTATAAACGTGATTGTAATCTGAAAAACACAGACCCTACTGACAATACAGACAATTAAAGTATCTAATATGTTAAATATAATTTTTTTTCCCTGGGTGAGGTGAATTTGAGAGAGTTGATCTCAGATGCAAGTCCCACTCCCAGGAAGACTCTGGTTTGTATTCTTTATTCCTGAAGAAAACAAACTAGCAGCTTCAGAGCCACAAACAGATACTGTCTTCCCACATAAAGTCTCTCTTTCCTCCCTTGGATAATCAAAGAGATGTCACTTTAAAGACTCACTGCACGTACAAGTTACAGTAAAGTCTTTCCTAGACTTGGAAAAGGCAGAAAGCTCGTCTGTCATGTCCCAAGCTACACGTGTCATCACTGCCAGAACGATTACCAAATACCCTGCCCAATTTGGTAAATACCCCCGCATGGATTATCCATAGAAATAAAGCCTTACATCTTCTAAAGCCAGGACTGTGCCACTTCATGGAAGAAGTGCTAGCCAGTGCCAGTGGTAGGGCCCTTACCCCAAGTGGGCAACCTACAAGAGAAGCACCACACTTAGCCAGTGTGGCGTGCACACATCCAGATTCACTATGCAATCCCAATGCAAGGGAGGACCTCAGTGACAGCAAATCAGTTAATGGAAATTAGAGTATTCAGGGCTCCTTAGCTTCCCTTGGGATTTGGCAATCATTGGCAAGTCTTAGAGAGATGTCTCAGTAGGATGTAATGGCCCTTGTTAAGATTTCCTGGAGTGGAACAGGATCCCACCTCTCCTCGCTTGCTCCTAATAGCCTGTAAAAACTTAATTATTAATATTTATTTTTTTCTCTCATGAGTTTTCTGGCAATAGAGTAATGCATAGCCTCATCAGCCTTCAACTGTCACTGGAACCAACTCCTATTCTCTTCCACTCTCCAGGACTTGTACTGGCTTGGATTTTAGAGTCTATGCATGAATTGACATAGATGTGGCACACACACGGTGCTACATACATAAATATTAAACTTATCTATTTCAATGATTGCTCCTTGTCCAGCTAAGTGATTTGGAAAGAATAAAGCAGTTAGCAGGGAGGCAATGGCAAAGTCACAAAAGGCAAATACAACAGCGATACCGTTCGCTAGCCAAGTACATTAGCTCATTTTAATCTTTTCTGTGAGTACATTACATCACAACTCCTTATCTGCCCCATTTTTCTCACTATGTCAGCCTTTAAGAAAATATAAATCATAATGAAAATACAACATTAATCTCTATCACTTACCTTACCGTTATAAAAGCAGTTACTAATATAAGCAGTCGAAAGGGGTTTCCTTATACAGAACGCAGTTGTGAAAAACCAGCTTAGAAAAAAACTCACTTTTGAGCTCATCAGCTCAAAACGTCCTATGTTCTGTAGATGCATTAGCTGGGGACCTCCCCTAAGGCCTATGTCTCAAAGGCACAGCTGTGAATGGCAGCTCATGTGACAGGCACTACATAAGCATTACACACTGCTTTGGCAAGGTCTGACTGCAGGTCAGTTAAACTATCATATCATTGTTTTTATTTCAGGACGATTTATTGCTTAGCGTGTTACATACACGCCTCTCAGAAACTGCACTCAAGCAGGTGCAGTGGTCAGGAAGAAAGTTGGACAATAGCAACAGCAACAGCCCAGTTTATTTCTTATCCCTTTTAATTTCTTTAGATTGCTAGCACTGCAAGTCTTAGCTCTTTATAATTAATGGCCCCTATGGTGCACAGAAAATCCTTGAATTGCTCTCATTACAAACATTTAGAAAGAATCTGGCTCTAAATTGAGTTATAAGTTTTAAAAGAACTAAAAGTGAGTTTTATTTTATATCCAAGAAAGAATTCTACTCTTCTTAAACCATGTAAAACTATTTTAGCTTTGTCTGTAGATATCAAACTCTTATTCTGTTCCAGTCACTGGGATATATAAGCACTAACATCACTACTCCCAGACAAACCAAAGTGGTTTGTTGTATGATACTAATCTTCTACGTCCCTTCAACATGAACATTAGAACAGAAAAAGCCAGGCTTTTCCTCCAGTGATTCGTAACACACCAAGTACATGATATTACATCAGTCCATGAAATCTATCTTCTGTTATCTGTGTATAGTAAATCAACATAATTGGCATAACCAAACAATTGTATGAAGAGAGATTTGTCATTAAGGTGCATAGCAATTATGGCGTACGACACAGTTCCAGCTCTCAAATCCACTCTCCCTGAACAATGAGACCAGTAAGTATTCCCACAACCAAAATCATAGCTGTCATTTGACTAAATCCTGTAGCTACGCAAATACAATGTCTGAAATCCAATGGTTTACATGGTTTAGTTCAGTATTTGTAACTACATCTTGGAACTTCTCTGGGTAAGAAAACTCAAGAGCACAATATTTTAGTTTATGTATTTGAGCCTTTTGAATTGACTTAATCTGATACTATTGACAGTAAGTCTACAACATGTGCATTAAGTATGCCTTTCTCCACAGTAGATTTACTTCTAATTTCCATACATTGTGGGAAAAAGTTCAGTATTGCAAGGCACTTCGTGCCCAATTTTATAATTCCTGATTTTATATACATACATATGTCATACACATGAATTATACTTTTCTTGTCATCACTGAGAAGTAAATAACATTCACTCACTATTGTCTCCACCTGTATTCTCTGGTATTTAATGGTAAAGTCTATACAGTAACTGCCAGAAAAGGCAGTTTAAAAAGTTTTACTGCACTATATACACAGATATGCAACAATGGTGGTGCAAGTGCTGTTGACCTCCAAGAGCTTTTCTTTAGATTTTGTTAGGATAAATAGTTAAAAATATTCCCAAAACAGGCCACCCTGCAGAGCTGGTCTTTCAGACAATCCTGAATGAACACAGTTATAGTCCTGCTGCTGTTTCAAGGTGCGCACAAGCCTGCCAAGGCAGCAGCAGAATAAAGGTAAATGATGTACTCTGAAAACATGGCAATCTCAGTCTGCCCCAAACGTTACCAATCTCACAAACCCTGGCTTCAGAAAAGAGTGTTTCTTTGTGATGCTTTATTTCTTGAGACTGTATATAAGGAGAATTCAAACTCTAATGCCCTAGGATAAAAACTAAATTAAGCATAATCCAGCTTATGAGTTACAGCAAAAAAACATTCTGGACAACATCAGGTTTTACTATGTGTAATGGCTTTATGAAATGTATAAAAGTTACTGTTCTATAAAATACATTTTTCATTCCAAAATGCAAATTATAATTCATATTTATTCAGGACTTTCCTTTTTAAGTGTTTTAAACTTACTTTTAAAAGAAAGACACAGGATTGCCAAATTAAAGATTTATTATAGTGTTTTTATTAACAAACTTTCATTGGAAAGTTCTGGGCGCATTAACATAGGAGGCACATTGGCTTCGATGTTTGGCATTTGACAGTCAACAGAATTGCACTTCACTGTGATAGCCTTGCTACAACAGTGTGAATTTTCACAGCAACCCTCGTAGCGAGCCTCTCCCACTGACCTATTCAGCAGATGTTTTTTATCATTCTGGTCAGCCTTCAAAACCCGGTCATTCTGCAAAGAACGCTGATCTATCTTGCTCTCAGCTTTCTTTTTCTGCTTTGACAGAGAGGCTTTCTTGCTTTCAACCCCATTCGCTTCTGTATCACCCTTTTCATCACACTTGTCTGTCTGCTGACAGAATCCCTTTTGGTTATTTAATACACTGTTCTCACATTCAGAGCAACGCACTATTAGAGGTCCTGCGTTTCGGCAGAGAAACTGTGAGGAGCTCATCACCTTTGGAACAGTTCTTACATTTTCCTCTGGGTTTTGATGAGCATGTGAATCTGTCCTATTTATTCTTTGATGTGCCTGAAACTGTTGCACGGACTGGAGGAAAAAATTTTTAGGCAGAGAGTTCTGTGTCATCGTTCTTTTGAGCCTTCCTTGAAGGCAACTGCAGTGGAGGACATGCTGGACTGGATGCATGTAACCTTCGGCAGCTTGCTGTAAAGCATTTATAGGAGCTACAGAGCTTTGGATCTGTACGGTTCCCGGTGAATGAGAACACTGGTAACAGAAGGTGTCACTTAACTTTTGACATGAGTGTGGACTCCACTTCACTGCCACTTGCTTATATGTATCAGGACAGCTACACTGCCTGTTTTGAGAAAAAATTGGGCATATGGTGTGTTGGTCAATAGATGTCTGTAGCATAGCTGAACTAGCAACATTTTTTATGCTTTTACTCACTTCACTATTATAGGCTGAATGCATAGGCATACATGTGTTTTGGGGCCTGCTGCTGAAGAGCTCTGAGCAGATATGAGTTTCTTCATAAGTCACTTTCTCTGCAGGGTTACAGATACTGGTTTGTGACGCCAGAGGCTCGAGCTCATAGTGCTCATGCTCCATTTCTGGTTTTTGACTTCTGGAGTCCAGCTGATATTTGCTAACAGGATGTGATTTATTTTGACCTCTGCCTCCTTGGGCACCTGAAAAGGTCTGAGAGAAGGCATTACATTGCAATTTTTTTGGTAGTGGGATCTGGCCACAAGTGCCCTGGGGTCCAAGGCATCGGCACATGCACTGGAAGAAGAACGTTGCAAAAGCCCAACTAATGCACATTATAAGCATCATAAAAGTGCCAAGCTGCGTGTACGCCAACACTGTAGAGGGCATCATCATTGCTCCAGCTACAAACGTAGTCAATGCAGCCATTGCAATAGCAGAACCCATACGGCTTAAAGAAAAAATGACTTTTCCCTCTCGGTCAGGGTCAGGGGCTAAGCGATAAGCCACTCCATAATGAACAGCAAAGTCTACAGATAAGCCAACAGCCACTGAAATAGTGACAGATTCTAACACATTTAGCTCCCATCCAAGAAGAACCAGAGAACCTACAGTGACGAAAATAGTTCCAGCTATTGAAACTATTGCATAAAGGCTTATAATTATATTCCAAGTTGTAAGAAGCATTACACTAAATGCAACAGCAACTGAAAGACCCATGGCAATCAGAGTACCATCAGAAAGACTGTCCTGAAGATCATAAAATTCGAGGTTACTCACAAACCAACCATTGCTAAGACCTTCAGGAGCAGAACTAAGCTCACTTGAAATCCATGAGTCCACCTCTTTGTAGAACTGATGCATTTTCTCATAAGCCAGCGTGAAGAGGTAGGTGCTTTGGAATTCCAACACCACTGCCCTGATGGTGTCATTTAGGTCAAAGCGAGGCCCTGGGGTTTTACTATCTAAATGGTACCCTGTGCTTCTTTCTAGCTCCATTATAGCTCTCTTGATACATAATTCAAAAACTTCTTGTTTGTATGGAAAGCTCCAGTGGCTGCAGCAGGGGTAAAGAGATGGCTCATCACAGTCTTGATTTTCCATCCACTGCTTAAATGTTTCAATGAAGCAGCTTGTGAAGTCTTGTTCTTCAGTCTGATAATAAAATGTTTGATTTCTTAACTTCTGACAGAAACGTAAAATCCAAACCTGTGAAGCTGGGCTAGCAATATTAAAACTGCTATCTAGCTGCAGCTTTCCTTTACTTTTAGGGTTTAAAGGGTCACCATTATCCTCAGGTGTGACACCCCAGATTACTGTAATTGGCATGTGGAGCTCTTCTCCATGGTGGACACGTTCAAACATAAAAAGCTTTTTGTATTCTGCATCGTATCGTTCAAATGGGTGAGAAGACCTAAATACCTGAAACTCAGAGAGCTCCAATGATGGCAATTTCATCTTTGGATTTACACACACGATATATGCTCCACCAATTGTTAAGGCAAGGAACCAGAAAAGCCAAATATATCGAAATTTGATAACAATGCATGGCAAAACTTTTTCAAAAAATATCCTGGATGCTTCTGAGACTGCAAAAATAATCTTGTGGAACATTTGGCACACCACTGTCCAGCAGTTTTTGTTGTTGTATACCCTCTGTTGAGGTTTCTTAAAGCAACTGAAAATATTGAGAAGATATCGTTCATGTAATACAACTACAGCAGGTAGCCATGTAACCATCAAAACATAATTCACCAAAATGGCAGTGCCGGCATAAACACCAAAACACCTGATTGCTGTGATATTGCTGACATAATTAGCATAGAAGGCAGCAGCGGTAGTAAAACTCGTGACAAACATGGAAAGAGCAGCATGCTGCAACGTGATGCTCACCGTCTCAGAGGTTCCAGCATGAGGTTTATCAAATTTTGTGTAGTTCCAAACGTCACATAAGACAAAAGCATCATCTGCTCCAATCCCAACAAGAATAATCAGCGCTGTGAGATTCATGAATGGAAAAAACTCAAAATTAAATACTACCCGATAGAGAAAATAAGAAATAATCAAGGAACTAATTATTGCAAACATAGTCATCAGCGTGATAAACATCGACTTCGTGTATACACACATAACTAATAAAACAATTACAATGGCTATGGCAGGATACACAGTATCCATCAACAGGTAATCTTGAAACAGTCTATGTTTTATTCCAAACTCAATCCCTGTGACGGTTGTTACACCATCAGAAGCGTTCCAGTTCTCAAAGTTATCTAGGTAAATACTCATCATGCTTTCCCCTTTCTCAGTTGGAGAGAAGAGCATGCTGTATTTTAAAGCTGGTAAGACATAGTCAGCTGTCTTTGGGCTTAGAAAATCCTTGTCCACTAGATAGTGAAGGATCTGGTAAACAGCGTTGTACTTGGTACATTTGCGAGGCACATTTGTACACTTGAGTTGGTCCTTCCTTTTGGCATTCATATCCCAGCAGTCTGGCCCCAGGGTTCCATTGTAGTAGTATTTGGCACATGTGCGAAGCAGCTTTAGGGTGTGAGAGACATCCCGTTCTACAATTTTTTGACACGATGACCTGTTGTTTAGAATAGCAATATAGTTGCCCAGTGTCCAGCTGGGACAGCACGAAGCAGCAGTGGCTCTCTGGCAGAGATCACCAAACTGGGAATGAGATCTGATCTGTATAAAGATAGGCAGGGCAAAAAATCCAGTTTAAAGTAATAGTCTGAATTATTAGAAACATTCACCCACAAAAAAAAAAAATCCTTAAGTGATGAAAATTCAGCTTATGGTCCTTTTGTGTTAACATTTTAAATTCTTATTTCCACACACATTGTTTTTGATCACTATCCTCTTACATGCAGCAGA
Organism: Phoebastria nigripes; assembly: GCA_035582835.1. Taxonomy (NCBI): domain Eukaryota; kingdom Metazoa; phylum Chordata; class Aves; order Procellariiformes; family Diomedeidae; genus Phoebastria; species Phoebastria nigripes. The sequence goes on from JAYKAV010000622.1 coordinate 1,509,605, forward strand.
CTAATCAGCAGTAACTCAGTATACTGACTTGTCACAGCAGTATAAAATTGGCACAAGSGTTACGAATAATGTAATTCTATTTTTTGAAGATGCTCTGAGGCGTTTTTTTTTTCTCCAGGCTGAAGACTGTTAACTCTCTTCTATTATCTCATGCTATACTCCTGAAAATAAACAATCAGCCATATATCAATGAAGTTTCATTCTGCTTGGAATCACATACTGAAGTTCCTAGGAGAGGCAGGGACTTTCCATCCAGAAAGAAAGGATGTGACAGCTTTACTATGACTTCCATCATCTGACCTCTCTTCTACGACCCTCACTTTATGAGTCTCTTTTAGCTCTTTTACAGCTGACAGACATTTCCCCCAACCAGGTCAGCCTGCCACCCAGGCACTATGTGTCCCTAAGTCATGCAGATTTCCAAGGCACAAGCACAAGATAATTCCGCTGTGGCATGATGCATGCCAAAATAAGCCCTGCTGCACAGAGACAACGGTCATGCCTCTGAATGCTGCACCCACCGTGGGACGAAGTCCCAAGAGTTGACTCAGGAGTGGAGGAAGATGCAGCAGCAGCAAGGCCAGAGAAGTCACAGGGACAAGCAGGCACCAGTGGCAAGTGCAGACAGGGCACAGAGCTGGGTCATGGAGGATGACTGTTGTTGTCAGCTCAAGTGACTGCCCAAAGCCTAGGAACTCCTACCAGAGCTTTACAAAAATGATAGCAATTTTAACATTTTGGTTAAGGACTCTCCTCAGCTAAATGAGTGTTAATCCCTTATGTGGATATTCTTCTTTCACTTCAAGAATATTCCAGATTTAGTTGAAGCCAGTAAGAGCATGACTTAGCTAAATCACCATAAAGCACTTCTAGGCAAAATTGAAAGTATCTATAAAATAGAACTGAAACTCTTAAGTAACAAGTTCAGATCAGGGAAATTTTCTCAAGTTGGGAAAACTCAATCTCGATAGGGCACAGGGAATGTAAGTCTTAAAAGCCAGAACTTCTGGCTTGTTATACATTACAAATTAGAATTAATCCTTCAAATAGTTAGATATATGTAAAATTTCAGCCTTAATCAAGTTACATAGAATGAACACATATTAATACAGTCACATTAATAAAGCCATGTCTTAAGAGCTTACAGGATTGGGCCCTGAAACCATGATCCATGTATGTTTTAAATGTAGGTGATCTGAAATATACCACTTTGCTTTTTTTTTCCTTTTTTTTTTTTTTAATAGCAAAATTGCACAGGTTTATTATTAGCAATCCTTTATAATGCAGACAAAAAACCTGCACTTCAGGATTCTCACGGCAGTTATAAAAGGTTTAATATGGCCTTAATTTTGTCAACCAGTTTCTGAACAATAACAAACTGGCATTCCAAAAAACCAGGATAATTCACATTTGATTGTTTCCAGATAAAAACACTCACACATGCAAACTCAGGAAAAACTGAACAACCTACTAAATAAAAGGAAGCACTGGAATAGCATATCTGTATTTTTCATGGCACATCTCCAGGTTAATCCTATGAGGATATAATAGGCAAATTGGGAGGAAAGGATTGTATTGTCTTCTCTATGTACTCAAGTTCAAGATGGGACAATGAGCTTTATATGCTGTTCTTCAACACTTGCTGCAGGCCATAAACATTCACTGGTAAAGGAACTGTTGCCAAAGATAAAGTAACATGAGCTGGCAGCTGGAAATTAGGAATTAAAATACAAAATTTAGCTCCGAATAGCTCTCATTAAAATACTAAGTAAAATGTTAATATATCGTAGCATTGGGCTTTGTTGGYGATCCAAAGGAATTGAAAAGGCCACTTTGCTGTTGCCAGACTTGGTTTGCCACTGGCAACTTTTTCATGTATTTTGGAACAAGTAAGGAAACTAAGCTGTGCAACCTGCGCACATGCTGTATCTGTGGGCAGATCTGCCCAAATGGATCTACGCAGTGACAGAGAATCACAAATACATGGGTTTGGGGAAGCAGTCTGAGGAGATCACTTACAGTCTTTGTAGTTTATAAAATAACTGTTTACAGTTTATAGGGAAAACACTCTGGAATTTACAGGTGAAAAAAAGGGCTGCTCTTATCCAAGTAGTGAAAAATTAGAACACCTCCTATAGCTATTTTGTATATAAAGTTTCCATGAAGATTATAGGACTACCATATGCTGAGCAGCTGCAGGATGGAGCCTCTAAGTGTCAGTAAAACATATAGTTAAAGTAGTTACAAGCAGATGGGAATACAATTAACACATAGGGGATATATTGTTAGTTCATACTAAAGCAAATACTAGTTGGTGCTGAAATCCTGCTTATCACCAGAGAAATACATAAATTCTAAGGTTTGCATTTCCAAAAAAACAGTGTCTGATTTTCCTGTCTTTGAATACAGAAAGCTTTGCCACTTATTTCAACAGAATTGTGGCCCTAAACAAGCATGAATTCAACAACAAAAATAACTACAGCCAGAAAAGAGTCTGTAAGACCAGAAGGTCACTGAAGGTCAATTTCTTCCAATAGCTGCAGCACAGGTCAGCATCCTCTCTAGGGACTGGCCGCTAGCAGAACTTAGCATTCAGAACTGGGGCATATCGCAGCACTTTGAGTTCCAAAAAGTGTTAGAAGTGCTTAGAAATCGTTAGAAAGTGTTAAAATTGTTTAAACATGTTATTTGTAAGTAAGGAGCATTTTTTAAAAAATTTAACGAAAAAAGCTTCAGCCCCGAGTATCTAATTTTTATCAGAAATTTACATACATAGACCAGCAATAATTGCAAAACCTAACCATATCAATTTGTTTTGTTCACTAACTAGCTAAAAATCAATGCTGCTATCATGATGCACTGTCATTCTGCTCAGCTGAGATGTTCAATTACTATATTCTTAAGTAAATACCTAAATTACAAAAAAGATCCATAGAAACATTTTCTGCAACAATATTCGCTATAAACATCTACACAACTGTGGGCGTAGCTGAAGTAGCCAACATTTAATTTTCTGAAGTGTTCTTATTTCAAAGGAAGAGCTATTTTTATGGATATAAGATGTGTGGTGCTTGTTTTTTTGAAGTAAAGTAGTTTCATCCTTCCCTCAGAAAGTAAAGCAGTATTTGAAATAATACATTATTATCAAAGTGTACACATAGGGAAGAAAAAAAGAAAAATTCCACAGGAGTAATGCAACCATTAGAAAGATTATTCTTCAGAGGTAATTAACTGTCTTTATTCTGTAATACAGGAATTTTTTTTTTTTTATTCAGACTGCATTGCTTTGCAATGATCTGTTCTACCTGGGATTTACCTGCATCAGCTGTCTATGTGACTGAACTTCTACAGTTAAATGCACAGATTAGCATCTCCTCCCTAACTCTCAATTTTTACCCTTGTAAAAGGTTATTCTCCACTGTACCTCCTGATTGAACTGGCGATATGATTACTCCCTAGCTCAGTTCATTCAAAACTGAGCTGGGTTAGTTTAAATACTGTACTTTGCTCACCTAGCTCATTCTGATTGAAAGAGATAAAGGGTAATCACATGAGCCATCCTGTCAGTGCAATAATCTCTAATGGGAAAATAAGGAACATTTCATGAGCATGTGAGGACAAAACCCACTTACACCAACAGAGGCCAACCAGAACAAAATGCCTGTCAGCAGACTGCCAAGGGAGATTCATTATACAGTGTTTCACTACAGCTCAACATTTTAAGCAAGCAAATGCCAGCTGTTAGGGAGAACAGTTTGGGAATTTGCTAAATTAATACAGTTGTCTAAAAGGCAATGATAAACAAATCTAATAATGAAAATATTCCTCATGAAATAAATGTGGTATAATATGAAGTTAATTGTTTATGATTATTTTTTCTTTGGAGGAGAAAAAATTGGAAATAAACGGATCATTATTAATAGAAGAAAAACATATTGCTTTATTTCCATACAAAGTCACTAGTACACAAAAATTTACGGTTACTCAGCATTTCAAAAGAGTTCACTCCAGCGACAAGCTTATATTTTACAAATGTACCATCTGAATGCTTATTTTATTTTAGCCTTTGTCAGTTAACTTCCATCAGTTGAAACTGGACATCAATTTCAGAGTGCTAAATTATTTTCTAACACATGTAAAAGAAGCTATGGTAGCCTCTGAAGCTGGCTATTACAATGGTTATTTTGACTACGCAAGGTATTGAGTACAAGGAAAGCCAAGAAAAATTACAACAGGGCCAGATAGACAAGGCCAAAATGTCTTCTTTCATTTTCTCAGTTTTAAAGAGAAAATTAATATTACTCTGAAAGTATCACTATCCACATCTAATTAATTGGGCTATATTTCTCACTACTGTATCTATGTTCCTTTGATGTCCATCTGCCAACCTATTCTCTTTTGACCTTAAAGAAAGAAGAGAAAGGGGGGAAAAAAAAAAAAAAAAAAGAAAAATTCTGGAGTGACCCACTGGGTGTCAGAGAAAACTACGTATGCTATGAGGATGCAGCTAGTTCACCTGAAGGTGAAAAAGCAAGAAAAATGAATTATTTGCTGGGAAACAAGAACAAAAATCCATGGAATAATATTCTAAGAGGAAACACACAGCAAAAGTTAAGATAGCCCTTTCTGCAAAGAAACTTCTGAAAGCAACCCTCCTCCACCCCATTATTCTGGATGGTATTAGTAGCAAAACCAAATAAATTCCCCTATATAATCTGATTTACAAATTGAAAGTTGTTTTTTAACTTTGTCTGCATGCTGACTGACCATTTGAAAAGGATGTGAACAATGTGAAGTCCTCTCATATGCTACTGGATGGCAATGGGCAGCAAAACAAAGTTTCAAATACATGCTTCATATCTGCAAGTTAAACAAATTAAATGCCATCTTTACTTACCCTCAAGTTATCTACATTGCACATTGACTTAATTGCATTCAAATTCCATAAATTCTCTCCTTCTGTTGATGTAAACACCACCCGTGAATAGCGATCACCTGAAATTACAGGAGAGGGGTTTTATAGATTGTTTGGGTGTGTCTGGTATCAAAGACCGAGGCAAAAATCCCACCATTCAAATGACACAGATGAAGTCTTTGTCAGGTCATGGGAATCCACCTCCTTTTCAAGATGAGCTATTTATCTGTAAGACTCAGTCCACATGAAAGTTTCAGTTTCCTTAAAGTGCTTATAGTAAATATGGCATCTTCAATACTATATACCACTTAGAAGCTCTACAGACTTCTATTCAAGCAAACTATCTTCTGAAATATGACAAACAAATAAAAATCAAAAGATCTAATCAGCAAACTATGAAATTCTTGGCACAGCATAATGGCAGTACACACATAATAGTAATCAAAGGCTGATTTAGTAAGTCATTTGGGAATATAAATAATAATTATAAAGCTGTTTCTACAAGAATGTTTTTGCTTTAGAAGCAAATGACTGCAGTGGAAATTCTTGTGATATCCTTGAGGCCATTTTTAAGAATTCTACAGTTTAGACACATATAGCTTAAATTACAAATTAAATCACATTTATCAGAAGACAGCTTTTAGGAAAGGAAATAATTACTTAGTGGCAGTGAGATCTTTATGCATAGCTAACAAGGGAAACATATATACAAACACAAATATATGGTACTGCATAACACAATATGGTACTTTGGGTTAAGAAACATTATCACGTTAATTACAATATTCCAAAAAAACAAAAGGCTGAATTTTTCCCACTGCTGTGAATGTGCAGAATTTTTGCCTTTCACGAGACTGTAATGAAAAGACTCAGGGTAGTGCTTTATGATCTCTGACCATGCTTTAGGATCAAGGAAACTGAAATCTGCAGATCCTGGAGCAGACAAAGAAAGATACTAGGAATGACAAAAATGGGTCAAGAGGAAATCAACTGTTTTCTTTACATAATGGACTGGCAAACTTTCCCATAGAAGTGCAATCCCTTCATGACTGCCACGACTGAGACTACGCAGAAACAGTAGTGGAAAGAATGAGAGTGAGACTGTGCAGAAACAGCAGGCAGGATAAGAGGAGTTAATTCTGCTTCAAGTTGCAGTTAACGCTCAGTAGAGTTTCGAGTACATTTCCTCTTCCTTACACAAGATCTGCTCAGTCTAATTTGGTTCTGCTCACAGGAGCAGAAATGACAACCTTGCTCACATCCTCACACTAGATGTAAGACCATACCGTAATCGAAAAAAAGAAATCATAAATCTGTTTTTCACCCCGGTTTTTACTGGTCATTGCTCTCTCAGATCAAGTAATATAAACAAATAATTTCACAATTATGTTTTTGTGCTCTGTTATCAGTCCTCACATATTGAAGTAGCTGCAAAAGAGCTCAGGTCATTATATGAATAAAGGCAAGATCTACATCTGCTAATGCATGCTCTCTGCCAGAACAGAACTTATCAAAGTTTCGCAGTATGCCTTCTAAAAACTCAATAAAGACTTGTCTTTTTTGTCCTCTAGTTTAACTTAGACAGCTTCATAAGCCTTCAGTACTTTAAGGTGGGTTGGTTTTTTTTTTTTTTGATTTTTGTTTCTTTGAGGGGGGTGTTTTTTGTTGTTTTTTTCTTTCCCCTAAACAAACCCTAAATTCTGTACAAGATATGACCTGTGGATGTCTTTTAGGACATATACAGGAAAAGTATTTTGATTTAGTTTTTTTAGACTTAAGTTAATGGCACAGATAAAACACACCTTCTTCCCTAGTGTGAATTAAGTGCTACCTCTATAGTCATACATAAAAAACTGCTTTTACAATGATCAGCATTACCAACAACTAATAAAAATCTTTACAGGAAACGGAACCACTTAAAGGAAGCACTTTAAGTAAATACCGTTGCTTCCTAGGAAGAACCAATAGAACACAACATTTCAGCCCAACTCCTTCAAAGACTTCTGCACAGAGAAAGGAGGTGCTTATCGTGAATATACTAAGCAAAAAATATTTTCCTAATAAGGCATACAATATACAGAAGAGCTCAGAAATCATTCAACTGGCAGAAGTTTTTAGCCTTCCTTACATCATTTCTCCACTTACTTGGGATATCGCAGAAAAAGGTATCCTTGTGGAAGTTCCAGTCTGCTTGCCTCTTCTCTCTTTCATAGTGATCATCTGACCACCTGTCATCTTGATGACTAAAAACAGAATAAATAGTTTTACCTTACCTGAGCAAAGAGATTGTTAATAAAAGGAGCATCCAATCAATTCACACATCTTAATAGCTCTTACATATGAGAAAACATATTTTTACCAATGTGACTTTGGTATACAAAAAATGAAACATTCACTGAATTTTTTGTTTAAATTAGAGACTTCAAAGGAAATTACATTGAACCCAGTACTGAAAATATCCATAATTCAAAGAGAAAACTAAAATTATACACTTTAAAGAGCTTGCGATGGGAAATACCTAGTTCCATGTGAAAGGCCTTGAGAATTGTAGATGATGAGATCCAATATTTATTGAAATCAGTGGCAGTATATATATTAATTTCAGAGGGTATTGGAGCAAGTGCTATGTACATACAAAAAAACCCCCAATAAAATAAAATGCCTTTTTAATACAAATTCTTACCTTTTAGCTTGCTCATCTGCATATTTGAAAGGATAGTTTGCAAGTGTTGCTTTGTACCCTGTGTTTTTCACCATATTGTTCCATGTGACCAATCTCTGTCCTATGGCCGTCCCTCTTGGTTCAAAACCCTAAGAGAAGAGCATCACAAAATTCCATTAATACTTTTCATTCCTTAGCTCAAACAGGAAAGTGGAAACATGATCAAAGTGATGGATAGTTTTCATTATGAAGCATAGTTACTCCAGGTGTCTACTTTTAAAGGTAAAATGCTTTATGACAGGTCAGATAAAATAATGACCAACTGTATAGAGTGACAAGGGATTAAGAATTCTTGCACGTACCACTTCTCTCCCTGAGAAGTGATGATGATTTAGTCTATCAAACGTTCAGCACTTAGTTTTCAGAGCAAGGGCGTTCTACAAAGTCCTCTTCTGTATCTCAATTGTCACTCTTTACTGATTAAAAACACCCAGGTATATCTTCTCTATTTCTCCAAGAATAAGGCAAATCTTTAAATAATATTGAAAGTGACTTTGAAACAATTTTAGTAACTTAGCTGTTTTCAAGAAATATCCATTACATATGGATATGTACAGATATACGCTACTATAATATAAATAACAATAACTTATAGGAACAGTATATTTTTATTTGAGGATAATAATTAAATACGATATTTTCAATAAAAGTCCTGAAAGCTACTGATAGGTAAGATAGCTCATGAAAAGTAAGAAATAAGCGCAGTATTTACTAGAATCTGATAAAAATTACTTTCAGTCTTTCAATATGGATATCATTTCATCCCCAGCAGGCACTTAGAATTCTCTTTCCTTTAACAGATCCTGGCCCTCACTCTTTGAAACCTGATTTAGAACGTATGGTCTGTGTTGTACTGTGCTGTACATCTAAAACTGGGATGAATTTACATTATTCAATGTACAGCAGTTGTGTTGAAGGCATATGAGCTTTCAATAGCAAAATGCAGAAGGAATTTAAACTAGCAGATAACACTCTCTGATGGCAACTGCATCTTTGTATCACTGTTAGCTGCTCCAATGTCAAGATTTAATACATTTTTTTTTTTCAATTAGAGGAATTACAAGGCTCTTTAACACCTCATTTCTTTCTTGGATTCATTAGACAGAACTTGCTTCTGCAAGCTTACTACCAATTGAATCTCTCTGGAAATTGATTCCCAAACAGATTCACAGTACAGGGAACCTTTTCAGGCATATTAAGAGTCAGTTTTTTCCTCTGGGCAGATCTCAATTTAGGAGGAACGTATCAATTGCTGTACTTGCATCTGCTGTTTACCAGTATCACTGAAAAAACAAAAAACCAAAACCACTTACTTGACAGTACAATTGATTAATATTTACCTACCAGTAATGGATCAGAGAAATCTGGAAGATCTGGAACTAATATTCCAACTAGTGCACACACCACGATTAACACAGTACACATGCCCAGGACCACCACGGGCCAGTCGGCTATCAGGGCAGCATAGCTACATGGAGAGGAGCAGAGAAAAAGATACTACAGAAATAAAAGTAATACACTAAATTAATCCATACTTCTCTAAAGGACCATGTTGAAACACTGACCTGTTTCCATTGTTCCACTTACATGAAATTAAGCTAGCTATCACACATGGATGGAAACCATTTGGAAACAGTTTATTTCTACCCTTTCTTTTTTTTCTAAAGTAAGAAAACAAACAAACAAACCCCCCCACTTTCTATCAAGTTTCCCTACTGAAACTTTCTATTCTTATATAGAAAAGCTTTTCATACCAGACTATTACTTCCCCCCCTGCCCCAGGATTCTGACAAATATGCAGGCTTTATCATAATTGTGTTTGTGCTGCTACAGAGGTGATTAACTATGGGCTACTGAAATAGGTATTTCTGTTGTTTAGTATACACTCAGTATTTAAAACTGCCATAGCATTAATTTACATAGAATGTTTTTACATTAAAAATGGAAAAAAAAAAAGCGCATGTGAAGTAAAAACTGTTATTTAAGACTAAACACATTTTTTTTAATATAAATACTTTCTCCTTAACTTTATACTTAACTTTTGGCATGGATATTACCTGTGGTTGGGGACCACTACAAAATGGATGCTTTGTTAAAAATTTAATGATAGAAAACATCTAATGATCCATAAAATCTGTTGCAAATTCAAAGGTGCAAGAGAGTTGCAACATGATACATAAGCTAATCAGCGTTAATTGCTTAGTCTTCTAGTATAACACATATCCCTAGATTTTAACTCCTAGTTCATTCTAAATTTTAAGAGTGCAAGAATTTTTAAATGCAAATCTAATTTTCATCATTTTCATAAAATATTTTTTTTTTGTTAAATTGACAGAAAAGTATCAGAAAATAAAATGAAACCCAGAAACCTTAATTTCTTATTAATTTTTCTTACAGTAAAGACTTGAATTCGTAGAGTTTATGTTTCAAGGGCAACATTGTCTAATCTTGGGAGCAAAGAGAGTATAGGAAGTCCCACAAAGTTTAAAAGGCATTAGAAAAATAATTACAGGCTATGAATCATTCCATACTGATAGTCTCTGTACATACTAAATATTGATCAAGAAGATCTATACTCTTATTTCCTCCTCAACTTACATGCAATGTAATATGAAAGTTTATAGCAGAGTGCTCCTTTATTTATTTCTACTCTCTTAAAAGATTATGATTCTTTTTCAGTTTCAGAGCAACTCATTATCTAATCACAGTTCAACTACCAGCTCTACAGAAGTTTTCTGTCCCATTGCTAAGAAGGGAGGCAATGCCCAGCTCCTCACTCCAGCAACAGCTTCCCAGTTTTCTAACTGTAAAATCAACAGCAGTGAGCAAGCTTATAGCTGACTTTCCATAGCATGTGGAAATAGGTATGGTCTAGGGGTCTAAGTACAGCTTTAAGGAGCAAGGAAGTCCAAAGCACTGGGTGTATCTCAATTTCCCATTAGATAAATGTGGAATAATTCTTACATTCTCACACAAGAGGTTAATTAGCAAAAGCTTGAAAAGCAATCTGAAGTGTAAGTTTTTATTAAAGTGAATCACAAAGGGGCAGCTTGCCAAATGAGCAATTGTACAAAGTAGAAGTGAAGGGAAGTAAATGACCTAATAGAATTTTCCTATTTATAGGACTAAATGTTTTTGTAAACACCAAGTGTTAGATTGACTAGCTATTACAGGCATTTGCTCTGAAGTCATAAAAATTATACCCAAAAGATTTATTTTCCTATTCATCACTAGTGCCAGATTTACCGCTTTGACATGTTGTCTCTACACTTCCATTCTCAACTGAGCAGCTCTTAAATTGGTTAAATTCTTCAGTCACTAGGTGTAAAAGAAACTATGTCCTAGGTGAATGGTTTAACATGTTAATAAGCCACATACAGAAGACAGTAAGTGTTTGTTTACATCTGCAAATTTGTCCTGTTTCTTGTATCACATACTGAAATTCAGATAAGCAAAGCTGACCTGGGCTAGCACATCAAAAAGGACTAACCACACTATATTTTAAGTTTATTTGTCTGAGCATCATTTGGTGCTGCTGAGGGCTCTGGCTCCAACCAAGTTGCCTACAGCCAGCCTAGATCCCAACCCATCATAAGTGGCTAAACAGATGGCAGTAATTTTATTTTTCACCCATTAAAAAGCCATAAAATGAGTTCAGTTACTTGTTATTTTCTCTGTGAAAAGCAAGCCACTGCCCTGACTTAAATTCTGCATAAACGACCACTTGCCTGACAATGTCCGAGTCCAAGAGGAAAGCACTTAAATCAATTCCTCAGCCAACGAATCACTCACATTCAGAAAGCACATCCTTAGTGCTAAGCACATACTTTAGTACTTTTCTAAATCCTGCTTTTTGATGCCTAATTAAAACTATGGTTGTTCAATGAGCTGGGCATATGGCTACACTGATACATTATTGTTTCTTCTTTTTCCTCCAAACTATTCAAGCACTAAATGACGAATTCTCAGTAGCCATGACACTGACTGAAATCTCTTTTTTATGCCATTTCACCCCCTGCTTTCAACCTAGTTGTTAGAATGGTGACATCGCTGTAAGCTGCCTTGTACCATGAAGATCCATATAGTTTTCATTAACTTCTTTTCTTCTACTGTTTTTCACACACCTGAAAAAGGTTTGAGTTTTTTGGTGGTTTTTTTTTTTCCCCCCTTCATGTTTTAAACAATTAAAAATGCTTAGGAGATACAGCAATTAATTCCATCTATAGTTATCTCATCCATTTAGCACCACTAAAGACTGGTTTCAAGCAATTTGCCCCATGGTGATCTAAGACCTCAGGTGCTTTCTTAAAAAGTAGAAAGGAAAAGAAGAAGAAGAAGAAAAAAAAAAAGATAGCGCTCCACTCTTCCTTCTCATTTTAAGCTATAGCATAACACATGGATAGTTTTAAACTTTTCAATTCAGCACCTATATGCAGACATACTCAGGTTAAACCACTACCCAGTCTCATATAAAGAGACAGAAACATACGATATATAGTTTCCGTATCATAAAGAGGTCACTATGAGCAATAGATATTTGTGTGGCTGATTTCATATTAACAAACAGATTTATGTAACTCAAAACAGATATTTAGAAAACAGGCTTGTTCTTTACAGAAGGCAAATCGTAACAGTTTTAGATAAGTTGCTCTGTTGTTTTCTCTGACCCTACCATTCTTCAGAGCGTATGCAGCCCAAACTTAGTGTTCTGGACTGTGTTGCTGGTTTTAGGATGAAAAAAAGATCACTACGATGAAATTTCTGAACTTTTCTGTCAGGTTGCTTTATCATTATTGATGATACAACCAAGCTGCTTCTCAGAATAACCCTTAATCAAAAAGGTACTGAGTCACAGGGTTTTTATGCTTGTGTATAAAGCGTATATACACACAAAGAGAATGGCATGGACTGTAGTAAAAAATACCATAAAATATTTGCCAAAAAGCAACACTGAAATCTGCACAGATTTTAAAATTCTGGCCCAGTATACTGCCTCCGAAAGAAGCTATTTACAGAAGGACTACTTCGGGGGAGCACAAGAGTTTGGCCACCATCTGTGGTCTATCCCCTTCCTGCTCTCCCGGGATTCACAGATGTGTTAAAGAGCTTGTCCCTGGCTCCTCCTTTCAGTGTTTACTTAGGCACCCATTGTAGATCAATTCTTCTAAATGTCATTTGAACTTGCTGATGCTATCTGCCTCCACAATCTCCTGTGGCAGTTTCAGAAATTCACTACCCACTGCATAAAGAAATACTTTTTTTTTTTTTTAAATCTGTTTTAATTTGCCTACTATTTTCCTTGAACATTCCTTACTCTTGCATTGTGTGGGGAATAACAGTTTTGCCGTTGCCTTATCTACTCCCTTTATGATTCTGCAAACCTCATGTGTGACAGTATTAGACCTTACCTTTTTGGTAACTTGAATGGTCTGGCTGGCCTGGAAGGAGGAAAAAAAAAAGAGAGTAATTGAAAATATATGAAATATACATGCACGTGCCAATTTGTTTAATTCTTCTCTTACATGGATAAGCAGCTAAATTATAAAAATCAGATATTTTAGAATATGAATAATTTTAAAAGGCATACAATCATATTCAATTGAGTCTTTGCAAACAAGTAATTTAGAGAATAATTACAGCTACAGACAGCTGGGTTTTCAAAAGTGGAATTTTATGCAGCTGATTTTGGGGATTACTATTTAAGAGGCTTTTACAGTTTTCAACAAGAGACCAAATAAACTAACACGATAAAAATTCAGTACCATTGAAAACCATGATAAAGTTTGCATACGATGGGAACGGACAACCAAAACACCATGTTCTGACATTGCAATTCACGAACCTTCTTAATTGTCCTTCATAATTCCACTAGCAAAAAATGATTTTGGACATAAATTCTGTCTTTTCATAATGTAGGAAACAGAATGACAAAAGGTACCTATATAGAATAACTTTTCTATGCAAGTTTTTGTTATTTGTTAAAAATCTAATACAAACAACTTTACTTTGATGAAGAGATCACAAACCCAAATGCAAATTATTCATATCTGCTGCTGTTCAGGGAGCACTTCATTTTGTTAGCTATTGGATCAGTAATTTTCACATTAATTTTCACTTAAAAAGAATTCCCATGAAGAATCTGTAAGTCCTTTCAAGAATTTCCTGTCTATGACTGTGACATACAATCACTCCAACGGTGTAACCATGCTATGGCTTCAGTTAAGTTATGGACTTGTTTTACCATCAAGGACATATTTAATATTGCTTCTTTAAAAAGGTATCGAAAACAATGAATTAAGAAACAGCTGCTTGCATAAAATAGATCACTTAGTATTTCTACATTGAGGTCTCCAAAAGAGTAAAGATTTGCATACTTTCATACCACCGGACTAACAGCTCCAACTTTGGACTCCTCGGAGATCTTCACAAAAGTTTAAAGCTTAATTCAGTGCTCAAGAATGAGATTTGCTATCCTTCAAAGGATAAGATTCAACACACTAGGTTGAATTCCAGTCCTGGGGAACCAAAATGTTCTGGCATCATCATCTCAAGGTAGCTGCAGCCATGCCCATAGTAGGTGACAGCACTGCTTAGACTGTATCTATTTCTAACTCTGAGCAACTGTAAAGGTAAAGGGGAAATAATCCATATAAAACTGAGCCTCAGAAACACCATGCTCTGCTACACCAAACAAAAAGTACAATCCAATGCAAACCAGCAGTAACAGGCCACTTCAGACATATATTCAAAGCACTGCTAACTAACATGACAGCAAAAGGGTGATGAAAACGTAACTGACAGCGAGAGTAATATAAATGTGGCCATTCCTATTATCCCATTCCTTAGCAAGAAGGATGGAAGAACAAGTTAAACTAGCAGAGCTAATCACTGATGCTAAGCCCTCTTTTACTCTTCATCTTAATTCATGATGTGTCTCAAGCAATATAGCACATAAATATAACTATGATGGAACATTCCATCAAGAAATATAAAGCTAATATATTTATTTCCTCAAGAATATAAATCCATTTTAATTTAACTGTTATAAGAAATAAGAATTGTATAAAAGCAAATTTCTATCAGCTGTAATTCACTGCTGTCTGGAAACGCTCCAACCCGACAAAGTAGTAGAGCTGCTAACTGGGACATGCCCATAGGTAGTACCATAGTAGTAAAAATTGCACCTTGAAGCCATGAGGAAGCTGGAAAAAGGGAGGAGAAAAGCAGAATAACCAATTTGCAGTTGCAGTAACTCAAGGATTAAGAAAATGTACAGACAAGGATTTTCTGTTAAATCCAGGCACAAAAATTAAGATTAAATTTATGAAATGTCACCAGCCTTCAGTTTGTAGTCCAAGATGCACAAATCTGACTTTCAGAGGTAGTGAAGATACTCAATTTCACAACTAATGCCAAAACCTGCTGGTACCACCACAAGAACAGACTCGTCAGCAGCCAAAATGTACAGAAACCCAAATAAACTGAGTTCTGAAATGATTTTGCAACAGTAAGTTGCCTGAGGCTGAAAAGAAGTTGTGGCAGGCTCAGGGGACTTCTTGCCGTCCTATCTACAGCCTCAACCACAAAACCAACTTTTCTCAACTAAGGCTAGACTGCACGATAAGAAACTAGGTACTGAAGTCAGAACTCACTAAACTTGACTCTGAAGTTAGTAGTAACAGGACTCTGTATGAAGAGAAATCCTTAAACAGACAAGCCCTTTCATGGACTAATTCAGCACCAACGCAGAGCGCAAACTAGATGCATGCTTCCGTGCCTGTATGAAAAAGGGGACAAAGCTACAGAGTCAGGTAACAGATTTTTGTAATTACAACATATACTCTTGGGTTTACAGATTAGAGAGAAATATATACAGACATATTTACTGTTAATATGGTGATTCAAACATGAATTTCTAGCTTTTATTTGTAAAGATCTGAATTTCCATATATGCTCAGTCACTTGTGAAAGCGAGTCCCACTTTCTTCTGTGTCATAATGGACCCTACCATGAGCAACAATACCATACAACTATTTGGCACAACCAACAGCCATCCAAGGACAACAACTAGTACAAACTTTGTAATTCCAAGGACAACAACTAGTACAAACTTTGTAATTACGCTGACTTGTATACAGGTTTATATGACAATTCCAGTTTATATTGGCAGATAAAATTGCCTTCTGTATCCCTGGACTTTGTCAATTTTAGTACCCACTTTTACAACAAAGTTAATCTACAAGGTTGAAAAAACAAGCAGGTGCTTTAGTTGAGAATTAACTCCCATAGAGGCAATGTCTTCCTCTGTACCAGCTGCAGCACTGCTATCCACATCATCATACACCACGCTGTATAATCGTTACCGTGATGTCCATGACTCTGGTTCATCCAGAGAACAAGGTCCACATCACTATGCACTCCCCCCAAATACAAGGGTTTGCTCGGACAGTGAGGTACAGAACCTCATCTGAGGTCCTCAAAAAGCTGGCAAGGCAAATGTTTGTTGGGAAGGACCAACGTGTAATTGATAATGCTCTGGGGACAATGCAGGCATCTTCTCAATGTATCTTCTTGTATACTCATTCCTTCCACAGCCCTCCCAGCCCCTTCTCCATGCAAAATCTTAGTAGATGGGCATGTTTTAATTCACTCTCTTCAAGCTTTACTCTGTCTTTCAATTATGTCTCTGTAACTATATGGCAAAACAGATTTTCTCAACAGAACTTAAAATTTGTTTTAGATAGAACTTTCAAAAATTAACTTTGCCTAATTTGGTTTACACAAAAAGGGGTAAAAATACCAACACAACCATTCCTCGTCCTCCCCCTTTCCCATCAAAACCAAACTACATTTCCCTCTGTTTCCTCCACCTGCAAAATATATTCAGTGCTGAACAAATGATGATGCTTAAGTTCTTCAAAGTTAGGGAGGGTTAAAGGTCACACCTGCTATCAAACTGTTTTGTTTCAAAAAGCATGCATTAAAAAAAACCCTGTGTACACCCGGGTGAATTCCAGCAGTGTAACCAATCCCTTGCAGCTGTTGTGATGACTCTATTATATCGGTCAATAGGAAAAGTTATCCCTGAAAACTATGCCCAAAAAATTCTTTAGTTATGCTCTAAAATACAGAAATGCATGGCAAAACCAGATCTTCCCCACTTAATTAATGCTGCTGTGTCTAATTTTTGAAGTATTATACTTTCATTTAGCCAGTTTAAATAACACCACTGACCTCCCAAAAAAAAAAGTCTAGACAAAAAAAAAAAAGTCCTCATCAGTTTTCATGAGAAAGAAATGGTAAATTCCATAATTGTGCTGGGACCAAAGCCAAGTTGATCTGTGTATTAAATTACCTCTGTACTTAGTTCTCACAAGTTTGATAGTGGAAAGTGACAATCACTGTTGTTTGTGACGGGACTAGCACAACCAAGTTATTACATAAATTACAGTCACTGATTAAAATCTATTACATACTATGCCAGGGGCAGAAGGGAAGGGGGAAGAAAAGGACAGGCTCTATTCTACCACCATTTATTGCAAGTCTCAGTCCCTATTCAACAGACACTTTGCTTCATCCTGTCCTTTCCTAACAGCGAGTTTAGATTGAGCATCATACAATTAGGAACTACATAAAGAAAGGATAACTAGATTGGTTAAAAACCCCAGAAGTTTCTCAACATGAAATTTATTTGGTTGATTAGCATCCTTCTGTGCAACATGGTGAAAAGGAGGAGTGGTGTTTAAAAAGTGTTGCTATAATATCTGAAAGTTTACTGTAGAAAATAACAAGAGTATCAGGAGGATGGATCAGGGCACCGGTTTGGACTGGACTACTACAGCTCTAATATTCATCTCTCCAGCCTAAATAAGTACTTAACCTCAGTGTTTCTACCAATATTTTGAACAGGGGGGGTAATAGAAAACACTTGTGCCTTTGTGTACATACTAACTGGAATAGGGGCAGTCACACATACACAAAATACTATTGTTTTACACATTTTTCAATCTGAGAAAGAGGACTACTGGTGCTCTAGCTTCCTGAAGGGGAACATGCTGTGCCATTCAGCCACATCCTGCCTTCAGGTTCTCAATGCAGCCAAAGTTTCCTTTCAGTTACAGCACTGAATGAGTTTTCTCATGAAAGTTAATAGATTGGCATAGGTATAACAGAGAAGGGAGTTTGGTTCTAATTTCAAGAACCACAATGAAGAGCAAGCTTTTGGAAATCATAAATATTATTAAATCTAGTTCTATAACCTTCATTTTCATTGGACATTACATGGCACAAAGCAATGTTTCATGAGCATGTTCCTCAGCATGGGACCATTCCAAATTAATTTAACGCTTAATAATAAAATTACAGATGGTTTACTGCTTTTGCAGTGTATTTGTTTCATTAATCTAATGCCTTTCAGGGGAATACAAACCTGAACATGTCAGAGGACAATAAAAGTACCTAGATATTCCAAGACATTCTTTTGCAGTCTTTCTTCACAAACCTCAGTGGTGAGAAAGGTATCAATTTAAGTAACCCCCTTTGCCTCACACCACAAGGAATCAATGCTAGCTGCTTCCTGAGCAGGTGCAAGAAACCCTGCAGAAGGTAGCGATGAAATAGAAAATTAGGAAAACAGGCTGTGTTTTAAAGCATATTTTGAAGAGAGTTTTCTACCTGTTGTGGAGCAACCAGCATTTTAAAAAAGTGTTAGCAGCTATCAATAACCTAGAAGGTTGAAAGAGATACTAATATGATTTTGAACAGGAACACTCCTGCCTACACTGATAGTAACTTTTTTTTAAAGTCAGTTAAAAAGTGTCAATACATTCCAAAACATATGTTTGTACTAACTTATCCAAACAATACCTTCCTAAAACATTTTAAATTCCTATTATAATTCTGGATATTGCCCTGGCTAAACATTTGATTTCTGATTTATTTCCTGCCACTTAGATGCAATTAATTTCTATTTCACAATGTACAGATGTAGAGACTGGACTCGGATGTAGAAGAACTTTTCCCCTTTCTTCCTTGGAGGAACAACAAACCAGTTAGACTTTGAGCTAAAATGAATGCCTGTGGGGCTACCACCCTGACATGGGGCAGCACAGAGGCACTGCTGGGATTGTTGCGCCCTATTCTAAGGTGTAAGGAAACAACTAACAGCATCATGGATAAATCCAAAACTACCAGTACAGGTGCTTCTCCTCTGTTTTGTTGCCAGGAGACAGCAGCTAAGGAAAGCAGAAAGCTGTGCTCCCAGCAGCAATATCCAGCTGATTCTGGTGCTTTGCTGCAGCTGAGCCAGTTTCCAGCATTGGTTGAAAGGGACCATGTCCCAGCTGGAACCAGCACTACTTGAGGAAGCACTGCTCTTCTTCATACTATTGCCTGCCATCAAGCAGTTTGTCATGAACCCCCAGCTGAATGGACTAGAAGCATCTCAAAAAGATACACACCAGTCTTTGCAACCACTTTTCCTACTTCATTGCAGGAACTGGCCTCAGATGAAAAAGTACTGACTGCTGATAAATGCCATCCTTTAGCAAATCCAGCTGAGATCTACGCTCAGCAATGTTTGAATATGAACAGTGACAGCCAACCATAATTTCAGGGCTCAAACCCAGGCGCAAGTGTAGCATGGAAATGGTCACTGACAGAAACTTGACAGATTAGGAAGAGTCCAATTTTCCAAACAATCATTCAGAGAAAACTAACTGGTCAGGTGACTGCTCTCCATTTTAGCACTGCGTTGCACAAAATTTTGAAAATAAACGTATAGCTTCCAGCTATTTATCATAAAGTAGTTGTTACAGGGTTGTAAGTGATGACTAATAGTACTGCAGATAACACAGCAGCAGAAGCAATCATGACAACTGCTCCAGCAGAATAGGATCCAGAATAAATGAAAATTGTAGACATTGCAGTAAATCTGTAACATCTTTGGTTTCTAGCAGTATGGACAAACACTGAMTGTTTCACCTAATCTTAATTCTACTTTCCTCATGCAGGTATTCACAAAAGGGATGTATTATTTCTCTTGATATAAATAACAGCACATCCATAAAAACACAAAGCATATTTGTGATATAGTGTACTCTTTAGGACATGAACTATATCTTCTTTCTGAAGCACCTTGTATACCACAGGTGTCTAAACATAGCAATACCAAAAAAAAAAATCATTAAAAAGCCAATAGCAGAAAAACTGTTTTTGCACTCTTGCCTTTCACTTAAAGATTCACTTGAGTCAAAAATGTGAAGTTATGATAAATAGCTGTACTTACGGGGGGGGGGGGGAAATCAATATAAAGACTCCCCTGTCCAAGGATTATGAGGTGTTTAACCTCAATGTTTTACTCTGCCAGAGGGAAGTTATTCCCTTTGTTGGTAGATCTGGTTACAAGAAGTGAAAAAACATAGCTTTTTGTCATTATTACACTCAAGGATAAGCTAAATCCCTGCAGGATAGAATGAGATATGCATCATATTGTACACCTTCCATTAGAACATACAATACAAACTAAATCCTGGCAGAAGAAGAAAATCCTCATGTTTTCAGAATGTCATTGACGCATGAGAACAATTTGAATTGCTCTTAAATATCAAGCTGGCTTTTGCTGCTATATCAGGTGTAACACCTACGTGCTTTATCATTTTAACAATCACTACAATCACTCAGGCAACAAATCCAACAGATTAAGTTGCCAAAAGACTTTTTACAAGCATCCCAATTTAATTTTTTGCTATGATGTGTAGTTTTCCTTGATTCTAATCATGAACTCTCTCTAGATGTTTTTTTTAAACATGTAGCATTTATTGTATTTGTCTGCACTTAGCTTTACTTATTTACATCTATAAAGGAAGAACAGGACAACCCACAGAAGGAGGATGTTGTAAAGATGACAGAGAATTCAATTTTCTGATAAGTTGCTTTTTTAAGATTTTATTGAAAGCAAGAAAAATGCAAAGAATTTTCTCGTTCTCTCCCACATAAAATGTCAATGAACAATCCAAAAGGATTTTTTTATCTCTAGATTATCAGGGTAAGATGATCTGAAACTAACTGCCATTTCATCCCATTAAAAAGAGTGAAATCTCAATGTTGCAGCTTTGCTTAACCTTATACTTATGAATTATTTCTGCTAAGACTATTCTTATGCATAAAATGAAACAAAATGCAAGTCTTTGTAGTAGAGACACCAAAAATCAATATGCTATTTGGCAACTGTATTATAGATGTCAATTCACAATTTTATAGTTGAGATACCAAGCTTTATAAAAGTTCTTGTCTGCTGCTCTTGTATTCTTACCTACCTCTTCAGTTCCAACTGAGGATCTGCTCTATGTTCACAGCAAGTATGTGCAAATAACATTGCCTTTCTGCAAGGAAAGCAATTGTAGGGAAGGTGTTAACAACAAAATCATTATCCAAGTGGTTCTTGCTCTATCTGATTTAAATTTAGCATAAAAGTATATGCTTTACTGACCTACAGTATGCACACTGGGTAAAACCAGATTCCCTGAACGTCAGTGGCAAACCCTATATACTTAACTAAGCCAAGGTTTTGCTCACTTTCTTTCTGCTGTAAAATCAACATTAAACTTTATTAACCTACTCCGAAAAAGTAACAGGTAGTTTTGTCATCCCCCAGTCCCAAACTTCCAGCTCATGCCAACATACAGCAGGAAAATATGTTTCCATCAAGTCAACAGAGATGGGAAAAGGTCAATGCAATCATACTGACATCCTATACATATGTATTTTCATTTGGAAATTATTTTGATAAGTTTAGTATCAGGGCTGGAAGGAATGTCCTATAAGGAGCGGCTAAGGATTTGGGCTTGTCTAGTTTGGAGAAAAGGAGGCTGAGGGGCAATCTCATTGCTCTCGACAGCTTCCTGAGGAGGGGAAGTGGACAGGGAGGTGCTGATCTCCTCTCCCTGGTATCCAGTGATGGGACAAATGAGAATGGTTCAAAGCTGCGCCAGGGGAGGTTTAGAAGGACATAAGGAAATATTTACTGACAGGGTGGTCAAACACTCAACAGGCTTCCTAGAGAGGTGGTTGATGCCCCAAACCTGTCAGTGTTTAAGAGGCATTTGGGCAATGCCCTTAATAACATACTTTAACATTTGGTCAGCCCTGAATTGGTCAGGCAGTTGGACTAGATGATCATTGTAGGTCCCTTCCAACTGAAATAGTCTAGTCTATTCTATCCCAGTATGATTCATCATATGCTAAAATTAAAACTTCTATAAATTTATAACATACAGATGACTTGAAATTGAAATGCTCCTATAAACACTTCCAAGGTTTGGGGTTTATTGTTTTTTTTTTTCCCCACTCCTTTTCCTCACTGCTCCATATGGATGATATACATGCAGAAGCCCAGGATTTACTTACAAAGTCTTCAGTTTAAGGTTCCTTAGAAACTCATTTTTGCAATACTGACTTCTAATGCCTTCCCCTCTTTCATCTTCAACAACTGACTAAATATTATCAACTACTAGGAAAGCTGCCTCTTTTCCTTAATAGCGCCTATTTGGTTCACTTGTCTTGAACAGGAAGTAAATCGTCTTCTCTGTAGGAAAGTCTGACAGTGTATGAAGGAGCCAAGTAATATACACCCTAAAAATATTTTTCTTGTATTCTTCTTTCCCTAAACTTTTCTCTAATGAGTGTAGCCACTTTTAAACACAGTTCTTAAACTGTCAATAAGAAAATTGCCATCAAACATACTTAAACTGGATTGTCCCAGCTTTAAATGGCAAAGTTTATACATAATTTAAAGTATATTCTTCTTCAAAAAGTTAAATTGAAGCTATATATATATATATTCCTTTAACTTCTGAAGCATTAAGGGCAGGACCACATATAGTACTGCTTGGCAAGTTAAACAAAAGTTCTGAACTATTCAAGACAATAAAAAAGGCTTAGTAAAATACCACCATGAATCATTATTTGAAAACAAGCCAACAGCTAATTTGGAGCAGACTAATATTATTTCAAGATCCTTCACAAGTCTAAAACCATTAGTCTTTTTTCTTTTCTCGGTAATTACAGTGAAATTAATAGATATGTTCTGGGATTTAAATGATGACTAGAGTAGTTTTCAGCATTTTTACTGGCAAAAAGTTCCTTCCTTAGAAATATTTTATTTCAAAGCTGTTTTTATTACACTTCCCAGTTGAATGGAGCAACGCAAGGTCATGGTCACATCTTGTATTTCTCTGACAGACAGGAAATTAACATGACCCAAGAAATCACAACATGCACACAAGAAAAACTCCATCCCATGATACCAAAGAGAATGAGAGAGATGTACAAGAGCACCTATTTTTATCAAGGTATTTCTCCACAAAGGCTGAAATCCATGTTCTTACAGGCATTAATGATTGACATTAAGCATATGCATATACAACTCCAGCGTAGGGAGACTTCAGATTGTCATATACCATGCTTCAACTGGTACATGCTTCAGTCTTCCTTCCTGTGCAGATGTAAGAATTTGTGAATGTAAGTCACCAGGGGGGTCATTTTTGCTCTCAGAAAACCTCCTCTGACCAGAGAGCTTTTTTGAAGATAGACTACAATCCCTTACAATTTCTCCAAAAATATTAGATGGACTATGGGGACAAATGCTAGTTTTTCTCTTTCTACATATTTAATCTCTTGCAGCAAATGAAAATACTGTTACTTAGCAATTTTGTTCTAAATTTAGCAAAGGATTTCACTTTGAACATACATTTCAGTGCTGAGCTGCTGTTCTAATGTCTGTGAGTTTAGTCACTTAGCATGTCATAATTTTACATGATATAAAACAAGTGTATATTCAGCACAATTAAAAGATTTAAAAGGATTTAGTAAGTAATTACACAAAGAAGGCTCTTTAGCTTATGCTGACATAGATGAAAAATTGTACATATATAATGCGACATCACCTCTGTACCTCCTGAGATTAAATTTGTTTTGTTTGCTCAGTAAGAAGCAAGCAAAAAAGGGAATATTTACTGAACATTTAAAGGTTTTCAGTATTATAGCTAAGACTCCAAAAAAACACTGCAAGATTAAACAGACTATAAATCAGATTTAATATAATCAAAACTGTTCAGCAAAAAGTTAGCAAAAGTTCATCCACTTGACTGAATGAACTTAAACATCCTACAAACTGGAAATGTAACGCAAAAATTTTGCAGAAAGGTATCCCATTAACATCACAGAAAATACTGGAAAAGTGAGAGAAGTGATGCATGTAAGCTTTTCTAGTCCAGTACATTCATCTATTTATGATTTTATTAAAAAAACCCTGATTTCCAAACAGAGGGGCCAGGCTTTCTGACATATGATCAGGATTTCTACCTGTAACTTCCCTTACCTGTACTGATCTTAGTGGTACCATCCCATTTCTATTTTGCATTGATAGTCAAGGCTTTAAAAGATTTCTTTGTTCAGCAGATATCCTGGGCAGAAATCTCATAGCAATCTGTGCAGCAAAATTAATGAAAAATTGCTCAGGCACCCTCTGTATTTCCCTCTTGCATTGTGTTTGGGTTTTTTTGCTTTGTTTTACTGTTCAAGCACCACTGACTACTTAAAACATGCACATCAGTTATTACTTACTAGGAGATGAAGACAACATTGAAGTATCATGAGAGCGGAAGGACAAGTGATTTTGGAAGGAGCTAGACACAGAGACAATTATGGCAACTTACAAAGAGCTTTCCAAAGTTGATGTTCCTCATTCTGCACTTTCCTCCCCATCATAAGGAAGACTGAAAACTTTTAAGAAGTAGGAATACCCAAATCTTTCAAATCCCATCTCTTTAAGAGTGCTGAAAATCAGGTCACTGGCCATGTTTAGTTTAGACTTTTGCTCTTTGTTGTCTAGTGTTGTCTTGTTTCACATTTGAACCTTATCACAGCCTACTATGAAATTAAAAGTGCATGAGCACAACTATACTCAGTCAAAGCATTCCAACAAATTGCTGTCGTTTTGGCTGTTCTGCCACATGTTTTTTTTTTTAAATACGTGTACATAAACGCTCCATTTTAAAAGTTATCTCAAAAAACAGTCCAAAAAAGGACCAATTAGTCCTTTTCAAGAATGCACACAGCTGATGCTGGTTTTCCAGTCAATTTAGTACAAAAGAAAGGACTCACGTTTTTTACCATTTCTCTCACATTATCAGCTTTATGTCTTCTGAAGACTGCAGTTCAAAGGCCCAGCAGATTGCTAGTTAAGTACTAGTTCTTCTGTTGTTCAAGGAAAGGTGAGGGATACAGGGCACGGGAAATTCATCTTCAAGCACACACAGAACCTGGAGTTTGTAAGTGGCAGAGACTAAAGGTCAAAATACGGGCAGGCTGGTACTCAGCTGCACTCAGACCAGGGCAGGAACCTTCAAAATCCTTTTTTGCTATTGCAGAAATGCTTGCTTCAAAGTGATCTGAAGTCTAGACAAATACTAATGCTTAATTACTACAATGGACTTGGACTGCCTAACAAATGAGTTTGGTTTTTTTTTAAGTGCACTTAATTTTTTTTTTCTATGCATGTTATTTTTAATTTGGCCAGCCACCGATTTATAAACAGCATTTTTTATTTGTATTCCAGTCTCTGCGTGTCAGTCCTTTGCTTTCAGCTCTGTGCAAGACTAACAGAAAGTGCAGCATGTTGTTTGCATAATAATTACCATGGGAAGAGTAAATGAATTAATAAAATCAGAATAAACCTTAAGGTATCACACTCAGGGATAACGTAAGACTAGAAGTAAAAATGAGTAAAATGAGTAAAAATGAGAAAGCACAGCTCAAATTATTGACTGACTCAAATTATTTCAGAAAAAGAAAAAGAACCATTTGTCTGGGCACAGGGAGAGCTCTTCCTCCACACGTGCACAACAGAGAATCCCACATTTGGACTCAGATTCAGAAGGATGCATGAGACTGCTACACATTCCCTTTCCTTTCCTCAACTACATCAAAATCCCCAAGTATGTCACCGGGCTGTTGATGCTGCGGCACAGAAGGGAGCATCTAGTTTGTGGTTGCCATGTGCCTCCAGCCTCTTCGTTCCGGGAAACCATTGGATAAAGAATTCCTATTTTAGCATGGAATAAATGGCTTAAATGAGAATAGAGCCAGAATTCATATTGTTTCCATACAAATTACCAACACGCAGGAACTCCTGATCTACAGCATGAATCAAGATATTTGCAACATCCTGAACACTGAATGAAATTATGGTAACAGCTTTTGCCTTTTACTTGCTAAAAGTTGATAAAGTTTCAGAAACAACCTTCAAAAATTGGACTTAAAGGATTTTTTTAAAAGATATCTATTTGTTAATCTTCCCAGGGGAAGGGAGTAAGTGTCTTTTATTAATCTGTAACACAGTATATGCATATGTATTTTGTACAAAAGACATTAGTACACATTTCATATAAAAAGCGAAAACAAAAGTATCTTTTAATGCATCAAATACAGCAGAAGCTAACAATATTAAAAATGGAAAAATATTTAGATAGGTGGAAAATACTTTGTTTAAAAAACTCCATGTAGGCGTTGTTGTGAACAGTTAATGTTGCTGAAATGAGAATATTTGAAAATATTGTATACACATGTATATGTATAATCAGCTCTGCAAGCCACGCAGGATGTACTAGATAACGATTATCCTTTTCCTGGAATCAAGCAGGGAGCTGTTTCATAACAAAGTCTTGTTGTTAAGATTGGTATTTGGCAAACATTCCCTTGCTTTTTGAAAAAACAAGAGCTTTTTATTTCTTTCTGGTTCTAATCTTTATGCCAAGTAACTAGAAGGAAAATATAAAATGGGTAAGAGGCAGCTATGATGTTCTATCCTCACTTCACAGCTTTTTCATTTTTATAGATCTCCTTTTTAAAGTATTAAAGTGTAAGTATTGAAGTATATCTGCAATACTATTTAAACAGTGTGTGGCACAGAACTCTGAGATACAGCAGAACTCAGAATCCCAGAACCGTCATATAAATCCGCAATGCCAAAACAGTTTAAAAGAAGGCTTAAATCTAACTGAAAGGAAGATGTACAGTAAGTCTGAAGATATTAACGCTTTACCAGTTTCCTGACTCTTAAGTACTATGGGTTTTGCCTTGCCTAGAATATAAATTGGTCTAGCAAGTAAAAACTTTGAATCCACCAATTCAAACTAACTAAGCTTTGGGAGCTAAAACCTCCAAACTAGGCTGGCGGGGGATGAGAAGCGATTTACATATATCCCAAAGTCTTAAATCTTAGCCAAACTAGTGATTCTGTGAGGCTTTAAACTGATTTTATTTTCATGTTCTAGCTTGAGATGACTGCATGATCATGGAGAGATTATCCCACATGTCCTTTTATCCTGTCTTTTTTACCAGAGAGATTTCAGATGCTTTTCAGAACAGTTCTCTTTACTTATCTGCCTTAGCCAAAAGCATTAACAGTATAGTCTTGAAATGTAAATAACAGTAGGTGATATAGAGCAGGTCTATGCCAAGCAAAGAGTACTTGTATGAATTTATTGGTTCAATATTGCAGAAGTGCAAGCACTACACGCACTGGCAGTTTGAAGCGGTTTCCTTATCAGCAGTACCATCGGTTCTTTCACAGCTCACTGACCTCTTCTCCCCTACCTTTTGTCTCCAAGTCCATAGACCTAAGTTTTCTAAACTGTATCACCAAAGAGAGATTCCAAAAGAGTTGGCATCAAGATTAGCAAGGATACAGGTAGCTTTTAACTGGGGTTTTCCCATTAAAAAGTTCACATACAAGACTGAGAGAAGCAATTCAATTTGGTAGCAGAGACAACAGCCATGCACAGCAGTGTTACCCCACGCTTTCCACAACCCTGAGACAGCTTACTGAATGATCTCTGCACATTCTTCCTGCTCCTATTTACATGCGTACATTCCTATATAAATAATAGATTTTGAAAAATACCAGGAACAATTTAAAGAGTTTTCTGGTTTTACATTTCTTTACTGTAGTGTTTCGTTCTACTAGAATATGTAGCCCTTCGTTATTTATCTTATCCTCCTTTCATCCCACTAAACATGCCACTGGGCTGCATAGTTTTACTCTTCCCTAGTGACTCCTAACTTGATGCTTCCAGTTGTCAAGCATCAGTCTTCATGCTTCTTCCACTTCTTCAGATTAACAGCCTTACTTAGTTTCTCTTCCTCATTTCTACTGTCTACTCGCTGAAGGTTGCTCATGATTACAGAAGCAGATGGTAGCAAAGGAGGGGCAATAGCTACCCACCTTCCCAGTGGCTCTAAGCCCCACAGGTTTCTTGAGATACATAAGTGCATTCAGTCTAAAAGGGTTACACTTCAACATGAGCCCTCCAAAGGGGCAGGGTGGAAACAAAAAAAAATCTTCCAATAGTACCTGAAAAGAACTACTAATCATACCATGCTCCAAACAGGTAAGTTTAGAAACCGTTTGTCAGAAAGCAAATCAAGTTCCCGGACAATTGCATTCTGATATGGAGAGACAGCTGGAATTTCCCAGGGAGTGTTTGTGCAGTCAAGATATTATGCCCACTAGAAAAAAAGAGGTATGAACATGTCCGAATGAATTACATATGTGCACAAAACAACACAAAAAACTTTGCTCAAGATCTTCCAACCCCAGAAAAATATCTAAAAACCATCAGAATCATTATGACCAATTTTACCTACTTTTACAATAGAATTTTTTGCCACAATCACATTGTAAACCACCAACCACTAAAAATATTTTCTTTTATGATACAAGCCTTTTTCACCAATCTAAAAAAATTACCAGTTGCCCAGATATTCAAGTTATGGTGTATAGATGACACTTCCATGTAATTTAGTTTAAACTTCAAAGCTGAACACGCTACAAAATTCAGATCCAGCCAGCTTTAAGAGGATAGGACAAGTGTGGCATTACTTCAATCCGTCTTCTTTATACACTCCAATCCACAATGATACACCAGAGCCACATTCCTTTAATATTAGGTCACTGACAAATGTTAAGCCTTGGGCTTCAAAACCTGACAAAACCTGTCCTGCTGAAACAATTGGTTACCTGCCCAGAGCTGCAAGCACTAGCGATACAGTTTGCAAGAAGTGTTCACCCCCCTCTATCTAATCACATCTTTTTCACCCCCTCTTAAACTTAAAACTATAACAATATTTGAATGCATTTTTTAAAAATACAAAGAACCAAAATGAAAGCTAGTTTGACTACACACGGAATTTAATTAATGTATCGTATGAGAACCTGCATTTTAAATAACCCTGTTAAAACACGCACGCTATAAAGCTGGATGATTTCCAATTAGCCTTGTAAGAAAAATATCTGGAGAAGCAGCTGTTGTGCAGATTATAGGCTCAAAATATAATAAAATTAGAGTGTGGAACAGAGATCACGTAAAAATATCATACACCTAAGTGTCACTCTTCTGTGTACGGAAAGTTATCTGAGCATATAAAAAATGAGAACACATTTATCACCTATTCTCTTTAGCACTGCAAACTAACTACCAATGAGACAGTTTGCTTCTTCCTGAGCATGTATCCATCCAGCTGCAAGGTCACATCCAGTTGCTCCCTGTTTTTACCATCTACCAACATGTCTTCATTGACAATGGCCTCTCAGTATGATAAACTAGATTTATGATGCAACGGGAGACTATAACATTTAGACACACCTTGTAGACTATTTAGAGAGAAAAGAAATCTTTGGTTCCATGCTAGTAACACAAATGATACAGTCAGACAGATGCACTGTCCATTAATGCAGCTACGGCCAGTTTAAGGAGTTAAAATGCATACAAGTAGTACAGCTTCCCCAGCATGGCATGGGACCTGAGTCCTATTTACCACGTGTTTAGAGCTAAAAGAACAGGTAACAGCAACCAGAAGCTAGGTGGCTTTTAGAAGATGGACTAATTTGATTTGCTGACCCATGAGGCATATTGCAAGTATCTTCTCACTGAGAAAATTCAGTTGCCTTAGCTAGAAGGAAGTCCAGAAATGAAACAGTAACCACTTGATAGGGATATATAGAGTATGCTAACGCATATAATTGAGTTAATAAGTACAGGTGCTTTAAAGGTCAGATTGTATCCTTATTTTGACTGCTAACAGTAAGACGAACATTTACCATAAATCATTATTTATAATTTACGTACATTTATGTACAAATGTATACCATGGTGAGGAAGTGCAAGATGAAAGAAAGCATCTTGGTTCAAGATCCCAATCAGAGCAGTTCAAACAAAGTCTTTGTATTTGTGAAGTGCTATGGAAAACATTATTTTACCATATCTGGAAGAACTTTTCACTGTTCTTTTTTCTAGACTAAGAACAGAAACACAGATTATGGATCACATTTGTTCCCTTCCTCAAGACTATGGAATACAGATGAAGTTTAACAGTCCTGCTGCACACAGAGAAAAACAGTGAAATTAGTGCACCTATTTTGACAGTTTGAAAAGTATGACTGACTGATTCTGTAATGGCTCAACCTCCTGCATACCTTTGCATACAAAATTATATAAAAGTTTTCATCTTTACTTAACATTTAAACAAGTATGGGGTGGAAAAAACATGTCTGATTGTAAGCAGTTCCAACAACTAAGATTTTTTTCCATTTGGAAGAGGAATAACTGGCAGGGGAAAGCTGATTTGCACTTTGTATTATTATCCTGATTTTCATCTGCTTTCACCTTAAGGAAAAAAGCTTTATTTACTTTGACTTTTTCCACATTACATATTTGTCCCAGTCTGATAGTCTCAGAAGTTTAAAAATTAGTTTGTCATATATTTCATCACATCAAAATCATTATAACTGACCAAGAAATACTTGTCGTTCCAAGTTTTAGAGCAGATGTTGGATGACAGGGAAAAGGGTAGCTTTTATTACCCCAGTGAAAATTCATCCAGTTTGGTTCAATTGCAACTCAGGAAAAAATAACCTTTCATAAAAAAGCTTCAAAGTGATTAGTGCAACAGGGAATTTGATTTTTAGAAATTGCCTCTTGGACTGACTGATTTTGCCCAGGACCAGCAGGCTGTAGAAGATTTTCCTTGTGATTGTTGCTCCTTGTAGCTGGGACTACTGTCACTGGAACTCCAAAGCTAACAGATATAAAAAGGCAAGTTCGTATGATGTGGAGGATAGAAAGGATTAAAGCCTGGAACAATCCAAAATTTCTCAATCCTAGCACAACTTTGAAGTTTAGCAGATACATACACTGAAAGACATGGGGGCAACTCACTGAACCAGCTGGTCTGACAAAGAAAAACCAGCCAGTACATTTATGAACCGAATTGTTGAAAGTATTTTTCAATGCATCTTTTTGAGGAAATACGAGTTTTGATTAGACTATACAGACATACCAGTTCTTTCAGTGCTGACTTAGCTATCTCTATATTGGTTTGCTTCACACAACGTAGCTGTACATCTTGTCTTGTAAAAGAGTTAATGAGCTTCCAAACAATCCCCAAGAAGAAGAAAAAACAGCCTTTTTTTCCCCCAGAAAGAACTAATTCACTTCAGGAACATTCATGTAGCACAGCAAAACTAGTTTCCTGACTTGGTTTCTTCTGAAAAAAAAAAAAAGAAAAAATTGGTAATGCATCAAAGATTAACATGTAAAAATACGGGGGAAGAAATTTGGTTCATCTTCCTTTTTGATCTTCTGCTTTTGTAAGGAAATGAAATAGTTACGGAAAAGGTCACCCATACTGAGAGCTAACAAATAATGCAATCTGCTTACCTCATCCTGGCTATATGTTGCTGCACAGGCTGATGCTGAAAATGGTCAGGCCACTGATGGTGAAGGCAGAAGGATGGGGAGGGCTGAAGACAGCAGGCAGGCTGATATATGGGGGKGTGTTTTTGGCAAATAGATGCTGAATACTCAGTATGTGGCTGCACGCAGCACGAAGTCATAGGAGATGGTGCTGAGCTGCCAACCACTGAATGACGTTCTTGCTTGTTATTATGGCTACTTAAAGAATGATGGTATGGACAAGGGTGGCAGCATTGTGACATCATCTGCTGAGTTCTTTGGTTGTCTAAAGGCAGAAAGGATGGTTTGATTGTACCATTAAGTTGCAGGCAGCCATTTGGACTTGCTTTTGTTCTTGTTGTTTCCTTGGATGGGAGTTGTTGGACCGCAACATCTCCGTCATTAGCTGCAACGATACCTGCGCCAGTAGCATTTGACAAGATGCTGCCATTGCTCAGAACCAGAGAGTCACTGATGTTGCTCATAGCCATGCTCCAAGTTCTTGATGGATACACGATGTTCCTGAAGAAACAAATAAATCAAAGTTTACAGAGCTGTGGTGTTTCCAGATGCTCAGAAATAACTTTAGATTAAAATGAGCTCCTCTCTCATCTTCACCTTTCACCACACAGGAAAATGGAAAGGAGTCACACACACACTGTCAGGAATGTTTTGAAGGACTTTTACTTGTTCAACAAAAAGTTAAAAGTGAAGTTACATAAATGCTCAGTGATTAAACCAAAATATAAGTCAAATGAATTCACATTTGACAGTCTCTGGGTCACAGCTAACAAGTAATGGTTGAGCTGCACGGGAACAAGATCATTTTGCACAAGACTAAGTAATAGGCACTATTTATGAAAACAGATTTTGGTACAAACTGTGTAACCATCCACACCTTGCACTGCAATACGCTTGTGTGCTTTGAAAGCCAGCAGGAGACAGGACCACACAGTAGAGATTGTTTAATAATCATTAATGTGCTAGTTTCAGTAACCTCCTTTCCTATCTCCCATTTCTATTGAAAACGAGGCATATTTGTATTTTTGAAGAAATTCTTTTAAAATGCCTTATTTAAATACATCAAGCCACTTCAGCAGACATCTGTCAAAATTTCTGGATGGTAGACTAGATCTTTAGCAGAAGATCAAAATGAACTGTTACAAGTACTAAAAAGATACCCTGGAGGTATTTAAAAGACGTGTAGATGTGGCACTTAGGGACATGGTTTAGTGGTGGACTTGGCAATGTTAGGTTAACAGTTGGACTCTATGATCTTAAAGGTCTTTTCCAACTTAAATGATTCTATGATTCTAAGATAGAATACAACCACATGTTTTTCCCAAGCTTAAAAAAAGATAATCCCAGGATTCAGTTACTGCTGATTGAGAAGCTCATGCTTCTGACATGTATTCCAAAGGCAGTTAAGAAATGCACTGTGCTGTAAATAAAGGATATTAAAGATTTTCTTCTAAAGTCTTGTCTTTTTCAAGCAAAATGTAAATAAGTGAAAACTATTAACACTGGAAAGGTGACTGAGGAGCTTGGCTCAAAATCAAAACTTGTCTGAGGTGCTTGCAGCAGCCCATTTCCCCTGTGTTAACTATAATCGTGTTTTAATAAGCCCTGGAAATAAATTGGAGATTAT
This sequence comes from Phoebastria nigripes, assembly GCA_035582835.1. Classification (NCBI taxonomy): domain Eukaryota; kingdom Metazoa; phylum Chordata; class Aves; order Procellariiformes; family Diomedeidae; genus Phoebastria; species Phoebastria nigripes. The sequence continues at coordinate 1,542,682 of JAYKAV010000622.1, forward strand.
TATTTTGATAAATAACACAAAAGGCCAAACATCACACTTAGATAAGAATTTGTTTCCAAGTTACATGGGGAGGAGGGAGGAGGAGAAAGAAGAATGAGGAAGAAAGAACACTAATTATGTACTATTTAGAACAATAAATCAACACTTGCTTAAAAAACAGAATCAGTTAATTACAACTGCTCTAACTTAAATGTTACCTTTTTGATACTGAATTTAATCAACAACATTCCAAGTTCAAATTGCAAGGCTTGCATTACAGACACCGAACTTTGCAGAAAGACACAACATACAGATTAAGACAGATAAGCAAGGAAGTTTCTAACTCATTTTCTTCCCCGATACCTTTGCTGAGTGCTCAGAGAGCTAAGCCGGCCCAGCCAGCTGAGCTATTTAATTGCCTGAATGCTAATTCTGAGCAGAAAGTGCTTTGCAGAGTGGAATGCTACCCCCGGCAGCCCCCCCATGCGGCATCTCCCCTAGACATAGCTAAATCCTTCACTTCTGAAACAAAAATTAATCCTCTGCTATTTGTTCTAGATCATGTGCAGAGCCAGATGCCCTGGGAAATCACTTTCATTTAGATAACCGCTCAGAACAGGAGAATATGCTGCTCGACAAGCATATTTTTTCCAGCCTCCAATTCCACACATTCCTGCTGGGTACCCCCTCCCCTGGCCCAGGCAAGTCAAGCCCATGGAGGACTTTCCACTGAGCACAGAGAGTAAATTCAAGTGGCTAGCTAAACTTCGTTTCAGTCTGAAGAGACATATTAGTTAGGTGAAATACTGCTGTGTTTGAACAGTCTGGTTTTCTCTCACACTGTAGGCAGCTTCAAAGCCTGCTGAAGCGGACAGAGCAAGAGCTGGACATCAAGGCAAAGAAAGYTCTTCTCGAGTTGTCTGGCAGCACTTTAGGAATTTTTGGCTGCTTATTTTCACATTCACTCATATAAGAGGCAGGTTGCATGGTGATGTTGTTACATTTGTGTTTCTAAGTGAGTCTGACACATCCATATCATCGCTCGAAACTGCTGTATGCTGATCAAAGTTACTGTTCCACAGACTACTATTACAACTGAAAATAAAATATGGAGATACTGCAAATATCTAGCCCTTCAAGACGACAGATGCACCATCCTTTTTGCTTTAAACCCAGAACATCTGCAGCGTGCAGCAATTGAGATAACACGACGTAATTTTTAGTAGCTGTTTCAAGTCACTTTATAAAGGAAACCATACATTTACGCGCAAGGCACACATGTGCCAGACAGAGATGCAAGCTAACTCGCACCCGCGGAAGCTGGGCAATCCCCGCACAGACACACAGGCTTGGGACCTTCAGCGTGTCTGTGCCCCTCATGAACACCGACAGGAATTATAACTTTGTTCCAGACAGCCCAGCAGCCTCCATTTAATATGATCAAAGATAAAATGCTTTATTTTCAACAGATGTAGTATTTACCTGCATGCCTTTCAGTTTAAACAAAATCTTCAGAAAGACTCTTTAGAAACTAGTAAATTCAAAGAAAAGCCAAAGATCATCATCATCAGTACCACAACATATAATTCTGCCTTTGTTCTCCTTTTGAACAGGCTATTCATGAATTATCTCAAGCTATAAAAATTTTAACAGATCAAGCTGATTCTTTCTTTCTTCCTAAGCCTTGAGAAACTATTGAGTTCTGTCCATTTGCATGGAGTCTTTGAGCAAGGCAATGGAAGCACCTGCTTACCTTGAAGCTCTTTCAATGCCATATTAAAGTAAGCAAGACTACTTTGCATGCTTAAGACAGCCATCTGATTAAGTATTTTATTCAGTCACAGTTAAGAAGAACTGGGACTCAAACCAATTCTCTAGAGTATGAGTTGGGCTGTATTTTTTCATTTGGTTTGGTAGCTTTTCTTTTTTGAAACAAATGTAAGATGGTTGATGTCACTTGGCAAGTCTAATGTTATCCAAGTTTTGTTGCACTCATGTTTGAGGGTGTGAAAAATTATGTAGTATGGTACTTCATTTGTGTCACGCTCTATACAAGCAACTGCAACTCCACTGACAGCAAAACTTTACCTGCAGCTATCGCACCAAAATATATTCTTAGAATAATATTCTTATCTCTCTGTATTTTGTCTCCCCTACCACAACTGCAGTGACTGGGAACTTATCGTGAGATGTAAGGGCCCAAGGAAACAGTTAACTGAGAATCTCTCCTTTAGAGGATGCACAAACAGGCAAGTTAAATGCAACAAGTAAACGCACAGTAAGATTTTAATAACATATGGACCTGGGAAAAAAAAGAACCTGTTCATCAAAAAAAACTTAAAACCAAGATTTTTTCAAAAAGCAGTCTTTGATATTTCTGAATTCTTTCAATGCTGAAAGTTATTTTTGCTGCGTTCCTCAGAATGCTTTAGGATTTAGTATTCTCCAACAGAGTGGGGTTTTTCAGACTTATTCCAATTTACATCTGAACATTTTGAAGCAATGGACAGGTATTCTGAATAACGAGGTTGTAAATAATACAGGTCTTAATATAGACAGCCCTACTTAACACAAGATTAAACACAATTAGAAAAAGTGTTAACCTACATGTCTAATGCATCACACATAGGCATCCACCTCTCTAGCTGGACACACGGTATTTTAAACATTAACATCTATTTGGAAATTATGCCAGCTGGACTGCTAAGGAAAGAAAACTAGAATTATCTTTAATTACTGCACACTTGATAACAGTAACTGCTAAGAAAGCACTTTAGCCATGCAGTTCAAAACAACAGCTTGGAAGAGTGTCATATCTGGAAACTACGTCTGTAGAGGCAATGTTACTTAGTGACAGTTTTATGGAGTAATCTGTCTATTATTTGTGGAGCTAACAATGAACACAGCTTACCCAGCAGACATCTGCCATCTGCATTGCAAGCCCTTCAGGAAATAAAGTAATGCTGTACCACACTGAAACTATGTAGGATTTGGTGTTCTCTAACTAGCATGTTCTTTTTAGACTTGGATTAAGTTCACCTGTTCCTTTGGCTGCAACTGAAAGAATTTTTCTTTGCTTTAAAGTTTCTTTAAAAAAAAAAAAAAGACTTAAAAAAACATTGGTTCAACAAATCCCATCTGGACTCATAATGTCTGCAATTGAGAATGACAGAAGTGCAAATTCAAGAGGGAATGATGTAGTGGAAATTTAGTATAACCTAGTATATTAGTATAGATAATTTATAGATCTTTAGAAGATGACAGAAAACAGCTAAGTGTTGAGGGTTGTTTTAACCATATAAGAACAAAAAAAAGTTCCCAAAAATCTATACCTTGCACTAAAATAAACTGGTTATAAGACTTTACATTTTTCATTTAAGGTAGGACAAAACTCAAATTTAATTTAAAAGTTATCTAAAGCCTTTCAGCTGTAGTCAGCATCGTGCCACTCAGCCAGCTGAACCAGTCCAGGTTTTCAGAACCTTGCAGACCTGTCAGCTACAAAGCATCACGGTTCTGAGATGAATGTGATGTCTGAAGTAACAAAAATGTCTTTTCATGTCAAAAGTTCATCTAAAACAGTTGGATTCTAGAAGTAGTGCATTCTTGCAATAAGCAACATTTAACAATCCCAGTGCTACCTATTAAGTCTCCTTCCAGATGAAAAATTATAATGGACTTACAGTCCCTTAAGACACTGAAGTTTTTTAATGTGGCAAATGGGTTACACGGTCTCAATCTGTAAACTCAGTTAAATCCTCTCCAGACTTCATTTGCTGTGCCAGCCAGTGCACAGCCACTCTTAAGGAGGGTTTTCTCCTCCTTCACATCACCAAAATTCTTTGCATCTTTGCTTCTTCTCAGTGCTTGCAGGAGTAACAGGTGGTGCCTGGTGTTTGATACTGGGTTTTATGGAAGACATCTAGTTATCTATCATTGCAATGGTCCTTAGCAAGTCAGGCAGCTTTTTAATGTTTTATGGCTGTTGATCTCCATTTTGGCTCTCAGCTAGACATTTTTCAAATTCTCTAGCTCTTAATCCTATGTGTTCATATGTGGTGCTTGGTTTCTCTCAGTACCCTGATTCTTGCTTTTCCATTTCAGCTGTTAACCACTAGGTCTTCCCTGAAAAGCCTTCACTATACAAAATACAGACGCTTACTAGAACAAGCCTTCCCTGTCCTTTCCACTTCTTTTTCAAGTATTTAAAGTATTATTTTAAAAGTATATATTTCATCTTCAGGAAGATTTTCTAATTCTTATTTTACCAGCACACCAGTTTAGGTGATATACTTATTAACGCAACTGCTTCACTTTGAGGATTGATACAATGTAGCTCCTATTTTTGAGAAATGCCATTACGGTCAGTTTATTTTCTGCACAGTCTATAAACACCCATTTTCTCAACTAATGTCTCCCTGTTAATGAGCAGATTTTCAGCAATCTAGGTACTTTTACCATGCAGTAGAAGTTAGAAGACAATTATGAAGCAGAAGAGATTTTCAGAAGGGAAATTTCCCCTCCTCCATTTTCTAGCAAGTGTTTCAAAAGCCACCTAGCCCTTCCAACCCTCTCCGCAGCCTCAGAGGTTGAGAAGCTGTCCCGTCCTGAACCTGAGACACCATGAGTTCATTTCCTGCGTCGCAGGCTGGCTCAGGAATTGCAATTCCTGTGACGGGGAGTTTCCAGATGTCACCATGCCAGGACCACAGCTCATGCTACAGATGGGCACTAGTGAACCAGGGTTGCCAAGCTGGCACATGAACTGACCCACCAGCGACAGCTGTGGGGTGAGGGAGCTGGGAGAGACTGCAAAGAGTGGGAAAGAGAGTGTTCTCCAGAACTTCAGAAATAGATTTTGCCTTGCTTTTAAGCTGAAGTTACTTCTCCTGGCACAAACAGTAAAACAACAGCAGACCATTTACAGAAATCATTTGCAGGGCTTCGACTAAAGAAATCAATTGCAGTGCTTTAACTACAAAGTCTTTTTTAAAGTCAGAATTCATAATAAATATAATTAAACTATAGACAGAAACAACAACAAGAAGCCCTGAAAATTTTCTTCCAGAAGCTTTGTGTAATCCTAAAATTTTATTTAAAAATAACTTAAGCATATACACATAGGGGAAATAGGAAAAAAACGTATTAAGAAAATCCGAGAAAGCTTCAAATACTCTGCGTTTTAGAAAGAGATACAGCTACAAACAGAAATGATTGGAACAAAACATACTACTACAAGAAAAAACATGCATAGTTCTGGAAAGCAGGTATACCTCAGCACAGTTTAAGACGATGGAAAGCTGTTAAAAAAAAAAAAAAAAAACCCGAACATTGCTTACAACTGTGACACTGTCATCACACTAAATCTTATTTACGCAACTTACTGACTTTTCCATTACCATATGAAAGACATTTAAGGTTTTGTAATTGCAAATACTCTGATCCAAAATAGCTCTAATCCTGCTTACACAGAGGGGGAAAAACAAAAATATTTCTCCTTCTGGATGTAAAAGGAGTTACTCACATTGAAAGTTCCACAGGTTTTTACTTCATCATGCTGTGGGATTAACATTTAAATTACTACAGCTGTAAAGGGACACAAAAGCAATACTCTTTAGGATACAGCTTCAGCTATGCCTACCATCATCCTGGCTATATTAGTATTACATAAGAGGTTAAGAAACCTCTCGACCATCTGTTTAGAAGCAGATTTTTTGTTTTCTGTCCAAATTTAAAAGCTGTTTGAACATCTTTAAAGAATCTGTTACTAATAATAGCATTTTTTCTTCATATTTTAATAGAAGCACTAACATAATTTTACAACTACTGTATATTAAACAAGCAAAACACTCGGTGAGAATGCTGGGGCACAACAAGCAGGTATACACCAGCAGTCACACCTATTTGATAAACACAGAGCATTCTTTGTATTTAGCTACAGAAAATACAGCAAAAACCAGTTTTACGCTAGCAGTCCAACAATCATTTTCTTCGAAAGCTAAACACGTGAGAACTGATTTTTTTTTTCCGCTTCATTTCCCAAGTATACGTTGGTTTTAAGTCTCCCATTTGCTGAGCCACGCTCTGAAGGCCAAATGATAAACCCCATATACCACTTCTGAAATAGCGCATCTGTTGAAATAGCTGGATCTCGAGTCGGGGGGGGGGTGTTTTTCTTTCTCAACAGCTCTTCAGCACTAGCAGGGTCCTGTTCTAAGCTCTCCGGCATTTCTACCCAGCTGTAGTCTTTTACAAGCCCAGGAGACTACTTGCATTACAAAGTAGCATTTTAGTATAAATAAACAGAAGGTACACGATAGTCCTAGTTAAATTTCTAACGCTTTCTGAAAGCCCGAGTTGTTTCAGCTGTAACCTAAGATACGCTAGGGGAACGCACGGCCAGATTTKAAGCAATCCGACCTAACTTCTTAACACTTACCAGACCCAAGCCGGAGAAGATTAGCAGTAAGGAGAAAGCAGCCCCCTCTTGATGCAGGTATCCCCCGCCTACGCGCCCGCTCTTCCCGCAGCCACCCGGGAGCCGGGCCCGCTTCTGCCCAACAATGGCCCCGAGCGGCGAGCGCCGAGCCGAGCCGGCCGCTGCCGCGGGGAGACGGGGCCGGGGCTGCCCCTCCCCGCGGCAGGTCGGGGAGCTGGCAGCGACCCGCCGGCTCCTCCCTGCTGCTGCGGGAGCCCCGGGGCTGCTCCCCGCCCTTGGTTCCAGCCCGCTTTGATCTGGCTTGGTTAAGGCTGATCTGGAGATCACAGCCGCGCTCTGCAGCTCCGTCCGCCTGCGCCCACTGGAGCTGCGGGACCCGCAAGCGCGGGGCGCCTTGCTCTTGTTCTAGCTTCAACACACGTGCTTACGTGGAAAGTACAAGTGGCATCACCTTGCCACCAGCGTTTTTGAAACGGAAAGAGCTGAGGGAGGCGGGACACGGAAAATAGCACCGAGTGTCATGTGGAGTGTTTTTTCAAACTCACTTCAGTCCTCGTTAGTTCCTGGCAAACATGTCTTGGTCCCCCAGCCCCAAGCTCTCGACTTCATGGTTTAGGTTGTCAGGCATTTCTTACAAAATACCTCTGCATGGCTACAAATCACTGATACTTCTCCAACAACAACAAAAAAACGACTTGGAAAAACAGGGCTTTTGCCCCACCAGATTTTAAGACATTTGTAGCTAAAACGCCTTTTCTTGAGCTTCCTTCACACCTGAGCACTTGAGGACCTGGTAGTCCAAAAGTGAACATTTCCACGTACTACTCGGATACATTTATTTAAAAGACTTTATAAATACAAACTGAAATACTCCAGACTATTAATACAAAAAGCTGAAAACTCCAGGAGCAGAGAAAATAGCCTGGTCACAAATAAAAATGAAAAAACAGAGGTTGCCAAATTCTGGGGATATTTAAACCCTCAATTCTAGGACCTCAAGAATAAAGCAGCAGGTCGTGTTTAGAAAGAGCTCAGTATTAAGCTGGGGAATGCTGTACTCAATTTGCAGAGCTGTATTAGGAGGAACTTTTAAAAATACTACTATGGGAAATGCCACAAGCTGGTCTCAGCCTGCTCTACCAGGTTATGCTCAAACTACTGAACCTCACATGCTCACAAGCCTCATGTTTTAGGAGGCGACTCCTGGTTTTTCCTCAGGTCTGGGTATCTCAGATGCAAACCTCAGAACTGGCATCCTCCTGGGCAGATCTTATAAACCAGTCCCCTGCCACTCCAAAGCAGGTCACAATCCACCTGGGACTGGCTTTTTAGAAGAGCTCTCTTTCCCCTCCACTGAAATACAGGAACTCCGATTTCAGTGTCAAGTTGAGCTGGTTGTAGCAAAAGGAATTTCTCATCCACAAGCATCTTTACTCTTTATAAAGCAAAAAATCCTACCAAAGGAAACAGTGGGGCTCAGTTTCCCTCAGTGTGACCTTAGAATTATGCATCCTAACTCTGGTCCAAGTTTTTACACAAGGCAGCTCTTCCTGCTCATTGGATCTGGTCTTTAACAGGTGGTGAGACACTGTGCTGCTTCCCTACTTCAAAGGGGAAACTTTTTTTTTTTAAACCAGTGTTCCTTGCCTTTTTCACTTAGCTTCAACTGGAAAATTTCACTGGCATCAGCTGCCCTGTCTCCATCTCCCACACACCATCAGCATCCTATCTAGAACACCATTTTTCTAATATTAATGGATTCTCTAAACAGAAAACTTGCTTTCCATCCAATGTAGAGCTATGCAGTGCTAATGATCCAGGATCATTCTTATACAAGAAACTCAGATATATTTATTGAACAAAATAGCAATACTACAAAGCAGATAACTTTAGTCCTACTTCCATTTTGAATTATGGTTTACAATATGGTATTCAACTTCTGAGTATCTGAAACACATATACCCAGAAGCGTCACAAGAATAATCTCAAAGCTACTTTTCCAAAGTCACAAAACTCTACGTATTTTTGAAAAACCTATCTACTAATAAAAGTATTTCTTAAATATGTAAATATTACTGTACATCAGTTCACTGCAGATACTGTATCACTTGTATTTGCTAACCACCTCAAAGAAGTGACAAAATGCACACAATATTTGCTCACTGCTTTGATATCTAGGAGGGAAAGTACTATAAAAACCTAAAGGATTACAATCTATTAAAGCTCTTAGATTATATGTACTGCACAAAGTAGTGTTACTATATCTTAGCACATCAACTTACTGCAGCTACTTTGTTCCCAAGGACGATAGTAAAATGAATGTATAATGTATGTTCATAGGTTATGCTTAATAAAATGATTCCTGTGCAAATTGGATTTAAATACTGTATCATATATTTGAATTACAGACTTGTAGTCAATTATTGCCTTTACAGTATCCGAAAAGCAAACTCAGCACTGTGAGTGCTGAGAAACCTTTCCCCAGGCTACGCTCTATCCCCGCAGAGCCTTAACAGTCCAATGAACCCCAGCACACTCCTGGTTTTGACATCTCCATCGTACACCCTTTAACATCCCCTTCTGCGCTACATTCAACTTTTAATGTTGCTACTTATCCCACTGTTCATCTCCAGCGATATCAGACAAATGCTGACTTCTTCATTTGTAAGTGATTAGGAAAAACAACTGAGCTCTGCAGCATATGGARTGCAGGTACAGGAAAATTGGGGGAAGGTAGAAAAGGATGGAAGAATTTAGACCAATTCAAGGCAGATCAGGGATGTCAAATTTGGTCTGTGGAGGCCTCGAGAAGATAAATGAGTAACACTGTTCTACCTACCACCTAGAAATGCATATACGCAGAGAATCTGCAGGACATCTGCACTACTAACTCAGCCTTGGTTTAAGTCAAAATGATCCTCGATCCACCAGGAAGTTCCATCTACCTATGGATCTATCAACATATTTTTACAAGCAACAGAATTTCTACCATAAATAAGATGAACTCTCAAAGCTTCACTATACATTAAAGAGAAAATGAGCAGAGTAAAATTTGACTATTATACCACCATCTTGAAGATTAATTATTATTTTTAGATTTCACGGATTACTTAAAAATTTGTGATTTGAACTTCAAGCCCTTGCTTTGGGCAAACAGAAGTACTTTGCCCGTTCTGATCAAAGAAAAATCCTTTAAACTTAGAAAAATGGGCAAACTATCTCTTATCATAACTTGTCATGATAAGCGGCTTTTCTTACTGAGATTTTAAAATAACATTTATCATAGTATGCTTAACCAATAAAATCAAGAGTGGTAAAAATACTACTACAGTTCCCAGAATTCTATATACAATCCTTAGGAAAAAAACCCCCACTGTTATGATGATAACCATATTAGAGATTCAAATGAATTATAATTTGTATAATATATGAGAAGATAAGCCTAAAAAAATTGAAGATTATATTTGTATTTACAAAGTACAGCTGACAAACTGTGTTATAACGAATGAAGTTTGACCTTTCTTTCTATTCAAACAAGATATAAGGAGTTGCAGTTCTTGGCCATGATCCTTTCATAGCCACTCCTGAGGCTAAACTGAAGACACCAGGCAATGCCATCAAGCGCCAGCCACTTCTGGTAGCTTTGGCTGCCCATGATCAAGAGCTGCTATGAGCTACCACCATTCCAACACTGTAGCTGCAGCTATTCTCTGTACCTTTTCTTGGCTGGATGCCTTCACATGCTTCTCTGAGCTTAATATGACATTAATCACAGGTTCTTCTTGTCAGAGCAGTGTCTTTTAATGAGAGAGAGATTCAGAAGAAGCCAAAAGACTTTGACAGTGTTGGACATTAACAGGAGAGCTGGTGGCCTTTTTGGGTGCTCGGGGACAAATTGATGCTGAAGGACTATGCAAGTGCTCAGAGAAAAAATGCAGAGGCTTTTGAAATCCTTGAAGGCCAGACAGAGGGCACCAGAGGTGCTGTAGAAATTCTGCTGAATTGCTAATGAACTGGGGAGAATAAGGGAATATGGGATAGAAGTAAAGAGCTAATTAAAGGTTAAAAATGACAGAATGAGTTCTGTACGTGGCACACGTATTCTGCAAGTATTTTATTATAGCTACATTGAATTTTTATTACAATTTCTATCCACCTACAGAATTTCCTGACTGGTGGTTTTTTCTTGGACACAATATTCTCTGTTACATCTTAGATGCTATAGCACAGTCCATACTATGCACATACATATCAAATGCCATTTAAAACAAACAATGCAGTAGGAGAAATATGGTAGGAAACCAACTGTTTATTTTCTACTTTTCATACTAAAGTATATTTTCATGCAACACTTGAGGTAATACTGAGATAGCGGCAGCTACTTTAATTACTCAGAGGCACATAGGGCGCATATTGGGATCTTCCAGATTATAGCAGTACATGGGACATGCCAGAAGCACAGTACTGAGAAAGTTAATCGGACTGAGTCAGCTTGATCCATTGGAAATTACTAGATCTAGACTGCTGCTGATTGTGCCACACCTGACAATTTTGCAGATATCTGAGTGCCTGCATGGTACTCCCAAGTGCTCTTGGGTTCAGAAATACAAGGCAAAGACAAACTGACTTATCTGAGACTGCAGCCACACAAACATGAGTAGTCTGCTCCTAGACCTAAACTGAGCCTGAAAACAGAACAGCTGTGTTCATCAAGCACCACCCCGAGAAGGAAACTCAGTACTGGCATTCTAGAGCCTCTGAACAGAGAGTAGACTTAATTCACAACCTGTGTTACCCTTCCAGAGATGAAAGAGAATATTGTAAGAGATAAAAACAAAAGCAACCAGCAATGACAAAAACCTGTACTTAGATCTGTGGGTTTATTTCTTTGAGATACAGGATGAAGAAAAGGAATTGAATGAAATACAATGTATTAAACAAAAACTCACATCCCCTTACACTGGCATTCTTCTATACACTCTTTTTTTCCCCCCCCAGGGTGTGGAGCAGACAAACCTTCATATAAATATAGGTCATAATATAAGCAAAACTGATTTAAGTATCATCATATACCTATAGCTGAAGCCTTAAGTATTGAGCCTTCCATTTTCAGACTGCTAGCTCCATGAGGATGAAACATTGTCTGATCAATAGATGTTGTGAAGTAAATTGGCTGTCCTTCTCCAGTTTCCACTCATCCATACTTCATCACAAAATCTTTTGTAATTTATATCCTCAAGAAAGGTTGAGAATTAACTAAGTATACAGGCTGAAAAAATCTTTAAGCCTTGCAAAGCAGTCTTCTCCAGCACTAGTAACAGGGGCAATGTTAGAGATGATTGCTGATAGAGCACTATTTGGTTGTTGGTGGTTTTTTTTTTTTTTTTTTTTAGATAAACAAAGGACTTTGGCTTGTAATTGGGAAATTTAAACTCTACACACTACATTCAATAAAACAGATACGAACACATTCTTTTAATATTCTGGAAACTGGACATTTAAGGTCATATCATCTTAAATAACACTGAAAGTCAAAGCACAGAAATAAATTTCTGGGGGCAAAGAGGGTCTCATTGTCCATGAAGTGCCTAGAACAATGTGCTCTCAAGTCCCTAGTGTAATTAAAGAGTCAGTTCAGTATGATATTGCAAACAAATACAGCAGGATTCTAAACTATTTCCTTGATTGATTTTTTTAAAAAGCTCTCAAAGTATGATAGTGACATTTTCCAGTCTTTTTTTCCTCCTCCAACTGAAACAAGACACTCTAGCAGTATTTCTCTAACTTTTTTCATTGAGATCCTGAGGTTTTAAACCAGGTCATATGAAGGTTGAGTTCTATGAAATATAAGACTGTCTTGTTTTATCTACTTACAGAACAGCAATTTAATGATTCTTCAGTGAAGATCTAAGAGATAAATCTTATTTTGCATACTTCCAAATCACATGTACTCTGCATTGAAATCCACAGTAACTCAAGTCCCCCATCACACAAGTCTTGAAAAGCTATTAAGTTTAAAAAATTCCCCACATTGGAAGCAATTGTTTACATTACAAAAAAAAAAAACAACAAAGTTGTGTCTTACTCATGAAAAACAGAAAAAAATCAGATTTAATACTCTGCAAAAATGCTTTAATATGGAAGGTTTGTAAGACAGTTTTATTAGCATCTCAAATAGTTTTCAGATACTAATATGAAGAAAACTTGTTAAAAGTACAAACAAATCTGGAAACAGAATTGAAGATCTATTCTTTTGATTTATCTACAGCTCACAATGTTTTGAAGGAATTTTTTAATAGCATGTCTTCAGTCGTAGCAGTTTTATTCTCTAAACAGAGTGCTCCAATAATAACTTACATTAAAATGCAGCTGCATAAACATGTTTACACACAGTTACATTTTCTCATTCACATTCCTTTCTCACAGGTGTACCTTTTCCACTATGAACTAACTACACTTAAGTGTATCTTATGTAAGTGCACACATGTATAATGTCACTTGTAAAATAGTCCAGACTGACCAGAGGGAAAAACTAACAGAATGCTTTATGTGAACGTAAAATAAACAAGTGACATAAAAAGCAGTAATTCCATCACTTGTACGATGACAGTATTTAAGTTACAACCACTACCCTGATGTTACAGTGAAAGCAACTATTGCAGTATAATTTTTTTCCAAGTGACAGGAGAAATGCACTTTACCAATATTGTTACAGTAATTACCATATTAACTTGTCTATAATCAACGAAATAACAAAGAACTGCATTTCTCCCACCATTTGGAGGCATTCATACAGCAACAGTCCAGAAAACACAACTACCACTATTTGTATTTCAGCTAGAGACGCAAAGGAAAAGTCACTTTTTCAGATTCATATTCTTAGTTCAGGAAACAGCAAAGTCTTGAAAGGTAAGGGATTCTTTTAAAACACTAAAGTATCAATTACTTTTAAGATAGGGACCATTGTTTTGCACTTAATTTCAGGGAAACTAAAAATGTAACATCAATATTTATTGCAACTGCATAAGTATTGCCATATGTGTGCAATATAAACACTTATGTGCAAAATAAACATTCATGTTGCAGATATCAGAAAATTATTCATTTTGTTGTTCAAAAAATTATTCATTTTGTTATTCATTTCATCCACTTTCACAGCTAAAGTAGAAGGTTCTCACTATTCATTTAAGAGCAAATTAGGTGATGACTATAGTTCTGAAACATTTCTTCTACCTATTGCAAGTTCAACCTTCAACCTAGTGTGCTGTTCCCTTGGCTTAGTAGAAGTAACAGGAGAGAAAACCCCTACCAGCTTCTTAATTATTAATTTTCCTAAAGGATTTTCAAAATTAACTGCCTAAACTTTCAAATAATGCATGAAAGGGCTCCCCCCGTTTTGTGCACAACCCACATCACACCTTCACCTTTCCTCATTAGGAAAGTGAAATAAGCACCAAAGCTGATCTTTTTTTCTTCAGGAAAAAAAAAAAGATCAAGAATTTGGAGTAAACAACCATTGCTAGAGCCCATAGAGAAACTTTTATTTGATGTGAGCTTTACTGACACACTAACGAAGGCCTGACAGACAAGGCAAGAGAAAATGCTATTTGAGCACAAACTCAATGTTTGCTCACTAGGCTGCTTGCCTGCCAGAGGGTTACCCAAACACAGCTCCTGCAACGGGAAGTCAATCTTTTCTAGCTGTCTCTTAGCAAACAGATGTGAGCCTGGGAATTTCTCATATGTTCAGATAAATCAAGAACCAGACCTTTCAGAGCACCAACCTCCATAGCTTTAGAAGGAGATGTCAGATTTCTCTGGGACCCTCTGATTTCACACTGTTTAGACTAAACTACAGTTACTGCCTATCATACACAAATCACGTAGTTTCCAAAACTGTTCACTAAAGTTAGTTTGATACGTGTTTGTTTTACCTGCTACTCTAAGTCAAAAACCTTGAGACAAGTCTAAACTATGAAACATCTATGTAACATTCCCCTACATTTTTTTAAATGCTATCTCTATTCCTTTTACATTATGCCTAGGGATACTGAAGTGTATCTTCTCAAAAACCTGATTTGGTGTTTTCTGCAGTGCACACAGGTTCACTGGAGCCACACAGTTCTCAGCTGTATTCTTGTCAGTACAAAACTGCAACGGTATACCTTCCCGATCAATTCTCAAATCAAAAAAATCCTTTGGAAAAGCACAGGGTATACCGAAATTCCATTACAGTTGTATTACAAACCCAGATATATTATTTCTCTGCATGAGGTTCATTTAACAAACCAAATTTTTATATTGAATATGTCCAGTATTGACCAAATGTCTAAGATAATGCACTTGAAGGCTTTTCAAACCTGATAGTACCTCTTGAGATTTACATTCAATAAGTATAGTTGGATAGCTATTTAAAGATCGAATTCAAGATCAGACTTCAATTAGATTACTTCTCCTACAGTCTCTGTGATATATGTAGCCAATTCACTTAGACAATATTGCTTTTTCCAATTATTACAGGCTACCCATTTTATATGTACTATACATGTTTCTAGGAGATTCATTGGAATAGGATTTGGTTCTCTACTGGTTACATGAATTACAGTATTAGATTAACTCTCTTTGCGTAAGAATTAAGGAATCTGAAGAGAATCAGGTGCTGAAGTGTATTTAGGAGTACAGTTTCTTTCCATACCCAGGAATTGAGGATCATGAAGCACTCCAGGACTGAAGCAGCAGGACTGATACCAGACTTCTGCACAGGAAACTAGGGTATGGGAACTGAGAAAACACTAGTCGCTTTCGGTCATTACAGAGTACAACTGTGGAGATTTTTTTTTTTTATATCCTGGCAAAGAAGAATGACTGGGTGTATGCCAGCAGTACCACCAGCTGTACAAAGTCAGCACTGGTAAACCACCTCTGTATCAGACATGGAGACACGCATACAGCAGCTGCCGAAGACTTCTGGCAGCCCTGCGGCAGCAGCAGCTGCACAGCCGTTCCGTGGCTAGGAGAAAAGTTTGGTCCCTTTGCAGCTCCCTCCCTTTCAGCTCACTTAATTGGGCCGTGTACCTGTTCCAGGGCACGGGCACTGCTAATTCTAATAAAGCTAAGAAATCGGTTTACTACCAAGCCATTGAACCTTTATAGCAGTGTTCAGATATTAAAACCTGAATATTCTTTTTACAATTTTAAATCTTATTTAACAGAACAGCCTTGTTTAGTCTACAGTATTTAACAGTCATCAGCCAGATACTATTTTAATATGAGCAATGCATACATAAGATACTGACCTTCCCAGCAAGAACTCACAGCCCAATCAGCTATTGAAAGCAAAAGAGCAGCCACAGAAAGATTGCTCCATTTGTCAGAAGATATTAATCTTTGCATATACCCTTTCCAAAACAACTTATGTATAACTCTACCAGCAAAAAAACAATCTTTCCCAAAGAGTTTGCTTTAGAGGCAAAGATAAGAAAAAAGAATCTAACCTTGAGGAAAGCATCCCAATCAATTTTGGATGACTTGTTCTTCATGCTTGCATGACATATCCACTACATTTTTTTCCTCACAGTGAGCAAAAAGGTATCACATGGATCTGGTCATAGTACTCAAAGCCAAATGCATACAAAGTTATTGCTAGGCATTAGAAAAGACTAACATCCGCCAGCGTTCTTCCCACCTTTCCAGTACAACCGGGTGTGAGATGTCAGCCAGGACCAGCAGTATTTGTGCATGGCGAGTGGAAATAGGTGACCCTGAGCTCCTTGGTTACTAGCACATTATAAGCCAGGGGTGAGAGCAAGCTGCGCCTTTCAAAGGGAAAGGGGCAGGGAAGAAGGGAGAAAAAGGAACCTGGAATGCTCGGCCCGAGGTCAGAGGACAAGGAATTTCAAAGCTAGGCGATAATTTTAAGAGGCAAGTGCCTATCACACAAACAAGACGCTCACCCACACACTTCCTCCTCATAGATTAGTCTTAATCTCAATAAATTTTCTAGATTCAACTCAACACATACCTGCACAAGCTTGTTTGCTGGCATAAAGATGGCGACCATAACAGGCAAGAATAACCAGCAGGAGTGGGGAGATGCACTTCTTTCAGTGGCACTGATGATTTAGGTCCACTTAGGAGAATGTATGCATATAATGTATATATTATAGTACATACTGTAAAAGCAATAGGCTTTAGAGTTGATACTTAGCACTAAATAGAAACTTTAAAAAAAATTTTACTTAAGAAAAAGCATGTAGTACACAGAATATAACTACAGAGTAGAACTGCGAATCAAAGGGATAAGCATGACACAATTTCTGGTTGTAAGTTTTCTATAAAACAAGTTATTGCTAAACTAGTTTCGAATTCTCAACAAAATAACAAAGCAGAAACTAAGGGCTGCGTTTGAAATGCTTACAGACTGAAATTCTAGTCCCCTACATACAGGAATTTCTTTCATTAGGACAAGATGGAGAAGAACTTGGCGATTAGCATTCTAATTCAACATTAAAACATAGTCGGGTACAATTGGTAAAGTCATTGAAGGCATTGTCCCAGGTTTCTTGCCTTCTTGTTGAATGACTGCACTTTTTCTTTCAGAGCTAAACAAGTCAACAGTTCAACAATGTCATTATCTTCTATGACTTTCTTCACAAGTGCTGCATTACTAATCTACTTGCATGGCTACTGTAAACACTGAGCAGAAGCATTGATACTCTTCAGATTATCAGTTAGAGCATGATTGAAATGGTCAGGCTTCTTGTGCACAGAACACATCTCAAAGATACCAGCCATCATGAGCTAGTTTGCAAGGCTGCAGGTAAACACATGAGTGACAGCAAACAAAGCTGTATTCCATTAAAATGGCATGGGTGAAACACATGTGTCTGCCTTCAGATGGAGGTAATTCAAGAAAAATTGTGCTGCATATTATTGAAATCTGTATAGTACTCAGCAAAAGCTTCACAGACTTCAAAAATAAAACAGCCAGGTCCTGTTAAATTTACTATGCTCACCCCCCTTACATTTAAAGATGGAAAGAAATACTTCCCTCAGGGAAGGGGGGCCCAGCTCATAATTTCTGGATTAAACCCATTACTATTAGCTGCAGAATGAAATTATTAGTGACAGGTTCACTGAATTACCTCTTTACAGAGGTCACTAGAGCTTCCTAGAAACCTAAAACTGCCATTGTAAATTTAGCTAATAACAAGCAAGTTTTTTAAACCATCAAAATTAGAGGTAAACATAATAAAACCCCTGTTTTAATACCCTAATTCAGTCATGCACTGAAGTACAATACATTTGCATTTTCTTCACTTTGAAGTTATAAACTGAGAAATACACGAGTGCTGGCATGCACCACTATTACATCAACATTTTATATCCACACACGTGGATGTAGAATTTCTATTGATTTTCAATATGCTCATTTCTCTTAAAACTATAACACAAATCAAGAATAATTTCTCTGGCAAGCACTCAAACTGTAGCTTGATCAGCACATTTAAAATAAGATTAAACAGAGGCTTAAAATAGGATTAAACAGAGGCTTAAAATAGGATTAAACAGAGGCTTCCACCATGCAAAATTCTGTTATGAAATGAATCAATTTTGCAAATATCAAGAATCTGAAAAAAACAAGAAACCACATGCACAAAAATCTTACTTTCATTCTGTGTTTATTACTGCCATTTTAAAGCTTCATTCAATTATTTACAAAAGACCTTAGACAGAAATTGTTCAATCCACCACTTTATAGGCTACACTTAGTTCTGTTTAAGCTTCCAAGACTCCTAATAACTCTGTGCACTGTTTCATGTAAAATACATACACAGTCCTTGAAGTACAGCCTGCTTCCCCCCTCCCAGGTAAGTGACCTCATCACTGGATTACAAAATCCTGTTTCTCTTGCTTGTGCTCGCCCCTACTCTGGTCCTATAAATTTTGTGTTCCTAGTTGTACAAAGGATGCCCTTGATCACAGTCTAGTAAACAGCTGAGCAGCTAAGTAGCTAAGTCTCCGCTACTTGGTGAGAAACCTGAGCTTGAAATCCTTCAGATGGAGTTCAGCATAAAATCCACATCTTTTTCTTGGAGTTGTCATACAGTTGCCCAGCAATTATATCTAAGTATTGCAAGGCATTCAGAGACACTTCTTTATTTCTGTCACAGTGGAACTTAGACACTGGAGCATTGGTAGAAAGAGCACCAGGCACAGCCTCTGCTCTACAATACATCAGTATACCTTGATACTTGGACTGCAAGGGGTCTGAAGTGTTGCATTTGTTAATACCAAGCTCTCCGCTCCTCCCCCATGCAATAACAGCCTTCATCCCTATTGTCCCTCCTAAGTTCTGATATACTTTGTCAGAAGAACTTCTGGAAGTAATGACATTATCCTAGCTAAAAGCATTTTGGAATCCCCATCTTTAAACAGGGTAAAATAAACATCTTTAATTCTCCTGGTTCATAAGGAACTGACAGGTAAAATGGTCCTATAGCTGAATTACTGGGGAAGAAATGCAACACCCCACAAAATGGTCATGGTAAAAGCTCACACTAAAATGAGTGTCACCTCACTGTCAGAACTAAGCCACATTTATTAGTATTGAACAGTAACTTGCTAAAGTTCTCATAGTTCCACAAGCCTTAAATAGATTAAAAACATACTCTGTTATGACTTATTTTACCAGTAGAAACCTATTATGCAAAGATACTTGAATCCCACTGACCCTCATCACGAGTTCCGTGGAACTATGACCAAAATTCAGCAGTTGTCATATAGACTCTGAATCTGAAGTAGACTGATATTAACTTGCCATTAAGAGACTAAACCACCATAGATCGCAGATTCCATGGTCCAAATTCAGTTTACTGTAAATACAGTTCCCTTTGTAATTTCTTTTCTCTCCTTAATATTTTAAGAGGGTTTGTTTTAACAACTAACACAACTCATGCAATAACTAGAGATACCCAGTACCCAGACAATGATGCAAAAGGCTCAAAAAGTACTTGATTAATCAACTGTGAGATTCAATATCACCTTTTGTGCAGGACACATCTACTTCTGAACAACGCAGGCAAATAACCTCTTCTCTGCTATGCCAGTTTCTCTACCGTTGTGGTATGTTGTTCAATTACCTCCTGGGCACTGGGTTTAGCTCTTCAGATGTCTAGGTTGAACAAATGACCTTACTGAAATAAGAGTTTCTTTGAATTGCTCCACTTCACAGAATTTGCAGAGCACTCTCAGTAAGAGTCAGCCAAGAGGGGACAGGCAGTTAAATACTGAAGTATTTTGTCATCCCACAAATGAAACTTCAAGATAATAAATATCCATATAAGTAGATAACCAAAATACTAAGAAATTTGTAAGAAAACTCAGGCATTGAAGTCCTGGAGTGGTCTAAATTACTCTATCTCCAAATACTATTACACTATTTTTCACTAATACTAATATATTTCACTGTATTTCACTATAGTTCCAAAGTTCTGTGGGTCTAGCTCCCCTTGCAGCAACTGGCAACTAAATCTGAAGAGCAACTTCTGCTAGCCGTCAAGACACTAGGTGACCTGAAATTCAACAAACTGTCAGGGGCTGCACTGAATTATCTACCATCTGGAAACCATAAAAATCAAAATTATATGAAGGGTAACAAAAAAATACTATAAAAACATGATGGTGATGGTAAAGTTTGACAACCTTCCAACAGAACTATCTGGAAACCTGCCTTTTCTGATGACCCATACAACTTAGAGCAAGCTGAGTGAGAGCTAAGAGCCCTGAGGCATCAGATGAGGCTACCCAGCAGGGTCTCCTACATGTGGAGATAAACGCCCTGGAGATAAACTCTATTTCCTTCTACAAAGAAATCCAGAATTTTTTGTTTTAACTTTTAAATTGGATAAAAAAAAAAAACCACAAAAAATCAAATTTCAAAACACTGAAATTCTTTGCAGAAGTACAGTTCGCTTTCTCCAGCCAACTCTATATGGTCTCTTTCTGAAAAATGTAGCACTGTTCAAAATTAAGTTAAAGGATTATTTGGAGTTGTCTTGCATAAACACTAGCCAAGTATCAGCTTAAGTTACTATAATGGTCTTTATGTAGGCTCATAAGTCACACAGCAAATTTTGGCTGAAACAGACTTGAGTCTTTAGAACATACATGTTTAGGTATTTGAACACAGTGCCAAAAATCTCCCAAAGATAAGTGAAATACACCAGGAAAACTGGTTTTAATATCCGAAGAGTTACTCAACCTGAACTGAATTTATCAAGATAAAGAATACTTTTTTTTTTGCTATTCTGAGGACAGACAAATCTTTCTGCTCAATATCTAACAGCTGTTGCAAACAACAGATGCTGGAAATTCTCTAAGAGATTCTACAGAAAATCTTTTACAGAGCAGAATACTTTACAACCTAAACACCAGGGTTTCTATAATGAAATCAATTTCTATGCCATGGTCTTAATTTCAGTCTACTTCATATATTCATCCAACCTACAGCCTCTAAGCTTTACCTTCAAGAAGTTCTCATACCAGCAGCAGTCTTTCATAAAAAGACTTGTTCACTTAACAGTGCTAGTCTTTGCTCAGTGAAATATTAGTTCCACGACCTGTCAGAAAGTAACTGAACAACAACATACTCCGGTCTGACAGAAAAAGCAAGAAACCTAAACAAGACCTAAAAAGGCTACCTTTTCAAAACTGAGACTTCTTGTCTGTGAAACTGGGTAGTTTCTTCTACATAGAAGAGTTCTGCTTATTCCTTACTCCAAAAATGAAAATCATAACCTTTCACCAATTTACTAAAAAGCTTTTCTTTTTTCCACCCACAGCTTAAGCCAAATGTGTCTCCGCAATGGATCCCAAACTTTAATTTCCTTCTACTTCTGCTATTGTTATGCCAGCACTTCTAAATATTTACCCTTCCCAGATTCCTAAAATGGAAAGAGCTGGGGTTCTTTTGTAGTGCAGATGATTTGCACAGACCCCAAGTAGTGGAGAAATTCTCACGCTTTCATGGGAGGGAACTGGATTTAGGGGACACTTTGTTCATGACAGGGTAAAGTAATCTTTAATAAATTTAAATTGAAGGGTCTTTCTAACACAGAGGGATTATGTATACTTTCCTCATGTACAATGATAAACATTAAAGGTATTAATAAACATTCCTTAAAGAACTGCAGATTTACATTTTTCATAAAGTGTAGATGTGATTAAATTGCATCTATATCTGGAAACATTTAGCACTAAGCTGTTGAAAAGTTATTTTACTGTATACGCCACTTAAATTTATCTTCCAAAAAATTAAACTGTCATTTTAGATACGGATTCAGTAAAAGTAAAAGCTTAATCAAAAAACTTAAGGAAAGACAAACAAAATGCAAGCATTAAACAACATGAAAAAGGAAAACAAGTGCCAGTTTTATGGCTAGTGAATGTTTTGAAGTCTCTGCACGGACAGCTTAGCCACTGCTACCAAAGGGGGAAGCCAGCTTGGTCTTTGCTGGCATCACATGCATTCAGCAAAGTGATCTACAAGAGAAATGCTCCATATCCTAGTTATTTATTAAATCAAACCCATAGTCTAACAAGTTAAGCTACAGTAAATCTAAAGGAGATGTAAACATAGAAGATACTGTGGCATAACCTGAGACAAAAGCAGTTTTCCTTTTCTTCTTTTTGTAAGCATACACTGAGTTAAATTCTCCTACTTAACAGAAATCTGTTGCTAAGGCATTTATTCCTCCTGTTGCAACAGAAGGCTAATTAAAACCTGCTAAAGCCATTGATCATGCCATCTTAGCTGAAGCTGTGAATAAAAGCATCAATATATTATAGTATTCTTTATTTTAAAGTTGTCAAATTATGCACTCTAACTAGAAGGAAATCCTTCCAGAAAATCTTTTTGAGCACTGAGCCTCTTTTGTTATCAAAGCAAACATTTCTTTGTGTGTATATTCCATCTGATAAAGTTGGATTTCCCCCCTTATGGCTGCTGAAAACTTGGGGGATAAGAATCTAAATGAGATCATCATCCCCATATATGCCAAAATTCCTTAAGAATCTGTACAAGTGTATGTAGTAATTGACAGAGAAATATAATGAAACTTAAAATAAAAACAGTTTTCTGCACAGTGGGGAGCTACAGTTCCTCAATATCCAACTCAGAACACTACACAAGCAAATCAGAAAAGAGGAAAGAAAGCAGAGGCTGCCAAAATCTGCTTTTCAGTCTAAGGCAGCAAAATAATTATGGACAAGTCATAATCTCTATAAAACCAGAAAAAAAAAAACCAAACAACCACAAACTTCAAAGGTATGGTTGTTACTACCAAACCCATTTTGCACAGCTCTGCCAGTCTATCAACAACCATCTCTCCCTATGCTCCAGGTACAGCACCATTTCTCTTTCTTTTACATGGACCTTTGCTTCTTTCTTATCTCCTGCTTCTATTTTCATATTTATCTCCTCTGTTCCTGAATTTTCTTAATTACAAAGTCTTCTGAATCAGCAGAACCAGAAAATTGGAAGATTAATTTCTAGAAGCAGCAGTCTAAATAGGAAAGGAGAAATCTCTGCATCTGTCCTGTAGGCAATCTTACTGTCTAGAATACCTGTCTGCATAAACACTATTTATCATTGCAAGAAGTTTAGATGTGCAGGACAGTTTTAACATATAACCAAGAAGTTTCTGTCGGCACACAGGTTCTACAGACTCCATTAACCAGTTTCACCTTTTAATCATTGCAGTGACCTGCACTGCATTTGCACCTTCCACAACACTGAAGTGTCAGGTACCATAAAGCTCATTGATGAGGCACATCTCAAGTTTTCCAATTTAGGCTAAGATTATTTCAAAGCTATTTATCCTCCTAAGGGAAACAGTTGGAAGACGAAATCAGAAATTTTCTTCATGAGATTCGTGAGAAACTGTAATATTCAAAGTCATTAAAATGATTTTGTTTTTACAGACTG
The DNA here is from genome assembly GCA_035582835.1 of Phoebastria nigripes. Lineage (NCBI taxonomy): Eukaryota > Metazoa > Chordata > Aves > Procellariiformes > Diomedeidae > Phoebastria > Phoebastria nigripes. The sequence continues at coordinate 1,566,087 of JAYKAV010000622.1, forward strand.
ACTTCACCAAGAAAATATTTCAGAAAACCCTTTCTAAATGATTCTTACTCAACTGGTAAGTTACAATAGTTACATCTCACCAGTTTCAGATCAAGCCAGTCAACTACTTTAAACTGTCAAAAGTCCACTGAACAAACACTAGCTGTTTATCAAAGCCCCTATCTTTCTAAAAGAAAACACTGAAAACCAGTACTAGAACTTTAAACCCTTGAAAACAGAACTTTAAAAATAACAGTGGATACTGGCAAATTGTAGGTACTTATTTTTCTAAAACTTTTTTTTTATACTTATAAAAGCTGCTTTAGAAGTCAGAAGAAGAAGAAGAAAAAAGAGAACAATTCTTTACCTGTACCATTTAAAACTCATAGCTGAACAGTTAGAAGCCTGCCCTATACGCTTACTGAAGGGATAGAGACACATTACCTAACCCCATCTGCAATGGGATCTGTGATCAGTCGAGAGTACCAGAATTCAAAACGACTGATAATCGTGAAACACTTTAAATACTATATCTCCTCTGATTATCTAAACCCTGCAAGTATCACAAGTCTGATTTACAAAGCAGGTAAGCCAAGGTGTGTTGTATGTCACTAACTATAATTTGGAAATACTTCTCACATATTTAACATGTTTCTAACAGTATTTAAGAAACTATTTTATAAGATTGACTTTATTTTCTTTTAACTAGAAAAAGTGAGAAGCAGAAAGGAGAACAAGCCTAAACACCGTCAATGGCCATACTATACACACACTATATATAATGGAGTGAGTGATATGTTTCCTATGGCCTGGTCCTGGGACGTAAATACAACACATTGGTTAACTTGTATTTGCCTTTGCCTGAAATCAGGAATGAAGACATTGTTATCTTTCAGTCTCTGAAGAACAATGACAGAAGTGAAAGAAAACTAATAGGAAAAGAAAAAAAAAAATCAACTCAATTATCTAGTTCATGAGCRAGCTATAGAAGGCAGCTTTTCTTATCAAAACTATCTGGAGAAAAAAACATGCTTCCTAATAGCATTACTGATTTTGTGATTTTTCTAAGCTGATAACAAAAATAATACTAACCAGCTATAATGAATATTATGACTTTTCAGGGTTATAATGTGACTTTGGTATTATTAGGCTTAACAGATACCAAACAATGGAAAAGATTTCCAAAGGTAAGTTTAATCACAATAATATTATCTACTTGTTTGATGCATCAAGTAACACAGCTGCTGGCTGCAAGACTAGTAATTATCAGAAAATTTTAAAAAGCTGAAAAAAAGTCTGAACCTTTCATAATCTCTTAACTGTAGTAACCAAAGGTTAAATATTACTGAAGACTGGCTCAAACTTTTTAAAACTTTGTTGTATCAAATTATGTGCTTTCCCATTTATCTAGTTTAAAAGGGTATACTTTAACCAAATCTGACTTAAAAGCAGAGAGATAAGGCAGCTAGCTAAACTGGAAAACTATTAATAGTGTCAGAGTTATGTGGATATGTGTCAAAGAAATATATTGCCAACACTGAATAGCAAGGTAAGCATGCCTACCTTAAGCTGAAAAGCAGTTTTAAAGAGCAGCAGTTTTAAAGAACAGCCAAGGTTAATTTGCATAGTAAGGAACAATCTTAAAATGGGAAATGTTTATATATATAGTTAACAGTTCTGTATATATTGTAAGTAACATCCAGACACCAGGCCACAGATACAAGCCTTTCAAAACAGTTAACATCTGATATTCTCAGGAATCTTGCTCTCTCCAATGCAGACTGTATGATGTCAACTCTGGAGAGCAGAGGCAGAATGGAACAGGAGGAGAAAAGGCACCTGGAAAGAGGTAGCCCAGTTCTAGGCAGGATGATGCCACTCTGAAAGGTGCTGCATACGGAGAAAAGCAATTTGAAATAGCTCTTTCTGTTACTCTTCAAGATAAGATTTTAATGATACTGAAAATAATTCTCAAAGGGAAACTGAAGAAAAAAAAAACTTCAAGCTAGATAAAAAAGAGAAGGTGTTCACAAGAAAATATGCAAATACTTATCATACTTTTCTTCCATTCATCACCACAAAAGATGACACTTCATGTCCAGATTTCCTACAGTGTAAATTTTAATGGATGCTTCAATTGTCACTAACAGCTAGAAAAGATGTCACTTCCTGGTCCTGGATTAGTTACCTTGAACACAAATGAGCTGACAACTGCAACAGAAGCCTTCCCAACACAGAAAAATTAAAATCATGAACTTCCCAGAGCTTGCACAAAGCAACCCTTGCCTTCCTTACGCAGCCAACAGTGCGACTCATGAGAAACAGCTGACTGCACACAGGATGAAGTCTCCACTGGAAACCAGGCTCACGTGTTAAATTTGATGTACTTCAGGCAAGTGAAAAAACTTCATTATAACATTCCAAACAGGTTTCCAGGAACAGCGGCACAGTGAATTAGGGGCTAAAGGAAGAGTTGTCAGTTGTAACTGCATCAGAAAGAAAAACAGGAACACATTTCCTGGGGTTTTTTAAATTACACTTCAAGAGCTATTGTTACTAATAGCTGCTCCAAGCTGTAAAAACTGCAACCTCGGAGGGCAAAAGTCAAAGAAACCCTACTGATTTTCCCCGGATTACTCACAGAATTAATAAGATCATTTGGGAGCCAGCCTTGAGGTTATCAGAAATCTCTTGTCACATGCCCACAGTATACTTTTGCAGCACTTCTGTTTACAACTGTTTAATGAACTGCAGCACTGAAGCGGAAATCCTCTTGCCTGCTAGTAGGTCATACTGGAATGCAATTTGGGTATCTACATATTTTGCGTTTCCAACAGCAAAGTTAAGAAAAAATGAAGCAGATAAGTCTTTAGCAGTTTTTCAGTACACGGTTCTAAAATATCTGTATAAAAGTATATTCACCATTGAAGAAATAAATATCAAAACTTATATACCAATATTATTACTGATAATACAAGCAAATTATCTTAATTATTCATGATATAATCAAACAGAACATTGCCTTACAGTGCCATAGAAAGTGTTCCTTCTTAAAATATTTTTTAAAGCAATAGTCTCAGGCAGGTAGAAACAATCCATACAGTGAGAGTTCCATAGTTGAATTGGGCACTGCTGTTTTGACACATGAAAAGTCCTAAATATCAACGGAACTTAACAGAGGCTACACTGCAAACTGATTCTTGTCAAGGAAAGAATCATAGGGTTTTAGCTACAGGCATGTCTTCACTACACTACGTTTAGGCACTTAGAGGGTTTTAGCCCAACCACTGCCACTATTTGTGCACAAGTATCTCATATTCTGAGCACCTGGTTTGATGAAGTTCCCCACATTACTACCTATGCAGAACAAAACAGACACCAAGTTGGATATCACCTTTCCGCATCCAAAATATGGCTTGCCAGCCAGAAGCTCAGACATCCTCTGTGAATTTGTGATGGGAGGTCAGCAGGAGACAAACAAGAACTGGTATGCCAACTGCAGGATAGCCCCTCAATAAGGCCACAAGAGTGAGTCGGAACCAGGGAGAGATCAGACACATAAAAATGAAAATACACATGACAAAGCAGGACCTCAACTTGCCCTTAAAGTGAAGGGCTCAGTCAAACACCCAGCATTGCTGAATTGTTGTGCATTTGAAAGCGTTACGCATTTGAAAGCAAATACTTTCTTTGGGCCTTTTGGACAAGTGTTCTAAGAAGAAAATGAAAGGACTTGAAGAGGGTGAATTGGCCTAGTAACCAGAGTAACATTACAGGAGAGCAGAGAAACTGAACGTCATCATTAGGTTGGAACCCAAGGATCTGGCCAAGATATGGGCTGGGAATAATAATGATAAAAAACCCAAAACTTACTTCCCTCCTTAAAAGGAAAAGCTGAAGAGGCAAAAATCCCCAAAGCAGCCTGTCACAGGTAAGAAGTTGACTTAACTTCGTTATCAATTTGAGAGAAATCACAATATTTGTGGAAGGATTTTGCTGGTTCAATCAGTAGAATCATTGGAGACTTAAGATTATCAGGCATTCATTGTCACAGCTTGGAAGAATGTTTTGCAATATTTGACTTCCCTTCCTACATCCCAGGCAATCCAAAATGGATTCCAAGAAACCAGAAAAATTAAGGGTCTTCAGCCAGTTATGTCTGTTTTACTTGAAAAGTTATAAGCAGAACAAATCCAGCACATCAAGAGACAGAGGTAGCACAGAGATACATGCTAATACACATACACTTAGTTTCCAACATGGAAAGTTAAGTCTGAATATGGAGCAAGGTTGTGTGTCTCAACTGCTGTACATGGAAGTTCACTGTCCTGAGAAGGGTTAACATGGCAAAGATTGACCATTTCAACGTGCAAACCTGTGCATGTTTTTTGCACATTAGAAATAGCCTTAAAGCACTGAGACATTCTAAGTCATAAGTCTATTGTATGACATGCAGTTTTAAGAAATCCCATGACACTGCTGTTGTCTGCTATCTAGGCACTGCTGATTCACTGTTCGGTGCATGTGTTGAAAAGATTACTGTCACATGCAACATTCTGCATCCAAGTTCAGCATCTTGTTTCTGTTAGCATGGACTTTTGCCCACTCTTGACTGATTATGCTTTTTGCACAGGAAAAGCTTAAGATGAGTTTTAGAAATTCCTTTTGTCAGGGCAGATTCTCCCTCCTCCTCATACAACCCATTGTACTTTGGGGGGGGCGGGAGGGGAAGAGAAGAGAAACAAAGCTTTTAATAAACTCTCAGAACAGAGAAACATGGGCACATATAATTTTGATAAGTCAAATTACCAGTTATCTACACATTTTGTCCCAAAAAATGTAAGAACAAAGGGTATCCATTACTTCCGCTGTACTGCTACACCACCCGGCTAGGAGAGCTGCACGTCCTGCCCTGGAATCAACTCACTGATTTCAGTCCACTCCTAACAGGAGCTCTTGGCTCCATTCTTCTATTTGTAACGCATTCTCTCTATCATCAGTAGCATGAACTGAATTTGCCATCTGAACAGGCTAGCGACAGCAGTTTGCCTGCCTGCAGAACATTGCTGCCTTCAGCTACCTTCAACTTTTGACAACTGTTGAGTACAGATGTTCTTATATCTGGATATTGCTTTATGAGTTTGAGCAAAGTGTCATCTGGATCACCTAACTAATGGGACATTAGATGTACATTGGCTGGTGATATCGATTGCAGTAGGGATGAAGCAGACATCCCTACTGCCATAGCAGTTGGTTATATGTCACGTAGGTTATGAAAGAAAACCACTGTTTTGGAGAAGTCACCTAAAGTGATAGGATGCGAGGATAACTTCAATTACCTGGAAGTGACAGTCACATCAATTTCCTCATCTGTCGATCTTGACAAGCAGACAAAAAGTTCTTTGACTATGAAAAGCAGATGTCTGTCCTGGAGCTACTGGGACAGGCATCACAGAAAAGCAAGGTAGAACTGGACATTTTCCTTTCCTGAAAGCCGTATGGCTGGTAGCATCTGGAGGCATCCATTAGCTTTCTTACAGAGGTTTTGTAGACTTGAATTGTTTTTGAGCAGTGACTACCTGGGGCCCTAGGAATGGCATAGCTTTTCTCTGAACAGAGGAGAGTTTAGGCTTGTAGTCATTCTCTTCACATACTTTATCGATCATTCACCCAAACCGGTCATATCAATGGTGTTTCAACAGAAAAGTCCCATATTCTTTTACTATTTTTGAGCCAACCATAGAGCTACAAGTAAATTCACTCTACTGTTATCCAGGGACTCCAACTACTACTAGCCCAACATCTTTATGAATTCTTAAAGTTTTCCTACAAACCCCTCTATCAAACAGGTAACACCGATTTTTTCCTTTTGCGCTGCTTCACCAGTAACCTTCTATTTTAGTTTGCCTAATACAATTAAAAATCTAACTTCTACTTCTTCTCCATGATGACTTCTTGTCAGAACTACATTTAATTTGGGACTTTTAGACCAAGATGCAATTTTTACATAACAAGATTAGTAGGCATATCATCACATCCCCTTCTCCCTGCTATGGATTTATTATTTCATCTACAGTACCTTCAAGCAAAAATTTTCAAGTCTCTTATATAAAAAACAAAGTGAAAGAAAACAACATCTGCCCTCTATCTTTAGACATTACCAACAAAACAGAGCTATTATCAACAAGTAGCTATTTAAATATTTATAATTCTGAGTATTAAAAATAAGGCAATTTTTAAAYGGCTTTTTAACATGAAAGCAAGGATTGAGAAATTATGAGATACCAAAACACTAAGTATACTGCATGCAGAATGGTTCAGAAAAATAACGATACAGCTTAGAGATTAGGAGTGAGAAATGAAGTTCTCTAACATGCTAGTTGATAGCCAGCTTCAGGCAGTATCCACTAAAAAAACAGTTATCAGACAACTTCTTCACTGCTCATGTAAGTTGAATGGATGGCTTAATTTCAGAACTCTTGGTCTCAAAAAGTCAAGAATTTCTAGACACACAGGAACCTGTTGCAATTGCAGTTAACTATCCTTTTTTTTTTTTTTTTTTTTTTTTTNTTTTTTTTTTTTTTTTTTTTTTTTTTAAATAGAAAACTCATTTCTCCACAGTAAAAAGCTTTTACTCAGTAGAAGCCTCAGGAGTGATGGGAAGGGAGCAGACTTGCTTTCAAGAATGCCCTGAAGTTATTTCAGCATACCCTGAAGATTACCACCGGGTCAGAAGACTCCCAAGCATACTCCAATCAAGGCCTCTACTAAGCATTTTGCACTGGGTGCAGAAAGCTGCATGAATTAGTAGTCCGAGGAACTGTAAGCATCATGCTCATCTTGCCTACTACATGAATATAAAGTACCTTACTCAGTACCCAAAATGTAATCAAATCTGTATAATTTAAATAATCAAAAGGTAAATGTTTGTGTGTAAGCTGATGGCAGATTTCTAATACTCTTAAACCCTAATTTATGTCAGGAATATGTTCTCATGTTTATAAGTTCTTCACTTGAGGTGGAAAATTAACTAGTACAAACTATTTGTGCTCATTTGCCAAGATCACATCTCTGCAAAGGATACTTAAGAGAGATCAGAACAACGTTCCTCATTATGAGTATCAGAATATCATGCCACTTAACACTTTCTAAATTATTTTTTTCTATGAAATCCAATTTTTATTAAAGTTTGGGAGAGAGTTAAAAAGCAGTAGTTGTACCTGGATTGAAAATAAACAGTGTCTGAACCGATTAGCCTCATGAGGGCAGGAAGGAATCTCAGCATAAATTTCTAAGTGGAGCTCTGCTTGGAATTTCAACAAGGTAATTAAGTATAGACCACTTCAAAGTGAGACATGTCTATACTGATCACTGGAACATACAGTATTGCAGAAGGGGAAAGTCAGTACTTCAAACAGCATTTGAATAAAATATGGATTTTTTTAAAAAATCTGTACTCTACAAGAAACATCACAACAATAGACTGACAGAATATTTGAGCAGGTCTGCTTTTCATTTTTAGTTGACATTATTTATGCCCATATACAAATATTTCTTTGCAAACAGAACTTAGCTGTTCGCTCCAAATACCTTAACATAATTAGAATGGTTTTAAACATTAATTATGCCATGGTTCTTAATCTTTCTGTGCAGACTGTAGGGTACTGCAAATCCAGTTTGTCTTCTCTCTAGCTGACCTTAGGTAGTACCGCACTGGAACTAGTGCTGGTCGAATTCAGAAGTCTGCGTCTAATGTAATGTCTCTCCTCCAGCTCACATCATACATGATACTACTTTTGTTGATATATCATGTGTGCCAACATCTCAGCTTCTTTGTTCTGTCTGCTAATTTTCTACTTTCAAACTCCAAGCTTTTGCAGACAATCAAGAGAAAACACTGCTCTGTGCCATACATATATTACATTACCTGGATTGCCCTGAACATTGATTATTCCTAATAAACTCTTCCTTCATGCTCACTGACTCCCTCAAAAGATTTCCAAGTCAAAACTCCTCTCCACAAAAGCTAAGCTGTCAATATATTAATTTTATTCAGTTTGTCTGGTGCAGAAGTGGGACTTACACCATTCCTTCCCTTCAGTCTGCAAGCACAAGTGAAACAAGTGTTTAAATCACAGTATCAGAGAAAAAAATTGGCTGCTGGGCTTCAAGTTAGCTGATGTTGCAAAAAGCAGTACAGCAACTGACCACTATTTTGGCAAAAAAGAGTTGCAGCTACTACATAAAATCCAGATTTTTTTAGGAGGAAAAGGGGAAATTCACTTGTCTTTGTCCTAAAATAGAATTCCTGGTTTTCAGTTTGTTGGTTTTGGGTTTTTTTTTTTTTTAAAGAAATCTGCAATTCTGAATTTATGACGACTATATCCCAAACAGATAGATTTGCATTGAAAATATATTTTGTGGACTGAGGTGCATAGGCTCGGTGAACTGAAACTTTGCCCGAGATGACGTCAGCTAGTTGCAAATATATTCTAGGTGCGCTGTCACAACTGGGCGTACAAGTCAAGAGCCCTGGGTCCTTCTCTAGAGACCTAGACAGAAGGCAGTATTTCACTTGTAGGATGGAATACACAGAAAGGAAAATAATATACCTGTCCTTTACAACAGAAAGTAATTTTGATAGATGACCAAATAGGTCATGTCTTCAAATTACGACACCAAGATTCAGGGTGGTTTTTTGGTTTTGTTTGTTTTTAAAATACAAATATATACACTCTTTTTCAGTCATATTTTGTTCAATGAGCTTCAGAAAAAATATGCCATATTCTGCAGTTTGCAAATTGAGAACATATGCTAGCATTAAGCATACCACAATAAAAAGAGAATGCCGCCTGTTCAGCTGAACATCTCTTCCTGCACATGTACACAGATGGAAGCATCTGTTGCCACTAAATATCTTGCAGAGCTGAAATGCATTTGAGAAACTCTGCTCCCTTCCCCAGGCAGGACGTGCTCTTACTGACTGCAGCAAAGCTGGATGGGGTAGAAAGTAAATGCAAGTAGTGAGGTGGTTTGTCATTCCCCCCTGGCCCCGTAACAAGCTATGAAAAGATACTCATACAGCTTTGAGAAATTAAAATACAAATATCACTTTCTCTTGTAATTGTTAAGCTAAGCAGCAACATTGTAAGTGCACACTTTCATTTTACAGCACAAGTAAAAACTAGACTTCTTGCACTAAACCATCAAAACATGCAATTTGCATCAGGTCCACTACAAGAGCAGGCAAAAAAAAGTATGTCTGCAACACTGGCTTATACTGAAAAAACAAGGAGGTGGAAGGATGAGGTAATGGAAAGAGGGAAAGCAGTTTATCACTCCACTCACTCTTCCCTTCTAGAGGACTTTGAGCACTCAGGAACAGCAGAGGACTATGTTCCTACTCATGACCTTTCTTTGAAAAAGTGCAGTACAAAGTCTCGAAAAGTAACAGAAAAGTCAGGGTGGAGGCAGAAATCTGGCATTCCAGCACTCCCACTCCTAGCTTAAAACCTCGAGGCAGACGGACTGCTATTTCACAGTCTGCTGATTTGCTCTACTTTCCATGAACCAAGAATGCTTAAGATATTTTAACTTAATCTCTGCTTAATGTCTCAGGTTAATCACGTTAAAATTCTGTTTCCGGAATCTTTAACGTCATCAATGGCAGTAGTGGACCATTGAAAGTGAATGTTCAGGAAGAAAAAGAAAATTAAGGATCTCCTTGCTCCAGAAGATGAGCCAGAAATCCTTTTTCTCAAAAATTTTAGAGACAGGTTAGTTTGGTCTGCATGTTTTTTAGACAGGTGTACACCTAAGAGTAAGAGAAATTACATGTAAATAGGTAGAGAAATTACACACTTCTCTCCAACATTTATCAAGTTATGAGAAACCATTAGCAATGGTACTGAAGCATACTTATTTATGGATTAGAAGAGGCATTACTGCCTTCTGCAGCCCATGAAGTCATTTCTCTTGTAGAAACTAGCTACAATATTATACACTGCTATATATACAACTGGAGGTATTTACATTTCTGTGACTGAAATATAGGAATGATTGTGCTGAATCAATCCACAAGATAATGGATTTCTCAATYTTCAAAAATGACAAAATACCTGATTCTTCAGAAAAAAGTATATGACTGCCACAAGATGGACAACTATGGGCAACATTTTCCCTAGAAGTTATTTGAGCCATAAGTTCATAACTATAAAAGGTTTTTTTACTGTTTGAGTAAAGTTTCACATTTGGAGTCCATGATATATTTTTAAGATAAGTTTCAGATATGACAGAGGCCCTATCTCTACAACATCAATTCTGCAACCATATAGCCAAATTTTATGATTTCCAAACACATTATGCCTCTTATAATCTATCTCATACTTCCAAGAACTGCAATTTTTGCACTACTATAAAGAGAGTAAACTTGTAGAAGTGGTTAGTATTGGACACTGTTTTCCCTATCATAGTACTGCTTTGCAATTAAATGATTAAAACTGCCACGGCATACACAAAGAACACACAGTATATCAGCACAGATGGGTACAGACAGTCAGGCTCTCTGAGCAACCTGTTCCAGTGTTTGATCATCCTCACAGTAAAAGAAGTTTTTTTTTTTTCTTATGTTTAAATGGAGTTTCATGTATTTTAATCGGTGCCCATTGCCTCTTGTCCTTTCACTGGACTGGGATGCAAACAGCAAGAGAGCCACAAATGAAAACTGCTACACAGAAAGAGCTGTCAAGCACAAAAAGCTGTCAGACCAGCAAGAGAAAAGATTTCTAATCTGTAAGTACTATTGTATTGCTTTGTTTGGAAACGCAGAAGGTAAATATTTCTAGCCTCCTATTCAGTCACTGTCCCTTTAAAGATGTTAACTGGGTAATGTGAACATGGGAAGCAGGAAAACACATACATGCAAGTTTTATTTGCAAGTTTTACTCCATGTTCTGTCACCTAAAAAACCCATACGTTTTCCATTTCTATAGAGAAACCGTGCCAGTACCTCCACCCAGACAGCTGTATTTTTCCTTTCGTCAAATGAAAAAAGGTTTAATTTTAAATTTCAAGTAAATGTTCCTACATTCACCTCCAGACTTCACTCCATCACTTACTCAAGCAGCGAAGCAAACAGAAGAAGGAAAAAACGCAACTCAACAAATCCATGAATCACACAGAAATTATTTTGCTTCCAAGGACATGATCAATATTTAAGTTAGGCATACCCTCCCCTACTGCAGGACCTCATCCTCCACAGCTTCTACCCAACTTCCACCCCACCCACCAAGGTACAAGGACATTCATTAAGTTTTCACCTCTGCAGTAGGAGGCACTTATGTTTGCACTACATTTTAACTCATTTAATTGTTCTACCTGCTTTGTAACAGAGTCATTACCTGATCAGATATGACAATCATTAAAAGAAAAACAATGAAAATAGTGAAAAGATTCAGTAAAAAAAAATCCTCATTTACTTTTAAATCTAATTCATTCAACTTTTCTGCTTCCAGTTCTTTAGAGACACTAATGGCTCATTTGATCAGCTCTTATTTAGAGAGTCAGTTACTGTACTGGCAAAATGCATCTTTAATGCAACTGCCACCTGAGACCTCTTCATCATTGCTCTCGATTGATTCCTCAGGTCCTTCTCGCAAAGGAAAGTTCTTGTCAGTGTTGCAGTGTCTTTCTCTAAGCCCCTGCTTTTATTCTTCACTGCCAGCATCAAGAAACTGATTCCCAAGCACAGAATTTCCATCTAACCTCCATCCTAACTCTCCCTAGTAAAACAACACTCTTGCCATTCTGACTATACTACCTTCCCAGAAGGCAAAGGGAAAAAAACCCATCTATATCAAAAGACACTGAAGTTACAGAAATTATTTACCTTGCAAAGAAAAGGAGTGCACCATACTAAAAACTATATGGAGAATAACTGCACAGAGAAGTTAACTAGAATTGGGAATTTCTGTCCTCATTGTTTCAAAGAGTTAAGTAGTCTCACACATTCGTGAGACTTGCATGTTATATTCCCACCTTATATTGTTTCCCCCTCAGCTGCCTGCATCTCATGCGTTTGCATACAGCACCTCCATTTTCTTCCCCACACCTCATGTCCTGTGAGCAAGATGCAGCTGGATGAAGCCACCAAGCATTTGGCACGTGAAAATCACAAAGCAGGAGAAAGAGAGCAAAGCCTTATTAGAGCCAGATGATGTTGCTCTTACTGGAGCTCCACACTCAGGAGTCTCATTAGAAAGAATATTGTTCCCAGTTGCAGCCTAACAGTGGAGAGAAATACAACAGAAGTAAAGCAAGTTGTCCACTCATGACAAGAGAACATTCAATAAAAATCTAAATTTGATACCTTGGTATCTTTGAAATCAGCCAGCCTTTAGAATTCCCTCCCACATGATGCTAAACATGGAATACAGCAAGATTTAGTGCACTGCAAATTTTTATCGTCGACAGGAACATTTAGCTGCTCATTCTATTAATGCCAACAGAAAGACTAATGAAGAGAGATAAAAATCTGTTGTTTAAAATATTATTTCATGTCTCTGGCTCAAAACATAACAAATAACTTTACCCTCTCTAAGGTGATAAGATTCCTTACGATAAGATTCCAGCCCCGGTGCTCTTCAGCCCCTGAACTGAGCTGCTTCTATTGGCAAAGATCACAGAAAACCATTCTCCCCCAGATGCCCTCTACTAGGTTATATTTCTCCCTGGTTGGCAAGCCGAGCTGACTCAAAGGTGGACCTGACGCATGCCAGAGCTGGTGCAGAGACAAGGCTATCGCACTGGCTTAGCTGCAGTGTGCAACTTCACCCCTAGAACAGGAAGCATTTAACTGCTTGCTGAAACATTTGTCTTAATGCTGTCTTTGAAAACGACATTTTAAAGGTGTGAGTCTCTCCATTTATTCTAAAGGGAGCCTGGATGACTAGCACTGACTAGGTCCTTAACCACCGAAACAGCTAAACTTATCTATGATGAGCTCTCTCCTAAACTATTAAGCCAAGGCTGCCCCAGCAAACAGATTCTCCCAACTACCTACCACAGTACTTTCCGCAGACCCTGAAACTTCTGGCAGTAGCTGACACTGAGATGACACAGCAAGCAGCCAGATTACAAGTCAAACTTCTATATTCTTTAAATGCCTCTCTCTGTCAAGTACAGATCTTATTTTCTGTTGCTACTTCTCCCCAGACATCCCGTATACTTTCTTCATTCTTCCTACACTTGCTTTTTCTCCAGCTTTTTCATGGTGCACCCTCTTTCTTCCTGCTTTTTCTGTTCCTCTATGCTTGCAAGAGCATCATTCCTCCTATACACACCCAGCATTCTGACAGGCCTTGTTCAGAACAGGACTTAACTTCTTTAAGCCTGCTCACTACTATTAATACTCACTCCTCTGTCATCTCTCATCTCTACTCAAACCACCAGAATATTAAAACAAAGCAGTGAATAAATTGGTATAGCAAAGGGATACTGGACAGCTCTCACCTTACTAATAAGCCTTTTCATGCGTTAGGGTAGACCTGATGTTTCTTTTCATGTTAGTACCAGCACCAAGTAAATATTTACTTTCAGTATCAAGATTATGGCACTATCAAACAGTAATAAGTCTCAACTAAATATTATCAAGAAATTAAGTTCTAAAATTAATCTTCTAAAAATAATAATTTTTTAAAAACCTCTTATGACTATTAGAATGGGGGAAGATATAAAAAAAAAGACATCTGGCTGAAGCAGTTTCAAAGCACAGTATCAATTATATACAAGTTTCTAGCATTTCATGATCACAAAATGAAGTTATCTTCCTTACACTGGATTATGACAAACTATGCAGTCCTTCAGTATTCAAATTCTTCTCATGTGTTGAGCAACACACAACTAGTACTACCAAAAATCTTCAGCTCAGGCAAGGTATCTTCAGTTTAACCACAGGAGATAGTAAAAATCTTTACCTCTATGTCCTGGTTTCAGCTGGGATAGAGTTAATTTTTTTTTTCCTAGTAGTTGGTATAGTGCTATGTTTTGGATTTAGTATGAGAAGAATGTTGATAACACACTGATGTTTTTAGTTGTTGCTAAGTAGTCTACTAGTCAAGGACTTTTCAGCTTCCCATGCTCTGCCAGGTGCACAAGAAGCTGGGAGGGAGCATAGCCAGGACAGCTGACCCAACTGGCCAATGGGGTATTCCATACCATGTGACGTCATGCTCAGTATATAAAGCTGGGGGAAGAAGAAGGAAGGGGGGGACGTTCGGAGTGATGGCGTTTGTCTTCCCAAGTAACCATTACGCGTGATGGAGCCCTGCTTTCCTGGAGATGGCCGAACACCTGCCTGCCGATGGGAAGTAGTGAAGGAATTCCTTGTTTTGCTTTGCTTGCGTGCGCGGCTTTTGCTTTACCTATTAAACTGTCTTTATCTCAACCCACGAGTTTTCTCACTTTTACCCTTCCGATTCTCTCCCCCATCCCACTGGGGGGGAGTGAGCGAGCGGCTGTGTGGTGCTTAGTTGCTGGCTGGGGTTAAACCACGACACTCTATTATGATCTTGTGGTCAGATAACTATTACATGGCCTAGCAAAAATAACTTAAATGTGAATATGGTATTGGATTTCTAACCTGTAGCTAAAGGTACCAAAGTAAACATGCATTTGCATCTGTTCCGTTATTTCCATTTGCAGAACATGAAGGTGTAAGTACACAATGTTTTCAGCACTGCACACCTGTGAGAAGTGGGCCATTCCTTTAACTCAGTCTCAGAATTGCAGCTATTCCCTATAAGCTTTAATAGACAGGACAATTCAGCTAGAACATCCCAATAGCGAAACCACAAAATAAACATCCCAGAGACAGAATATGGGAGAACAGGAAAGGCATACTGCCTTTCAGACTCTTCCCAGAAGAGGAGCAACTTTGTGTTATTTCATATTTGTAAAAACCTTTAATTCAGGCATTCAAATAAAGCTTCCGTGACAGGCACAGAACACAGTTTCCTAAAAAGACAGAGGACCGCTTTACTACTATCGGTAAAATTTATGCTGTAAAATGCTATATTTCTGTTCAAAACTTACTAAAGGAAGTTACAGAATCCTTAGAAATCCAGTGAAAAAAGTATATATTGTACATGAGATACTGTAAATTGAAATAATAGAACAGACACGCTACAACATAATAGTTGCAAAAGATACAACCGTAATTCACTTAATTTCAGCTTGGCTATACACATTCTACATAAGAACATTATTCCTAAAAGGTCAATATATAAAATCAAGTATAAACATATCAATTGCAAAATCAGGATGAAACTCTCAGAAGCTACCCACACTTTCAGCCACTCTCAGATCACTGCTTCTTGCTTATGACAGGTGGATTTCTGTAGGAACACTTTGTTTTCATCAGTCAATTACAGCTAAATCACTGTATAACTAAGGTTATACTGTGCAGATGAATCCATCAAAATCCACACCTGTTCAGACAGACAATTCAGTAATTCTATCTGAGCAGTATTTTTTTGCTAGAAGTGCTAGTTTGCCCTAGCTCAAATCACTATCAATTTCTAATAGCCTAAATAAAGTAATCTGGTCTTTTTTCTAATTGCCACTTAACCCCAAATCACCTACAAGAAAAAAAAAAATACAAACACCAAAACCTAAGATTACTCTGGTAAACACCACTATTGGCACTCTGTGTACCCAGACCAAGCAGCAAGCACAAGAATCCAGTTTGGACATGATGAAGCCCTTGATATCCAGTCCCTGGATCCCCTCCTGACCCCCAATCACCCAGAACATTTCAACAATTTCAGCAGGTTTTCCATGAGACATTATTGTGACTACAGCATGATACAGAATAAGCAGTCTTCATCTTACAGCACTTTAACAGTCTCCAGCTTCTCCCATGAATGTAAAGCTATGGATTAATATTTTATTTGTCGAAGATGAAGTTCACATGCTAATTTTTATCAGATTTTATTGCCATCCTCTCCCAAGACCAACTCAAATATTTTTCCCCAAAAGTACTTTTAAAATCAGATCTTGTAAGCGACATACAAGTTCTTTCCCTTAGAAGCAGGATCCCATTTAGCGCATGGGATACTAAAAAATAGTAAAGATACTAAAAACCCATCTAAAAAGCACACTGATTCCTTGGGTAGTTGATTCTTTATTAATACAAGTATTAAAGCTCAAAATTGTATCTCTTCTCAAATAACTGAAACAGCTCTTTAACACAGCAGCAAACTGTAGTACAGCATGAATATTGTCACTGTCTCCTTTTAGCAGATAATTTCATTTCACCAGTGCAAGTTTCACCGTAACTACCTTCCCACTACTTCTCCCCCCTCAAAGTCTTCCTGTTTCGTAACACTCTGGAAAACCAACATCTTGCTTTGAAGCAGCTTCGAAAAACTGGCCTATGGCCAACTTGCAACTGATACTACAGTTTAAATACCTGCCCAACAAAGTTGCACAAACTTCAAAATACTCTGGGATCAGTCATTAAAATGTTTTTGTTTCAGTTACAGCACTAATGAAAACCAAATGTCTAAATTTATTTTAGCTAGCTTAATGGTCTAGGGACTTTGCTTAAGAGAAAGGTCTGAATCAACCCTCATCTACCCAACTGAACAGTCAGTACAACATTGTACAGAGATATGGATAATACTTTAAAAAGATTTAATTATAAGAGTGTTTCAGCCACAGATTTAATTAAGGAGGCCCAATTAATTGCCTCAATTTGATTCTTCTTCTCCGAAGTCTTCAGTTACAGTGCACCCGAAACTATGCACTTTTAGCTGCAAGTTTACAAAGTTCAATTTGCAAACTGATTTAAGACCCAAAACTAATGCTACACTACTGGATAAGCTATTGCAAACTGAATATCTTTACTACCCAAGTAAGGTACACAATAACTGATCCTGCCTGAAGTTTAAGCCTTCCCGAAGTGTCTGCTTGTAAAAGGTTTCACTGTGTTATGCAAGTGTATCTCTAAGTTAATACGCATGCCACATTCAGCGAACATAGGAATATTCTGGGTGGGAATCGTAGAATACTAAATGAAATGCTTCATACAAAGCTGTCTTTCAGCTAAGAGTCATGACATTCTGCTGCTGGTTTAATCCATACCCTCTATAATTAAGCCAGAAAATTCTATGCTGGTTTTGTACAGTCTTAATCTATAACGAACTGATGTTTCAGCAACATTTTACCCCTAAATTCATTTTAGAACACTTTGTACATACTTCTCCACAACAAAGAATATCAAAGTTCTACTAAAACAAAATCAACATAGGCTGACACAAGTATCTACATTTTCAGTGACAACATTGTTGACCATCATCTGTATCTCAAGATATTTAGAGCATGCACCACCTGTTTCCAACTAGCATTCAAACTGTTCAACCACACGATTAATGACAGCTGCTAAAAAGTCTAAAATATCAGGGAAAAGAAATAAAAGTTTAACAGCAGCTATGTAGGATTGAGGCAAGCCAGAGTCTTTTGCTAAGTATGAGTCATTATAATACATACAATGCTCTAGTAACATATATTCGCATTTCACAGCATTCTCTTCAAGACCATTATAACTCAAAAGTTAACAGTTTCTTTGTCAGCAAGAATGCCAGAGTGTGCATGTAACAACTAGGACAGGAGAGCGAGCAAGCCGTCTGTGCACTTCCAGAATTGTACATACTTAAGAAATCCCTAGCAGAGACTTTCCAGTACTCATCCCTAACACATATGTCCATGCTATTTAGCCAGGAACGTATAAAACAGAGCAAATAACCTGCTCGAGAGGCGATACCAAGCACACAAATTCAAATCCAAAAAGAAAGTTGAGATTCAGTCATTTAAAAATCAATTGTTTATTCCCTAAAATATGTAAAAAATGATACCGAGCAAGAAATCAAAGGTTATAGATCATTGATCACCCAGGAAGTAGACTTTATAACATCAATTCTAAACACATTGCCACTTTATTGGAAAGTGCAAAGCTTACTTATGAACACCAACATTCCTGCCATGCTTTCAAAAGTATGTAGAACTCTCCCTGTGTAGACATCCTTCTTCCTAGCATGTCAAGACATTGAAAAGAGTAACTTTTTATATGCTTATTTCAGAGTTTCACAAAAACATCACATGCTTACAGTAATTCAATTAGTTTCATGTATTTAAGAGGTTCATGTATTTAAGAGGTTCTTTTTATTAGAAGACAGAATTCTATTACTAAATAGCTGATAAATGTTTTTCTGTTAATCCCAAAAGGAAGAGAAGGGAATAATACAGGAACTAAGGTCTCTGCCTTGGTCACGACTTTGAGATTTATAGATGATGGACATCACATAAAGAGCACCAGAAGCAAAGAATTCTTTCTTAGAGTTTCAGCTACACTACCTCTAAAAGCAACAGCCAAGATGATTAAACAGTTCAGCTATTTAAATGCAAATGAAAAAATATGTTAAGAATAATTTCTTATTCCTCTTTCTTTAGTAAATCCATGCACCTGCTCTTCACCACCCTAAGAGAAAATCAAGATATAACATCTATCCACATAAGAGAAATAACTATATAAGAGAGAAAAGACCGAGCAGTATGAATTCAACCACACCCTTCAAGAAACTAACTATAAAAATACCATTTCTCAGTATGAATTTTCTCAAAACCTGGCAGCCTTACAGAACAGTCACATACATAGCTCTAGCCAGTAAAGAGGTCCTCTTGAAATTTCAAATAGATACAAGAATTTATTAAACTGAGCATACCTACCTATCTTAATTTATCTCAGGCATTCAGCACAGAAGATTAATAAAGAACATGTGGATCAAACAAGCAATACCCCCAGAGATCAAGAATAACAAATCTCTGCAACAACATGGTTGGATAGAAGTTGCTGCTATCAAGTACTGTTTGCACAAAGCACCACAGAAGTGCAAATCATGAGCTCTCAGGACTCCCACACCCCATCTGCACACAAGGGGAACTTTAAGTTTTAAACCTAACCTATGGTTTGGGACAAACTTCTCAAAGTGAATCTACTAAACAGTAATACACATTCATTCCTTTCTCATAGGAAAATCATCACATCAAAAGCAGATTATGGAAAAACAACAATACTGAAGAATTAAGTCTCATAAATTCAGAATATTAAGACTGGGTTTTATGGCACATAGAACAAGCTTCAATTTCTCGCATGAGATAGGGAATCTTTTATGTGAACACACTGTGAGGAAAAAACGGATCAATAGTAAGTCTTCTGCAGTGAAGCAGAACCTAACACTTTCCGTAGATTGAGCATTCTCACTTTAATGCCTCATCTACTTGGTTGTTTAGTTCAAAATATACCGCATATCACATGAGCTGTTCCAGAACAACAATATGGAGGCAAGCATAGCTTAAGAACAAGGTGGCTGCTCAGCTTCCTTCATATCAATACACCCACAGGAGCAGTCACCCCTTCTGGAATAAGAGAACAACATTCTGAGTTAGTATCTCTCTCCTCCCCCCCACCCCCCCGCTGACACCCTGCATCTGGGGCATTTTCTCACTATGCATTAAGGGTTAATCTGAAAACATTTAATAGAGATTGCTCTGTGAACATTTAGGATCTTGATGGCTGGTAGCGTCAGCTTTGGAAGCTAGCTGTTGGGTCGGGCCAAGAGGATAGATGGAAAATGAGGTAATCCAGCAGATGTATATAGCGCTTTGGGTTTTCTTCCCCTGTCACTAGCCCAGGTGGCTTTTCTGTCTACAGCACAATTTCCAAGTATGGAAAATAGACATATGGGATGATTACAAAAAAATACAAGGTAGGTTTTACCTAGAAATCTACTTGGAAAGTAGGCTTGAACTGCCATAAAAGCAGACTAACCCAAGAGCATTTGGTCACTGGTGATTACCAGGGGAGATACAGTTTGGTATTGTTAAGACAACACCTAATATAATGAAATAAGCATAGACTGCAAAAAGCATTTATCCCCAAGCACTGTCATTTTATAACATCCTGCTGAAATTGCACATTTGTGGTACATAGGCTATAACAGAGCCAGCAAGGGGAGCCATACCATATCAGGCCTTAAACCCCAAAGCCAGAAATCTATTTCTCAGCGATTCCAGTGACTATTCTTGCAACTTCATTTAATCCTAGACATGTGATGCTAGCCTCTTTAAATCCATACCCACTTTCTTCCCAAAGAAGTTGAACTGGGGTCAAAGAAAACTAGACTACAGCTTGCCTCGCTGTTCTGAGAGATAAAGGTTCTCTCCCTGACACACACTCATGACTGGATGTTTGGCTACGAGGAAGGACCCAATTAAACTGTATCTCCCAAACAGGTGCAGAAAGTACAGAATATGTGTTTCAGATTCTGAATGGAAAATGAAGATGTTTAATGGTGGTGGATGCTAAGTGGTATTTATCTTGCATGAATCATTTGACATATTTTGCACTACATCTATAAAAGCAATGAAAGAGCTCTTCTATTAACAAGCATAGTTTGTAACACATCTATCTCTGTACCTATCACTTCACAAAGACACCTCTCTGGCTATTGCTACGGATACCAAACCCCTAGAACATCTTGTTACCTCTGGAAACTCAGCTCAGATGTTACTGCACTAAAATTAGCACGCCAAGCGTATTTTATTTACACATTTTAAAATATACAAGACACTCCCTTGTAGAGACATTTCAGGTTTGTGGAACACACAAGGTATAAGACTATCCTACTTCTGTCAAAATACCTTTAATAAGTTTTACATGTGAGAGAACTTTAAAATAAGGTTGACAGTAGAGCTAGTATGGGAAGTGATTGGTACACAGCACTGTGCTACACAGACAGAAGATCTTCAGATAGAAGACCATGCCCAGGCTTCTCTCCCACTCAAGCAACCTGACTCCAATTATGAAGTGGAAGGGGACAGAGCCATTGCAGCTGTGGAGCTCCAGAATTAAGTTTATCTCAGCATGTACACAAGGCTCAATTTTACCAAGAAAACTGCTGTTAACTGTTTCTTTTGCCCCATTAAAAGTGGTCATCTATCTTTTAGAGCTGCTTCTTTAATAGGTGGTGTTCTTCCTTACTCATCTTTCACTTTCCACATAAGGATGTTCACCTTTTCACTCTTTTCCACTATGTTGCCTCTTGACTTTTGGCTTCCCTTTTGGCTTATTTGACCAAAAAACTAATCATATGTCCTGCAGCAGTTGTTCGCCTTGTCCTTCAGGACTGCACAGCTTAGAATGAGACATGAGCAGTATTGAGTCTACTTGTATCTTCACTATAACAAAGATAAGGTTCATTTTCTTCAGCTTTCAAACATGCCTGCCCATGCCTCTTCCAGCGTGACCTGGGAAAGCAGCAAGTTGATGTTTGACTTCCATTTTAATTGTATACTTTTTCTAGTGGTTACTTAACAGCAGAGTCTGGTGTGCTGTGCAGGTAGTTTGCAGGGGCTTAAAAGTCAGCAGTCCATGTTTCTGAATCAAGATTTGAGGGGTTATATAAACACATTCATCTTTGTGATCCTTATTTGGGAAGAGGAGAAAAGTAAATGAGTAGTTAGGAAGGAGCAAAGCAGATGGTTTAGAAGGCAGAGAACTGACCAGAAACATACTTCAAGTGTTGTATTATGTAAGTAGTCTCTCCTGGACATTTGATCTATGCATGCAGGAGTTTTATGGTTTAGGTTTAATTTCCTTGTTATGCCAGCTCTTAGCCAGACAACATTCAGTATCCCCTTTTCCCAGATCACGGGAAGTCTAGGACCTTTCCTTGCTTCATGAAGATGCACGAAATACAGCAGGTTTTGCAGTGGCAATGCTGCATTCTTCAGTTCCTGAGCACTGCAATAATGCATATACATTGTCTACCTATTTAAGTGCTGATTGACAGGACTCCAAAGTACTGCAGGGCACACAAAATCAGCAGGCTCATTTTACTGCAGAGGGAAAAAAGCAACCTGAACAACCAACAAGCTAGTGCAAAGTAAATATATACACATGAACACCTCTGCATTAACTCATTCCAAAGTGAACTTAATCCATTTTCAAAGCAGACAGTAGAATTTACATTCACTGGCCAGTTAACTCCCAATGAGAACAGCATCATTTGGATGCAGAACATTCATTCGAAAATAGCTAGCATGAACCTTCTCTACCTCATTCCTCTGTAAACAAACATTAAGAACCTGACATATCCATGGCAACTTGTGCTGTGGAAACCAGAATTCAACATAACCTTTTAAAAAATGATGCCAATTCTTTCACAGAGAATTCACTGAAGGAACTATAAACCCTGTAGGGTGACACTGTAATAATAAATTTAAATGTAAACGTCAGTGGAGGTCTAGCTTAAAACCCGCACCTGCAGAAAGAAGCCCACAGGGATTTCAGTCTGATGCTACCAGTTTCAAAAAAGGTATTTCATTACCCTGAAGACCCCACAAGCCCTCTTACTCTTCAACACTGCTGGTTTGTCGAACCAGAATGAAGTCATACTAGCATGGCCCTCAGCCTCTTAAGGAACTTAAATTAAAAAAGAAATCCATAGGATAGTTGTATTGCTATAACAATACTAAAGTTTATACTGATGCAGCCTCCTCACTTAGAAAAGCTAGGTAGTAAACAGAACTGGGATTCCAATAAAATTTAAACTCTGCAAGCTTTCTGTACCCTTATAAATCATGAACAAAGCCAAACAACTATACCATAGGTCTGAAGTCTTTGAGAAAGGAGCTGTCTTCAACAGTAGTGAGGAAGAGAAAAAAAGCAAAGGAAGAAAACAAGAGGCTACATTTTCCATATACAAAGACTAGGGAAAACACCACAGTAAATTCTATTGTGATAGGTATTTTTAACCTACCAAAATTTTAAGCTGTTGTTCTTTAACGTGAAGATACTGTAGCAGAAGAAATCAAACACAACCTAAGAATTCATGAATGAAAACCTTGGGCTTACATACTAACTTTTAATGCAGAAAGAGATACAAGCCTGAGAGTTTTCATCTCTGTAGCTACAGACCAAAATTAATCCTTACAGCATTACACTCTGCATGTGGAAAACAGGGCCAGGAATTAAACATGCCCTTCAGCAAATCATAATTCAACATCATATCTAAGATTAAGATGCTGACAGTTCTGTCTCCCAGGCCCAAGTTCCTGTTACCAAACTACACTGCCTCTTATTCATGCATCTTAATTGCTAGTTTCAGGAAAAAGGGCATGCAAGATAAAGGCTGGTATCTGCTAATGAGGGAATGTTTTATTTTATATCTTAATTTTAACTCGGAGTAATGAGCAAAGCAGTCTGAAATCTCAGAATCTGGTATCAAACTTACCATGGGGGTTGAAGAGTCTAATTTCTCCCTTGTCCCCAAAGCAATTTTATATGAAGCTGGGGAAGAAAAATTATTCTGGAAGTTTGTAGCCACCAGTACACCCTTAGTGTATCAACTGGAAGATATTTACAGTCATGAAATGGAAGCGAGCCAGAAGATTTATAGAAGTATTTCCCCCCTCTCCCCCAATGCAATATTACTTTTCTTTGAAGAGCAGGGAGTGGAAATGAGGGAGTACAGATGTGCGATTTTGATAGCAAGACCCATTAGCACAAAATGAGAAAGTGATTAACATGGGCCCAATGCTGTTAACTACTTTGATACCTTTTTAATTTGTATGCCCCTGCTTTCCAGAAATCCTTCTAGGATTTTCTAATACTATAAAATAACGGTTGGAAAGGAGCTCAATAAATCAGCTAATTCGCAGGACTGGAGGAGAAAAGCACAGTCTAGACACAGTTAATCTGTGCCTTACAAGGCACCCTAAAAATGGAAATACCACAGTCTTCCCAAGCAATCTGTTCCAGTAGTTCACAATTTTTCTAGTGTCCATTTACACCATCTTTGTTGCAGTTTAAGTACACTGATGACAGAATGACTGGTAGAGTGGTTAGAGTGAAAAATGCTCTCCTCTCCTTGTTTATATCTCACCTGAGGACAACTCTTCCTTCTCCCTGTAGTCTTCTGTTCTCTAAGGGAAAGAGTTCTAAATCTTTCTGTGAATAAAATAATTACATTTTCAAGACTTTGTTCTCTTTACTTTCCTCTGTACTCTCTCAAAGTACTCTAGCTTTTCTTGAGGTGAAATGCCTAAGCCTAGAATGAAGGACTATCACGTGATTCATGGAAAGTTATCCTGCTTACACATCACAGTACATCCAACTTGTTTGCAACACCTGTGTTAACAGAACCACATCCAGTTTAACTGCAACATCCCCAGATCCTTCGCACAAAACTCACTCTACTCCCCCACTATCTACTTGTACAGAGGTGATCAATAAATGGAGGATCTTGAGTCTTGTCCTTATGCAAAAGGGATATTCTTCCCCAGACTGCTTCTCCACTTTCTTCAAATCATTCTGAACCCTAACCATGTTTTCCAACGCACYTGCAGCAATTCCTAGCTTGGTACCATCTGCTGCTAATATTGCATAGCCTTAATGTTTCACTTAAGTCGAAATTAGTGACAGAACCCTGCAGAGAGACCATGCAGTCTAGACACCCTCTGGTCTGACAGTGATCCACGAAACTATTTAAGGTTTTTCACCAAGTTTACAGTATTTAGAGAAACATTTCCTTGTTTTTCATACAGACAAAATCATTAGAATAGCTCATTAAACTAAGAACATATTTGTTCCTCCCAAACAAGACTGTATACCATGTCATGAAAGGAGATTTGACTGCTTGTGAATTTTGTTTTGACAAAATCCACGTTTACGTTTAACACCTTTATACTTTTTCCTTTAAGAGCTTACCAAATAGTTCATATTTGTTGCAATGTTTTTGCAAGCAGTCTCCAGTTCTCTAGTGGTTCTTTTCCACCTGCCCCTCTTAGATACAGGTACTGGCTTGGCTTCTCCCCCTCTTTAAAGAACTTTATCTGTCAACATGGAAACTGATAATGGTTCTGAGACCAGGAACCAGGTGAAGCAAAATAACCTTGTCTGAATTTCACCTGCTTTTCAAATTAGCACTTTTATAAGTGTTCTTCATTATTTTCCTTATCTAAGGCAAGTTCCTACACTTCTGTTTCTGGGGTCAGGTATAACTGCAGCTTATCCTGCAATAAAGATAAATCTGAAGCAACAAGAGCACTAAACATACTGTTTTCTCAGCATCATGTTACATTTCTTTACTCAGTAGCAGGCCAACCCCTTATTCTTCTTATCACTATATAAACTACTCTAGAAGTACACTATGTTAATTGCAGTAAGCATAAGAGGATGCCCTTAGTATCAAACATTCCTGAACAGATACAGAGGAAGAGCTGGCCCTGTAGAAAAACTTCTCTAGAGACAGGAACACACTAATGTAAACAGTTTACTTATACATGTTGTACAGTATAATGCCTTTGTATCGTGCATTTCTATTATTTAACCATATTTACCTTTTAATCTTTATTCTAAAATTGTTTAACGTAACTTTGTCTCAGTATCAGAACTCTCAGCCAATATGTGCTCTTCACCAAATTTATAGAAAGAAATCCATACTTTAATGAAAGTATGAAACCAGAAATTTTAAGTATTTTTCTGAAAAGAGATTCATCCAAGTCTTTTCCAAAAAGGTTGCAACCAATTGATTTCTTAGAATATTTTCACACTCAGCTCTTTTATTAGTTGTCTGCACCCTAATTTAGTAAACACCCAGCAGCATCTCACATTCAAGTTATCAATAGCCCAGTTTGGTAAACTGGGAAAACAAAGTCTTATGTTACAGATGGAAACGATCTAACTGATCACCAAAATACCTCATTAGTGCTAAAGGAGGTCTCTTGCCTCTTGTTCTGGTTCAGCTGTACCAATCATGCTGCTGTACATCTGACCATGTGTTGAACTCATTCAACTTGCTAACCAGAAAGCTGACCTAAGCCAGTAGTTTTCTGCTGGCTTAGCAAATTGTATAGTCTTATGCCATGAACACGTAAGGAGAAAGCAAGACCACGTTACTGGGCTTGTATGCTATAGTAGAAAGTTACAATTCATATTTCCCAACAAGTGCTGTCATCCCAACCTAGGACATTACCCACAGTAAGGGCACAGCTGCTGCACATGGCAGCCACATCTATAATTAAAACTACTTGATATTGTTAATTATAGATGGACTCTCAGGAAGCTAGTCTATACAAGTCTAAATTCACTGAAAGAAGGTAACTGTGAGAAAGAAAAATTTAAGCACTGGACAAAATTGCTCCATCAGTTTCTACCACCCCTACCTGCCCTGCTCCATGCAATAAACACGAGTGCTTGTTTTTGCCCATGTTTTATTACACTAAATAGTAAGTCATGGAAGACTACCCAGAAGCAGCTCACACATAAGATCTAACTACATATTAAGAACTACCAAAATATTTACTTTGTTCAATATTTTCTCTTACTGTATTTCTGTTTTCTACTTTTCCCCAGTCATTCTGCTTCGAGCTGTAATACAATGGAGAAAATTCATAACAAAAATATGAACACAAGTTTCCAGTAAAGGCAAATGATACCACAGAACATCCTCTTAACAGGGTTGACAAAAGAGCTGGCATTAAGCCTTGAAGAGCAAAGCAGTATAATCATTTTGGGATATCATTCAGACCCACTATTACCAGTTTACTAAATTTTAACTTGGAACCTCTGACACTAAGGGAGCAGCCATTGGACCCTTCCCTGAAAAGGAGAGGGCAATACTGAAAGATAAGGTAGGCAAGAGAGAGCTCTGTTAGTTACTGTTGGACCTCAAAAGTAGGAAGAAGCCTCAGTGTCTCATAACCCCATTATCACAGCTTCAGTTTGTGGGTTTTACAGATTTAGCAGCCTAAGTTCTAAATGCAGCAAGGAACTCTGAACAGTATATTCAAATTGCCTTTGGGGGTTAGAGGAAAAGATGCCAAATTAAGAAAAAACAAAAACGTGTTTGGCACAAGCAAACAGGTGCTAGTTTGTCCTGCCTAGATAGTAAAAAAAAATTAGAAATTCATATATTTCTGAAAGTCAATAAACTCTTTACTGTATATATTATTGGTAAAGCTGTGACAAAGAGAAGTTAAAGAGCTTTGCAAAGTAACAGATTTTGAAAAGCTAAGAAGAGAGGGACAAGACCCCCAAATCCATCCACCATCACACATCAGTGATCAAAATCTATTTGCAAAAAAATAATTTAAAAACCTCTCAATTTCCCCAGAAAGCAGTTTGGTTTGTAGAACTCAACCATATCCAAGGCAGTAACAAACAGCCATGTGACCCTCTCATGGAAAGGCCATAAAAAAAAAACTTCTGAGTTTGTGTTGGCCAACCAAATCAATATACTTAGTCATAACTCAACAGCACTACTTACAAAGCAAGTAATTGTTTTCCCACTAATGCCATCTCTACCATTTTTTAACAGAGAACAAGTTGCCAAAGTGCTGAGTTTGCAGCGGATCTTAAACTGGCTTTGCTCGACAGCAGATTAAGCAGAGAAAAACAGTTTACTGATACAACAGTTAAGCAGTTACACATAAAAAAAAGCCAGTTACACTTCCCAGTCAACCGTAAGACTTTCTTCAGCTATCTTAATGTATAAACATTATTACACAATGATACATTTACAAATACTATACTCCAAAAACCTTGATACAGATCTTGCTTTTTAATTTTGTAAAGTTTCACCAAAGAAAATACATGATGACTAATTCAGGCCCACAAAATTTCTAGGACTATTCAGGATCTTAGACTTTACTGTCACAGAAGGGAGTTCTAAACTATATTAATGATCTTATTTTTAGTTTTAATAATGATTTTGGTTTTAATTCTATTATGTTTTTATAAAGGTATCAGCATGACATATGTCTCACATGATTTAACTTCAAAGGGTTAAGATTAAGTTACTGAATTCTTGCAATACCTGCTGTAGTTTTTTTATGGTATTAAAGAAGCTATCAAGAATAAGTGAGAACATATGTTTAAGACTAGGGTAAAGTTTATTCCAAGAGGCAAAAATTCCCTTCAGCTCTATATAATTATTTTGAACAGCATATGTATTAAAGAAACTATTTTAACTTGCTTACATATTCAAACTATGTGGCATAGCACTCTGTAATTTTCTAAGCCCAAAACATCATTAACTGCAGCAATCTTTAATTAATTACTTAGTTCTCAAAATCCCCCTCTTCCTTCCTCCCACCCAAAGATATCTCCACATCACCCAGTTTTTATGCAACTTCAAGAACTGCTGCCCAACAAGGGTGTTTCAATATTAAATATTTTTACCTTTAGAAATGGATCCTCTCAGCTGCATTGCTCAGCATCACAACTACTTTCAGCAAACAGAAAGGGGAGAAAATTCCTAAGAAAGTCTTTTAAGTTCACATCAAGTCTAGAAGCATCTTCAGTCCAAGTCTATAGGTATCAACCACCTACCATGTCTTACAATTAATAGGAAAGTGCAAAACTCAGACCACCACAGATGAGGCCTCACAGAAAGAAAAAAAAAAAAAAACAACCACAACCCCAAAAACCCCAGCTTTAATTCCAGCACTACCCTGAAGCACAAGTGTAATTAGAGCTGTATCATTCCACTCACATTCCAGGTAGAATGGATTTTGTGTTTACAAAATGTGTCTTCTCAAATCTCACTACTGATGCTCCATCCTGTGTATAAATATTTAATCACAGGCAAGCACTTCACGAAAGGCAGTTTGCACACATATCAGTGGTAAATGCATCTTCCCTAAGCTAAGACATAGAAAAATTCTTATGTTACACATACAATTAAATATGACATTGGTAAAGAAGCCTTAAAGAGATGTGCATTGAAAGAACCAATTTCTTAAGTTACTCATTTTATGTCTAAAATGTTTTTAAAGTATACTTATTGATCAGACAGGTGCAAGCCACAGGAAGATGATGATGCTGTACTTAAACATTCAAGCCTGAAACAATGCTCATCGATACTCTCTTCAGACACTCGGGAAAACAGCAGATGCAATACTTTTGAAAAGCAAGCCACAAGCACAGTATTAGCTGTGGCAATAAAACTTACTGCCTTTGAGATTTACTCCTTGATACAGCTCCAGCAGGCATGTCTTATCACATGCAAGGATGGCAATGGCATAGAGAAATACCAGGAAGTCTAAAACAAGGCTGTTTACAGCCCTTGACCAACCTTGGTTACATAAAGACAGAAGATAAAGAATTAAAGCTCTAGGGGGGGCTGAGATTCCTGACAATCCAGGAAAAACAACAGTTTAATTTCCAAATGCTATGGTTCTGCACAAGAAAGCACTATTGCTGAGCATACACACTTCACCTGGGAACATAAGTGTTTTCAGATGACAAGGGAAACATTTCCTCCTATTAAAGCCAGAGCTACCTCCTTCCCATTTTATCTGCATGTCAAGTTCACTAACAAGGAGAGACTATACAAGACTAAAACACAGTATCCATCTGCTAATAGTTATGGCTTAATTTAGTAATTTTTATTAATTTGTGCTACATTGCACAAGAGTTATGTTGTACTATAGACAGCACAAGAACTGTTTTATCATGCTGCATTTGTCTGTTTCTACAAAAACAACAATGCTATAGATTAAGATACACAGCAAGACCTTTCTTCAGACTTGAATGCAGAAAGCTAACATTATTTCCAGTCATAGGTTGACTATACCAACCCACCAGAAAGCAAGTTTTTCACCTCTACCACAGAGTATAAAGATGGGRGGAGGAATAAGAACTGGGAGGGCAGAAAAAGTGTTTCATTCACAGCTGCTGTAAGCTGAGCACTCTGTGACCACCACCCTGGGCTCTGCACCAGTGAGGACACCCAGCATGGCACCCTACAATGTCCCTCTTGAGGGTACCCGTACAGCTCCTCTCATTTTGGGCCGCATGCCTTAAGCTGTCTCCATACCACAACCATCAGTTCCCCACCTCAGCACTCAGGCTTCCCCTTGCAGGGACGGGCTCTGCATGCCCCTATTCTGATCTCCATCCACACACTCCGAGACCATGCACCTTACAGTCACTAGTTGTTGTTCTGGTGCCTGTCACTCCTTTCAGATGTATTTCTACTTAATTTCAAGTGGCACTTTCCTGCCTATATACTAACCAGTTCCTCCCTCAATGCCACCTTCCCTCCCCAGAAAACTATTCTTGCAAGGTCTATGCTAACCTACATCACTGCTAGGAACCTCTAGTCTCCCGTGACCCTGGCTTTGCCCTACTCCATTTCCCAACACCTCTCTCCTTGCTTTTCTTTGCCCCACTCACCTGGCCTGATTGCTTCCACTTTTAGATCTTTTCCTTCCCGGTTCACCATCTGACACCAGTTTTCCTTCCCCACAACTCTCCCAGCCAGATTTATTTCTGTTAATATTGCATGCTGGAGAATCTCCTGCAGAGCAATTTAAACTGCTATTAATAAGCAGAGAGTAAAGGTCAGCTTAAAAAACACACCTTTCACCTTTATAAAATTGCTTCACACACAGCTCAGGGCTTCCCAACCAAGGAATCCTCTCTGTTATTCTAGCTTTCACCAACTCAGCTAGACTGTGCTCCTTGATGCCCAGAACATTTCTCAAAAGCTCTTGACTTGTTGGACTTGGTGTTCCAAAAATTATGTGACAGATAAATTCACACTTTGACTACTGCAAGCCTCAAAAATCAGAATTCAGATGGAAATTTCATGTGGCTGTTCTATTAATGTCAAGACACATGCAACAGCATTAAGTGTATCACACATCAAGAAGAGATCCCCTTCAAGAAAACACTGATCTGTTAATAGTTATTTGTATTAAAAACTTCAGTGTCAAACAAGCAGTAGTTACAAGTTTTGACTAGTTTAGCATTACAGTCTCACCAAATGTATGATTTAGAGGCTACAATTCACTCACACCAAAGTAAAAGCAACCTGCTTTCTTAGGGCAAAAAAGCAACCTGCTTTTTTTTTCTTTTGTTTCCTTTTTTTTTTTTTTTAATATAAGAACATTTTCACACCTTCCCATAGTGTTTAATTTTTGCTGCACTTCACACCAAAGCCCAGCTGACTTTGTAAAAACTGCTCACAGGAAGTCACACTAAACTCAGAAATACCATATGGTCGCTGAACAAGAAAATAGCCATGGTTACCAAACCAAATTAATACATTGATCACTTTAGAGAGAGATAGTTGTAAGCTTCCTAATTATCTGAGGTGTTTATTATGTATTTCAAAGTTTGAAAGTAATTCTATACTTTTCTATACTTCTATCAAAGCTAATAAATCAATCATCTCTGTTAAAGGCTTAGAGGGAAAGTAAAGCTTACTGCTCAAATCTATGGTCAACATATGAGAAACATTACTATGAAAGCCATTCAAAAAGCCTCCTCATGGGAAAGGGTAACATTATGAGAACTAAGTGTTTTCACATGTTCTTTTTACCTTTGTTCTTTTATAGTCTTATTTTTCACCTCTTCTACGGCAAGATTTTTTTGGAGGCTACTAATCTGAATTCCATCTCTTTCTTCTCAAGGCCACTTGGGACCGCTCTCCCCCATCAATGTCTTTTGTTCCTGCTATAGTAATTCTCTGATCAGTCAAAAATAGCTTCACATGGCATTCTTCAACAGAGTCAGGAATCTGCAATGGTAGCAGATTTGGAAAGAAGGAGTGAGGAAAAAAAATCATTTTAAGGGAAAACCCCTACTTTCTCAGCAATGTTGTAAGCCTGTCTGCTAAAAAAAATAGAGAACAAGCTTTGTCCTGAAGTCATGCCTCTCACACATTACTGAACAAGAGAAGGCAATCAAATTGAAGCAAAGGTACTGACTGCTCTATACACAGGAAAGCCCAGCCACAGACACTGCTCTCTCCCAGGTTCCATGAAGGCAGTCACTGCTGCGGCCTTATTTATCACATTATACAACCCACAAACAACCTTAACTCTGCTTCAATGAGTTCAAAAGCAGGTTAAAAAAAAAAAAATGGAAACCCCAATCCTTGTGTTTTATTCCCTACATCCCCCTCCCAAAAAAAAAAAACCTCCTGATTTGCGGTATAAAGCCTCAAATCCTAATGCAGTCTTCCATATTTTGCACCACTATAGTATCAGGTCCCAATTTCAACATCCATCTGCTTTTAACTGACGTACACATTTAAGCTTCTAATCTCAAAATAACTGTCCTCAAACTAGGCTATTATATTACTACAGGATATTACTCACTTTGCTGTAAAGGAAGAAATAAATCTTTCTGCAGAATTTGATTTTCCTTTCTATTTAATGACTTCCAAAATATTTTATACTGCAGTCATGGTGTAGTTCAACCATTCTATTCCTAAATAGAATACTAGTGTCAAAGACTGTTCTGTACTTTAAGCTCTTAACATTTAAAGATAATTACTTCAGCAAAAAAAGCCCCTGGATGTTTGTTCACCTCTTTAATTTGTATCTCAGTTCACTTGTACATTCAGCAATCAGCACAGCAGCATCCCAATACTAGCTGCAGTTTCTGGGAGCTACTCAAAAACTAAAGCAGCACAAGGCATATTTATTTTACATCCAGAGTAAAACGTAAATATATGTAAAATAAATACAACTTGTGAATGCTATAGAAATTATAACATACTGCGAATGTTTATAAGCATTATTATTTGTTAGAGTCAACAACTTTGTGATTATAAACTTAAGTATTTGCCACAAAAGTCTATAAATTCTGATGTTTTAAGTATTTATATCTTCCTAATACACATTTCCCCACTCCAAACATTGGTACCCCCTGTTGGCTGTTTCACACTAGATCTCTTCCACCTCCATCACTGCAGGCTGTTTGCTTCAGGCTCTTATCCCTTTACCCAGTTAAGAAATCCCATCTTCCTCCCAGTCCCTATCTGTCCCAACTGCTTTCTTGCACATTTATTCCCCTACAATTCCACCAGTTAACGCTTTTAAAGCTGAGCACATTCATAAGCCCACTGACAATTTGGATGCCTTATCGTAAGTGTTTGTTACTATTTTACAGGCTTGTCTAAGCCAGATATTCTATAACAAACCACTTGCAATTCTGATCAGACAGGTTTTGTTCATTTAAAATACACACATGCTACAGACACACTTTGAGTAACTACAGCTCTTCATCCCTCTCCTGAAGAGAGCTGGCTCTTATTTGCTGATATACAACATGAACCATCAACTATTCTGCAAAATCATATTTTTCAATCGTATCCAGAGGCTGAGAAAACAGACATAGTGTCCTATTGCCTTCCTCACAGAAGAACTTCTAATATCCTCTCCTCCTCTACTAGGAGAAAGATGGGAAGAAACCAGCAGGTGAGCTGTCCTTCACATGGGAGCTAACCCATTCTGTAAGCAGAGTACAGTGATAACTAGCTGCAATGGTTGCAGGTGCCATCACTGACAACACGATAACTGGTTACCCGCACTGGATCCAGAAACTGAAGAGGCTTGTGCACTACTCATAATGTACATACCTCTGGACAGACCTCTGCCTTAATGGTCTCTCCAATACATCTCCAGCGCCTGCCACTACCACTGGAAGCAATGCTTAAGCAGCTTATCAGAACACCGGTTGTGCAGACAGAAGTCAGGAGTTACCATATCTTAATTGCCCAAGACAAAAGGTGCCATATGAGCACCCTTTAGAAACCACTGCCTTATGTTCTGACAGAGTCTTTGCTCCTAACAAATAAACTAGGCAACTACAAGCAGCGTATGTCTGAACAAAGACCAAAAGCACACGAAAGGCTGATCATATTTCAGTCCATAATGAGTGAAAAAAGTTAGGTGCCTGAACACCTTTAAAAAAAAAAAAAAGCCCCAGCTCCCACTAAAATAAACACAAAAATTCAGAAGTGAACGTAAAAAAAAAAAAAAAAAATCATTTTTACATAATGTTTTAAAATAAGGCTCAGAAGATACAAGGGCATCGCTGGCTGCCCAGCGGCTGAGAGGGCAACCATGACCGCCTGCACACCTCCGCCCCCAGGAGAGCTCTCCCTCCCCCGCTGAGGAGACCCCGGCATCCCGCGGGTACGGGACCCCGGGGCGCGCCCGGCCTCAGGAACGCTACCCCCAGGTGAGGGGATTACTCCCCCGCTAGAGCCGCCGGCGGAGCACGGAGCCACCACCGCCTCCCCTAAGCCGCCGGCCCGACCTACTCTTAAGCGCAGGCGGRGGGAGCCGCCTCCCGCACGGAAACGGGGCAGGGGGCCCGGAGCCCTGAGGGGCTGGAGGCGGGGGCAGCCGTCCCGGCGACGAGCCCGGCGGACGAGAGGCGGGAGGGCTGCCTGCCGCCCCGCACCGCGCTGAGGGGCCCCGCCGCCGCCCGCGCCGGGCTGCTGGGTGCCCGCCGGAGCCGGCTGCGGCTGACGCGGCCGTTACCGCCCTCCCGCCGCGGGGGCCGCACACCTCAGCAGCGGCAGCGCGGAGAGACCGCCCCGCGGGGCCCGCCCGCCCCGGCGGGCTCCTCTCACCTCACGACCGGGGGCGGGCGGGGAAAGCCGCTGGCCCGCCCGGCGGCACGTACCTGACAGCTGCCGGCGGCGGGACCCTGGAGGCGGCTGCCCGTTGTTGTGGCCCGGTGGCGGCAGGAAGCGAGCAGCCCCCACGCCGGCGGCGTCTCCACCGTGGCGCAGTTACCATGGGACGGACGCCCTCTCCCTCCGGAAGTCACCGCCGGGAGGGCGGGGAAGGGGGCGGGGAGAGGCGCCATCTTGAGCGCGGCGCCCAGCCCGGCGCCTGCCTTCCGCCATCTTGAGCGTGGCGCGGCCGCAGGGCAGTGCGAGCGAACAGCTCGCCCGAGGGCCTGTCCCAGTCCCCGTCCTGCCCCTGGGGTAGGTCTCTGGGGCCAAGGCCCGTGAGCCGGCAGGGGTTATGTCGGGGAGGTGCTACGACTGGGGGTTTTCTAAAACTCTCCAAAGAATGACAGCCTAATACACAGTTTTAAAAAGAGATATAAGCAGAGGGAAAGTCGTATCTAGGGTTGAAACGATTCTCTTCAATGTAAAAAAATTACAATAAGGAAAAGAAAACGAACATAATGCTACCAGCAGAAAATCTGTTTTTTTCTGGAGGAATCGAGTAAAGAAACTAAACCTGGCTCTCTCAGCAGCTGCCCTGTAACTTGAGGTGGTCACAGAGGGTCTGGCCCCACAGCGAGGCAGGGAACATGGCGGGAAGGCCGAGAACAGCAGGGAGGAGAGGAGTGTGCTGAGGGGCCCAGGCTAGCTCCTCAGCCTCACCCACAGCTCCAGCAGCCAGGCCCGCCCGGGGCACAGCGTGGGCCACTGTGGCCCTGAGACAGTTTCGTCCCAAGCTGTAACGCAGATCCCTCCTCTGGCCCCTGCAGCGGGGCCCACAGCGTCCCCATGCAYGCAATGGGCCGTCCTTGATCTTTTAAAAAAAATGTTAATGTTGAATATAAAATTACATATAGAAAAGAATTTACTCTAGATGGGTAAATCCAGTGCTGAAATGCTAGGAAAAGCTTGCTACAGCCGTAATTGTGTCATCTTGTGCATATGCTTTAGTTTTTAATTACATGATTGCATACCATTTTGTCCCAAAGGACCTCTGCCTCATTTAGTGCACAGAATGGGCTGAAATACGGTGGCGTTGTTGCTCAGAGACGCAGAGTTTCCTAAACTTTGAGTGCTTGCTTTTGCAGTTGGAATAAAAATACGTCTTCATAATTTTTAAGACGAGAATAAAACATTGGATAATCTGCAGTGATCCCTTGCACATGACAGGCTGTTACRCTTTCATCCCATCGCGAGGGTAATTGGTTCTCTAAAAGTCGCTCTGAAGCATGTGAAACACCCCAGGTCAGGCAGTTGATGGTTTGAGAATCAGAGTTTGCAGCCTGAGTCAGAGACATCAACTGCCTACCTCCCTCTTCGTTCTTCCTCTGGAGTTCACTCAACATGGTTTTTATTGAAGGCTCATTATAATCTTGAGTTCTGACTCAGACTTCATCCTAAACACCAGCAACGTGCCTCCTGTATCAGCCCAAGAGTTTGTGTTTGGTCAGACAGGTAGGATCAGAGCATGAAATGCTGTGGAAGTTGATGTTTTTAATTCTGTCAAGTCTGGCACCAGAGCTGCACTCAAGGAGCACAACTGTGAATGGGAGAGAGCATGTGAATTTTAGAGGAGACTTCTTTTCTGCGAAGCAGCATGAGCAAGTGGAAGAGGAAAAGCTCCAGCCTCTCCGGCTGCAGAGGGACTTTGCCGCCAGGCCTGGTCGCTTAATATCATATTCTGCCACTTAATCTCTAATTGTGCTGATTTCTTCTATCAGCTCAGGTGTCTACTGAGTCATGTAATATAGTTTCTGTAATTCCTGTGACACCTTCCCTTTTTCACAAAATATACCTGCAGGATATCATTGTGCTTCAGTGATCCTCCACTGAAGTACCCGAACCTCGAGAAATTTCAATACCCGTTTTTCCATGCCACAGCTCCTGTCTTTCAGTGCCATCTAGTGTTCATGCGTGGAAGAGATGCTGTATGGAATTTCTCATCAGATCGATTTACCATAATTAACACATTTTGGAAATTGATAGATGGCACTGATAGAAGGTATCTTTGTAAATTAATAAGATATTTCTATATTTAAAATCTAGAGATATATCTGTTCATATTTTTATTCTATGGCATTAAGTTCTGACATGGATCTCTCTTACGTTATTTAAAATCAATAGCACTCACAAATCAAACAGATATATATACATCAGTTATTTACCTCTGGCTACGCTGTTCTCTGTAACTAATTAGATTGCTTCAGAAAATAGTCAACACCAAAAAAAACAAAAAAAGTACTGAAATAATCTATCACCCTGCTTCATTGTCAGCTCTCCCGAAAACGAGTATCCATCCAGATGAGAGCCCAATCGAAATTTTACTCACAAAGTAAAATTGCAAAGCTTGGWGTGATAGATCTTTCAATCCATCTACAAGAAGGAGCGAGGTGGTTTTTGAAACAAGGAGGAGACAAAAACATGAGGGATTATCCAGAGATCATCTGTCTTCAGTTTCTTTTCTCCCTTGATGTCTGTCTTTACAGCAACTTCTTATTCTCATCCCCAGTCCATGATCAGCAGTTAAATAGTTCATAATCATTGAAACACCCTTGTCTGTCTTTTACTATTAATGCATGAAGTTACTTAAGAGACAAACAGGAGGGACTTACTTATAAAATCTCCCCATATTTCTATGAAGAAAGTGTTTAGTGGCCAGTACAGATAATTCCCCCTTGAAGATTTCAGATTCTAAATTAAGATACAAATCCTGARTAGCAAATACAATAAAAGGAATACGAATACAGAATTTCATACAATAGTTTTGTGCATACTCAGATCCTTACATATATTTAACAAACCTTATCCTCCCTACCTGGTCATGAAAGAAGTGGAAAGTCATTATTCTCTGAATTAGTTCAACTAAAAAGGAGACAAAGCAAGGTGCTCAGATGCTTTCATTCCAGTGAAAATTTAATCTAATTAGAGTAATTTCAGATCACACTTCTGGCAGCTGTGTTTATCACACTTTCTTCAAAGGATAGGAATTAGCATTGACTGACATAAGCATCAGAGCTCATTTATTCACCCGCCCACATCCTACCAGCCCTTCTGAGTTTGTCTGTTTATTTAGCACTTTAATAGCACCACAGTAAATAAGATTTCATTTTGGAGCATGCATGGTTTTTGTCAAAGCATTTAGCGCAGACTTCTTATAATGTCACGGTAGAATCCCTCTTTGCAGGTCTGATGAAAGAGCAGCTAGCTGTTCTCCAGAAGAGGTATTTTAAATGCTTAACAAGGACATAGATTGGGATCCAGAATTTCTTTTTCCTTCTTTTTTGTCAACAACTAGAAAATATCTGTCTTTCAGCAGGGGGGGGAAAGTGCCAGAAATGACCTGTCATCCCTTAAGCTGCAGAAGACTGCCCAAGTCCAAAGTCAGTTAGGTCACGAGGGGTTTGAACTTTGGGGTTTGGGGAGGCCGTGCTGTACCAAAGATTCACCTCTCTCTTTCACAGCTGCTTTGTCCTTGCCAGCTCATATGGAGGCGTGAGCACTGCCCTTTCACTCACAGCACACAACCTGCTATCATCTCTTGTGAATTAAAAGTAGGTTCTTGCTGGTAAAGACCATCTTTTATTTCATATTTGTGCAGCACCTGGCRAAACAGGACTTGCTCCCCAATTAGAACTACTGGAGCACAGGAATCAGGTGGACAGATCATAGCTCAGCTGCCTCTTTTGGAGGCACATATAGAACTGCTGCCACATCAGACCAGACACCAGAGACATCGGCAACAGGAATCTGCTGCCTACACTGCAACCTCAAGCCCTGGGGTGACAGAGAGAAGCAGTTAGGCTGGGGCCCCATGGGCTTATTCTTCAATTATCAGCAGTAGTTTGCATGTAGTCATAATTGCTCTTGGATGACAAAATATGAGAAAACAATGCCACAGAAAGAGAAAAAGCTCCTCTCAGTTGCTTTCCAAAAAGACGTAAAGCAAACAACTCCATTTGATTTTTCAACAAGTGGAACCCAACTGAGCTGGCAGAGCAGGTTCACAGCAGGCGCCCTTCACTGAAAGATTCCCTCCAGATCTCACCTTTACCCCCAACTTGCCAACACAGATATCATCAGGTACAAACTAGAAGCAGTAAAGAGAGGCAACCTGCCAAAACCTGAGTAGGGTGGAAATGGAGCCTCCTGTGTATATTACTGGACAGAAACGGCTGATTGCAAGCCTCCTCTGTTGTGCTTCGCTTACTTAGGAAATCAGGAGAAAGCCAGTAAGAGCAGCTCTGCAAGCAAAGGGACGGTGTGGGTATTTTGTGCCTTGCAGTGAAACATCAAAACTGATGATGGAAATGGTTGTTCCTTCACAAAGGTTTATCGTGCTACATGCAGAACAGCAGTCTCCCCTAGACAGTGTTATTGGCATTGGCACTAGCTGAAAGGAAAAAATCAGAGCCCTCACTTAAAGACTAA
The DNA here is from genome assembly GCA_035582835.1 of Phoebastria nigripes. Lineage (NCBI taxonomy): Eukaryota > Metazoa > Chordata > Aves > Procellariiformes > Diomedeidae > Phoebastria > Phoebastria nigripes. The sequence goes on from JAYKAV010000622.1 coordinate 1,605,095, forward strand.
TTCAGAATGTGAACAAGGAACAGCATAGCTATAAGTTGTCTCTCCAGTGGGCATACGATTCTGAAAAGATGTCAAATTAAAAACAAACAAACAAAGAGAGAATGACTAATGGGAATAAATTCCACTGCTTTCACCACAGCATTACATTATCAAATCCCAGGACTTAATATGCAGCAGAATTATCATAAGACAACAGTTCTGTGTAATGGAAATAATTTAAGTTTCAATATTTCATCCAGCAGTGCAGACAGGCCTGTGGAGTGTGCCATCTTAGCTGGAACATTTATTGATGCTGACCACTGGTTTATACAGCAGGAGTTGAAAGGTGAAGAATTCACCTCTCCAATTCTGAAATTAGGAAGAAACAGAAACGCCAAGGAAACGAGACATTCAACAGCCTGTGAGAAAGTGATGGAAAATTCATGGCTTTCAATCACTTACAGCACTTGTTATGCAGAAATAGGCTGAGCTCCCAGTTTTGCTTGGAGGTTGTGTCACTTCCAATCTTCCCTGTGAGACTCAAGCATGGTTTATAGTGGCGATTTGCATGTAGATGAATGAAACGTCTGCTTTCAGTGATTGTATTTCTGAAACTGAGGTTTCACTAGTTGAGAAGGAAAACAGCTTTTTGGGGGGAATATTACTCTTGTAAAAAATCCTCATGCTCTAAACCATTGCAATCAGTCTAACCTTTTTTTTTTTTTTTAAGAAGGAAAAAAGGTTAGCACATGCAACAGAGCAGCACTGATTTGCATTTTCAACTGACAACCCAGTGACTGGAGAATTTTGTTTATTCCGTTTAGCCAGCCAGAAACCACACAGGCCCATGCAAAACCAAATTTTGGACATGCATTTTCTCAACTACCATGAAACTGTCAGGGAAAAGCATAATTTAGACATCTGTTCAAAAGTATTGTCCAGAAAACTTGTCTTGCATAGTACTTCCCATAATCCAGTCTTCCAGATGTTCTTCTGTCTTTATGCGTACAAGTAATCGAAAAAGTGCAATGAAGAGTAGCTTAGGACAATACTCAGTATCTCATAAGGAGGTTACTGAAGCAGCACATCAACTAGGATAAGGATATTCTTCTTTTATTAGCTTGGTTGATCTATAAAGCCAATTTACCTTCTTATGAATACTGACCGACATTTTAGTTTGCAAAAAAATAGGGAATCTGGAGAGCAAGAATTAATAAAATCATGATTATTAGTGTTCAGCCACTTGCTTTGCTGAAGATTTTAAAAGCTAAATTTTACATGTTTTCAGTCAGCTAAAGTTATTATTTTTTTCATTCTGCTACTCTGATGAATGAGAAAAGAATCTGCAGCTGCCCAGAACAAAAGCAGACTTTGCAGGCTGATTTAGGTGTACCAGCATATTGAATTGCACTGTACTGCCCCAAGCAGTAAGTTTTCCATATCCAGAAGTGATCAGCTAACAACAGATCCAAGATCCATGCATCAGAAAATAAGAGTTTCAGTTAAATGGGAACCAGATGACGGAAGCTCCAACTATCTCCTTAGCTTAAATAAAGCAGTAGATGCCACAGAGGCCATGTTCTTCCTCACAAAACTCCTTTTTCTCTTCAATGATTGTGTTGCTTTTTTTCTCTACTGAACATTAAAATCGTGCTGCACTGGGCAAAGGGAGGAGACGTTTAATGCCGTGGCCTGCTAATGATTCATTCATGGCCTTACTAAATTACTTTAATCAGAGGTATATTGGAAAGGCAACATTCAGTATTTAGCAGTTGAGACACTTTTTGGGTCACATTCTGAAACTTCATTAATATTTGCAAAAGCACTTTGGGAGAAACCCACTGTATCCTTAACTGACCCATCTTCAACACCCTGTACCCCAAGGTGGCCTTTTTCACTCAAAGAGTCCATGTCATTTCTCTCAGAGCTCTCTCCACCATCTGCATGTTCCTGAAGACAAAACAGTAAAACATTCATTAGATAAAAGGTAACTAATTTTGGTATCTTCTGTTAGGAGCACTTAAAAATGATCGTTGTCCCAGTGCTTCTAGTTACCTTGAGCATAGAGGCTCCATCACATAGGGCTGATGTATGGCTGTAGCTTATGTGGTGAAGTAATAACAAGACATTTGCAATACCAGAAGCCACAAAACATATTTAAAATAAATCTTGAAAAGCAACAATGTGGAAACACCAGCCACAAATCTGCTGTTGTGTTTTAGAAATGGACCAGTTTTGCTCTAGCAGCAAAAAGCTGCAAGAAGTCAGTGTTAGAGCAGGATGGGTGAGCTGCATTCGCCTCTGGCTCATGTTTCAAGCAGGGTCCCAACTGCAAAACCTCCTCTGCTACCCTTTCACTCTCAAGTTACTTTGTCCCCTACCTAAGCCTGATAAAATGCAATTAAATAAGTTTGAGTATCAAAGGTTCAAATTTAAGACAGTTACAGAGAAAGATGAATAGCATTTGATGAACGAGAATCAAGCTCAAGTGGAAGATCTCAGAGTATGCTGAGGGGCTAAGGTCCCCTTTTAAAATTCAGTTATAACACGCATAAATTTTGGAAACCTACACTACCACTTTTACAGATCCCCTTTTCCAAAGTAGACATTCACTTTAAAGAACAAACTGGCACAAGCTGGCACTTTAGGCCTTCGGGGCAGTTGTGTTGCACCTAAATTGCAAGAGCTCATGCGTCATTCATCTCTAAAATTAAAATTCTGTATAAAACTATCAAACCAGAACTTGAAATACAGACTCAGACAATTTCAACAACTTTTGGGGCCCCTTCATTTATAGGCAGTCCTCAGCAATGCAAAGTGAGCTTAAAATGACAAAGTTCATAATCTTCTACCCCCACATGTTTAAAAAAATCCCACCTTTTCTGTAGAATTTTATTGCTAGAAGACCTCAACTTCACCACAATTTTCATCCATCATTAGTTACAAAATTTCACCTGGCTGATCATCTATGTAGTGTTTCCTGGGAAGCACTGGGATATGCCTTTGATCCGCTAAACATCCAGTACAATAACCATTGTCGCAGCCGTCAATAACCAGTCTCTCAGCATAACAAAGCAGGGCAGGTTATTTTCTTGCTGGCAGGAATTAGTAAAGGATAATTGGAGTTATGTTACATTATTCAGCTGGATTACCCAACAACGCTAATAAAAACAGGAGTGTTGCAACAGAGCTATGCACTTTAGAGACTTTCAGTGAGCTGGCGACAGAAAAACATTTCAGAACTTGGTTTTTGGGAAGGTTTTTCTATGACCCACGTTCCCAAGAGTCCTTTGTGGTTAGACAAAGTTTTCTAAGGTGCTTCTCTATTTCTTGAGATTTTTCCTCAGGAGGTACTGCTAACACAATACCCTGACTTTGGCCCCAAAACTGGGGCCAATATTTGTCCCCAAAGCCTAGACCAACGTTAATTTCTGATTCTGCTACCAGAAGTGATACTGAAGTGAATAATCTGGCCAYGCATGTACATCACCTTTGCCGTGCACCTCCACCTCATCAGTTTGGGGAATAAAACTCCTAAGGTTGTCTTGACTTCTTGTTTGTTCACTTTCAAATATCATTTACAATCAAAATCCAGCTTAAATGCAGTGACTTCAGAACATGCAGTACAGGAGGACTGGTGCACGTAATAAGACACATAAACTAATAATCACACTCAAAGCTCTACTAAAGCTTTCAAATAGCTTTAAGTAAAACAGTGAAAAAAGTATTACAGAGCCAAATTTGGTCCAACAGTAGATTGCTCAGGGCTGAAATCAGCTTTTAACATATTTTGTAGCATAAAGCATAATAGTAGAGTTAAATAAAGCCTAATGAAGCACATCCTTTCCATTCTCCTAAGCATAATAATAAATAATCTTATTTACCTGGTTCTGTGTCCTGTAGTATTCCTCTACTGCGTATTTGTATCTGGGTTCGTTGAGTCCAAAGAGCGTGGCAAGTTTCCTTCCAAGGGATTCACAAGCTGAAAACACACAAAAGACAAATAATAACTGGAACATCCTCCTTCTACTAAAGGGCTTTTTGCAATAGGTATTTTACATGATGGCAGAAAATTATATGGAGCGATCATACATATGAACATAAAGGATCAGCAGACGAGATGACACAGGGCACAATTCATTTACTTAGTGAAAATCTTCTCCTTGCTTGAGAAACCTCCTTCATAATCCGGCCTTTAAAACTTTTTCCAAAGGTCTGGCCAGCATTTCTGGCATAGCCGTATCTCACTTACTCCATTCCCTGTCTAAAAAATGTCTTCCAAGCTATGTTTCAATTAAACAAATTCACCTTGGCTTAATTCATTACACAACCTCATTACTGCCTCAGAACAATTACCGTTTCTACCTCCTTACGTACGTCTGCCTTGCTCTGTATAGGGGATAAGAAATGGAACTGACATCTTTTATATTTTAGGCAGTTGCTGAAGAAAATGAACTCATTGCAACTACTTTCAGGCCCCACCTTTTCAGACACAGCACTGCCCTGCCTATGGCAAACTGACAGACATTGCCTGGAGTAAACCTCAGCCAACCCAGTCCTACTGTCAGCTTCCTGAGACAATGTTCTTGGCACCAGTTATTGCCATGGCCCTTTTTCTTTATGGCCTCAGTTCCTGCCTCTGGGCCAGTTTCTCCTGCGTCACCGGTCCTTACACCCTCTCTACATTTGCACCATGCTCTCCCTTTAGTTATGCCTTCTCAGATGCTCAACTGCTTTTCATAAAACTGCAATAGATTTAGCTCAAAACCAACTTACTGCTACCTACTAATTAATATACCATATTGTAGGTCACACTGATTGCAATACAGTAATAAATGTCACTGACACTTATCAGAAACTTTATTTTTAGTTGCCGATAATCTGTTGTTAGCGCTGAAGTATTTTGTCCCATGGGGGGAAGAAAAGGAGTTCCAAATGTTTGAAAACATGGGTAGGAGTAAAATAATGTTTTTTCTCTAGTCCATGTTAAGACAGTTCTTTGTTTGCATCACTGCTGTAAATCAMAGAGGAACTAGAGCGTTTCAGAGTCTTGAGATGTGACACAGACGGTCACTGGTTCAGCTTTTGCTGTCCCTCTGAACATTTGCCCAGGATCCAAATATACAAGCTGGAGAGAGGATTTGTGTGTGGAAGGGACATAGGGCAAGCCACAGAATTACTTTTTTTTTTCCCCCACCATGCTTAGACTTTTTGAAAAGACTACTTTAAAGTGAACTTAGTTAAATGAAAGCTGAGTGGCAGAGCCAGTAGTTCAAAGTTAGGATACATGCTTTGGAGGTTTTTTCATTACACTTTTTCATTAAATCCCCTACTTACGTTTAATAATAGAAAAGGGACGGTATATACTGTGATCATATATCATTTTCCCCCTTTGACTCATGCCTCCTTATCAGTTGGAGAGGGGGGACTTTGGAGCACTGCCTTTGGAGCGGGTCAGGATTTCAGGGCAAGGAAAGCTGTTGTCTGTAGGACCCCACCCTCAGTCACGGAGAGCCTGGAAGATGTGAATGGAATAGGAGACTGAGGAGTGAGAAGGAAGAAAAGATGTTTTTATAACAAAGGCAGCTGAAAGGTGAAACAGAGTGCTAGACGCTATAGCAGCCTCTGCCCTACAGCTTCCATACGATCCCTGTGTGAATTTTGGCAGTTCATAGCTGCATGATGTGTGCTTGCTGAGCTCTGGTTCAAAACACTTGCCATCCTTTGGCAGGAGTGTTGACCATTCGTAGTTGCTACAGATGCACACAATAGGAACACTATCCATAATGTAAAATGCTAAATGTCCCATGACATTTCTAGCTGGATACTCTAAGTTAGCTGGCTGCTGACCATCTTGACTCGTCTTTGTATCGTAAAAAATTGTATTTGCAGAGCATTCAGATACTTATCTGACACCAGTGCTCGAGAACCCGGGAGGAGGTGAACAAGTCCCCATTCTGTACTACATTTTGATGTTGCACAGCAAATAAAAAAGGACAGACTGCATGCATATATAAAATACACTAAAAATAGATTATGCTCTCTTGAATGAGTAACTATTCCATGCATAAAGTCCTCTGTAAAAAGTGGTGCATGACCTTGTAATTAAAGCCTATCATGCTGCACAAGGACCGAGGACTGAATTGAGATTTCATATAGCTATTCATACTTTTTTGCTTAACTAATTTTGCCATCTTAAGTTGCTTTTTGATGTTTAACTGCAATGTAATAATTTTTATTTATAATTAATACATCACATGGTAATAAACAAAAATTAATCTAAGCATCTGCCGTATTGCTATATATGGAGATGTGATGTTTATTTAAAAAATCACTGGCAGCAAAAAGCACATTTAATGTAAGAGGATGGAATGGCAGCAAGTAGCTTCATGTTGCTTCAAATAAAAAAGGTCAGCCATGGGTCTGATTTTTCTTAGAAAAGTTACCAATATTTCACTGTCAGCACAGAGGGATATACAGAGCAGGGCTCTGCCTTGGACATTTATACTTAGTACTTTCATTAGTGAATGGGTTGATGCAATAGTTATATCTATAAATATATTTTTGCAAACAACTGAGAGTAACATGGAAAATAGGAATACAATTCAAAAGAATCTCTATAAAAGAAATATTCTGAAAAAAACCCAGAATGTAAGGAAATAATTTCAGGGTTCTGCACTTAGACAAGATGGGAAACAGATGCTTAGGTAGCAGATATGCACTGCTCTGTCTTGGTGAGCCCCAGCTGGAGGCTTCTGTTCTGTTTTGGACATGACAACATTTGAAAAGCATGTGGACAAATTAGATAAAGTCCAGAGGACAACAATAAGAACGAGTAAATATCTCGGGAACTAAGACTAAGGCACAAAGATGCAAAGGGATGGTGGTGTTTAATCTACAGATGGAAAACCTAAGGGGAGGCACGGTAACAGTCAAATACAGGAAAAGATCATGAAAGACAAAAGGATAGTTTGTTGACAGGACAAGAGAGGAACTTGAAATGCAGACAGCATGATCTATGTGAAATAAAGAAAACTCTATTAGTGAAAGGATTCAAAACACGTACAACCGATTACCTGGCGAGCTGATGCAGTAACCATTACTAGAAGTCTTTAAGAATAAATTTGACAAACTTGTCAAGAATTACTCAATCTCTCTTGGGGCAAGAAGCCGGGCAAGATGGTCCATCCTCAATTACAATTATCCTATTCTGATTCTTCTGCAAGTGCTTTCTGCCACGCTGGTCTAACTGTGAAGGTTGCACAAAATTCATAACATACCTAACATACTGCACCCTGGTTGTTACCTACCTGCGTGATAATCAGGTGTTTCTATTATTTTCAAATTCCTCTTTTGCTCGCACTAAGGCTGCCTCTAGATATCCAAAAGTAAAAAGCGCTCCTTTCTGGGTATTGCAAAATGTGTCCTTTGGAAAAGATCAATAGACTGATACCAACCAATCTAGTCTGAATTATTTCATTGTTTATAGTGTTATATCATCTGACTGAAAAAAAATACCTGATTTTAAAAATCATCAAGTGTTTTAAATCTTAGTGATAATCCCTTGAGATGATGCCAGCAAGTATTAAAAGGAGAAAAACCAGCACAGTACCAGCTTTGTTGCTTCAATAGTGATTGCATTCCAGTTAATCCATCTTTGAAGTAAGCTAATCAATCATATAAAAAAAAGAAGAAACCTTAACTTACTAAGAACTTAAGTGGTTGCAATTCAAACTGCCTAAAACTGGAGATACAGCCCCCAAGGAGAGTGTGGACCACAGAGCAGAAACAAGAAGAAAGCTTTAATTTTGAGCATAAAGACAAGCTTATTGATGAAGTTGCACTAAACACAGTCCTGTACCATTCAGCTTGCGATATGAAGTGATCTGCCAGTTTGCAAAGAAGAAAGCCTGTAGCCTGTTTTAATTGATCTCCTCACACTGGCCAGATTCAGCTAATATATTATTTGCTTTAAATAATCCCACCATGACCAGCAAATTTTGCTAGGATAGTTAGCATATGCAACAGCTATACAGAGACCTGAATTTGGAAAGATACAAGTCTTGGAGATACATCGCCTGTACCCCATTTGTCAGTTTGTCAAACCAGACAAGACAAAAAGGGCAAACTTGCATGTTTTCTCCCAAGAATTCATAAGTCTGTGCCTGAGGTCTCCAGAGGGAGAGTTCACGTTAACCTCAGTTGTGTCGTATTTAACGTGGCTATTGGAAGACTCACTTGGCTGTCTTTGTAAATACCACACCTTTTATATTTCTGACTTTCTCCGTTTTGAATACTGATGTTTTGCTGTGTGGAGATTTCTTGTCATACTCGTGATTTCTTCTAAACATCCATGGCTAATCCTCCTGTATGCTGCTGCACTCCTAATCTGCAGATGCTCAGTGGATGCTGATTGTGTCCCATCATTCAGATGTTGTGTGCATGGGGCATTACTCTTATGACTTACAGAGGACTGTTGTGGTTTAACCCTGGTTGGCAGCTCAGCACCACACTGATGCTCCCTCACTTCCCAACCCTGTGGGATGGAGGAGAGGATTGGAAGGGTAAAAGTGCAAAAACTTGTGGGCTGAGATAAAGACAGCTTAATTTAAAAAAAAAAAAAAAGAGAAAAAGGAAACAATGAAGAGGAAAAAAACCCCAAACCCAAGAAAACCAAGTGATGCAAAAAACGCCAGTTGCTGACCACCAACCGACGGATGCCCAGCCAGTCCCCGAGCAAGGGCAGCCCCCGCCCACCGCCATCCCCCCAGTTTTGTTGCTGAGCACGGCGTCCTATGGTGTGGGACATCCCTCTGGTCAGTTGGGGTCAGCTGTCCCYGCTGTGTCCCCTCCCAGCGCCTTGTGCACCCCCAGYCTGCTCGCTGGCGGGGCAGTCTGAGGAGCAGAGAAGCCCTTGGTTTACTTTTCCAGCTGCAGAATGCCTCATTTGCCCACCTCACGGCCTTTTACCCCCCCACCCTGCCCCTTCCCTGCAGCCATAAGGAGGCCAGCTGATGGGCTCAGCTTTGGCCAGCGGTGGGTCCATCTTGAGGTCGGCTGGAATGGGCTCTGTCCAACATGGAGGCGGCTTCTGGTGTCTTTTCACAGAAGCCACCCCTGCAGTCTCCCCACTACCAAATCCTTGCCACGTAAACCCAGTACATGACCTCAGAGAAACCCTACACAGGCGTACACAGCATCACACCCCTTTCTTCCTAAAGGGCAGATGCCTTGAAGGGGCTGCCAGGCCCTGGGACAGGGCAGCTGCTGGGACACAGGGCAAGAGGTTGTCAGAGTTTGTCAGTGCTCCTGCTCCATGGCCTTGGCAGTGACCTTTATGGAAGGGTAGCTGCTCACTTGGTCACAGAGCATGCATGGGCTCCTGGATGTCACCACATAAGTAATTACAAAGATGTCCTTTTCAGTGTAACCTGATGTAAAAGATGTAACTTGTTACACCTCTTCCCAGTTTAAAGCTGCAGTACCGCTCCTGGGTGCATACCATTTGTGTTATGCAGCCATCTAGAGGGCCTGCTGCCTGTACCCACTTCATGCTGTTGACCAGAAAGCACAAAACTGCAGGAAAATCTAAGCTCTGCTGACCCTTAGTGGCCATAACTCCACTACAGTACTGCGGGAATTTTTTAATAAATTCAAGAGTGCTCTTGTTCTGGTGCTGTTACGCACTGTGTAATTTTYTTTGGGGGGAAAGGTATTGACTAACTTGCTGAGGGCAAAAATTGGGGAAGTACTGTCAGCGGAGAAGAGGATCCGGGTATCACAGAGGAGAAGGTACCTGACCTTAAGATTTTACGGCAATTCAACAGAGCAAACGTAATCTTACATCCAGGGGCTATCAAAATTGACACTGTAAACTGAAGGTGAGTCATTCTTTGGGGAAGACAGACAGAAAGATTGGAGGCATGAAGCAAAATTATTAGGACCACCACGTGGCTCTGACAGACAGATGTGATTCTTGGAGACACCAGGAGATGCATGTCTGGTTCAGATAGGGAAGACTTAACATGCTGTGCTAGTGAGGCTTCATCTAGGATATTAGACACAAGTCTGGCTTCAAGGATCAGGAAACAGGAATTTGAATATGCRAATAAGGACTCAGGGTGATCAGGGGAACTGAAAACCTATTTTATGAGAGCAACTTAAAGATTGATGGGAACCACCACAAAGGTGTCCCGGTAAACATACTGAGAAAGAAGGACACCTCCTTAGCTGGAGTCCCAAGACATCCCCGGTAAGCTCAGCGGAAACCTCCATGATGGGGAGTAGTTGGCCAGAGAGAAGAAACCCTGATGAGTGCAGGACAAAGAAACTGTGATCATGAACCGACCTTCCAGGAAAACAGGAGTCAGCAACAACTATTCTGGGAACTGATGTCCTGCGCTATATCAATACCAAAAAGGTATAATAAGTAACTCGCTACCTACCCAAAATGAGCTTCTGTGCAAGAGCTTCTCTGCACAAGATCTCCCAGACAGACCTGACCGCAGTCAGATCATGATAAATGCTACAGAAACACAGACCAGAATGATAGCTTCTTACCCAAATGGTTCATGCTCTCGATATAAGCCAACTGACAGTAAACAGATGTTCCCAACTTGCAGAAGAAGACAAGCAGAGCTGACCCTTCCAGGCTGACTCCGCTACAAGGACACCGTTTCCATAGCTCTCAAAAGCACAGGGACATTGCATAAGCTCCTGACACTCCTCAGGTCACCCCAGCAGCAGCAGTGGATCTCTGCCAGTCAATCCCACTGAATTGCTTTGGCCTCTGCCAGGACACCAGTAGCTCTGCCCTAACTGGAAGTCAGTTGCCTTAAAATCCTGTGTGTGGCAGCAGTAATGAAAAGCCATCCCACCACTTGTCTTCATCTGAACTTCAGAGCTACTGTGCACTTCACAACTGAGCGTCTACATTACCTGCTTATCAAGCAACCAACAGGAGACCACATTTGATATCCTTGTGCTTCTTCAAGCTGTTTCTTCACCAACAGAAAACAGCAACCTCTATAAACTGTGCTTAATCTGACTTTACCAAAACGCTAACTACTAGGCATGTCTGATGTAGTGGAAAGTGGAGCTGCACAAGAGAGAATCTCTATTTTGCTTTAAAATTATACACCAGCTGCCCATGAGAACTAGGGGAAAACTGTAAGATTTGCTATGTTTTAAAAAGGCAAATAATTTAAGAAAGAAAGTCTGTGCTGCCAGAGGATTTCCCACACCATGCACACAACAAAAAATGCACAAATGCCAACTTGCATCAATTTCAGGAAAAAGTACTGTGGTGTAAGATTTGTGATCGAGTTAGAAATCTGACCAAAATCATCAGCCTACATAACATAAATTCACTAGTCACAAAAGCAGGAGACAAACRATTTATTTAGGGTTCCCATCAGCTTTGATCTGATCTGAAGTCACAGTTTAGAGAAAAATCCTGCGGACTTTTCCTACAGCATCCAGCCCAGGRTAACAACATTCAGCCTTGCATTTTCCGAAGCTATTGAAAACAAATGAGTATAGGACTTGCCACTCAGATGCCCACCAGAATCTCAGTTTTCATTTTCATAAAGCCAAGTCTCTATTTGTTATGGCTTCAACAGAAAATTTCAAAATATAAATAGAAACAAGCAATGTGTAGACATCTATATATAATCTGAAAAGGCAGTTTTATGGTTTGAACTGTCCTCTCATCCACTTTATCCCAATGATGTTAGCTATAAGCATCATTGTGGTTATTTCACTTCTTACTCAAGTGTGCAAGAAAATAAGGAAAGCAATAAAGCATAGAAATCTAGGTTTTTTTCCCCATCACTTAGAAGTAGGCATGAAAAGCAGCCTGCAAGGCACTAGAAAAAGCACACAGTAAGATAGGTCTTTCACATGCAAGGAGCTGCTCAGCTTTCTGAAGTCTGAAGAAAAGTGTTCCAAGTAACTCATCAGCTGTTTTCAAACCAACATGAGGGAAATTGTGGGTCTTCAGGACTTCCCAACACAAACCAGCAACTTTCTGTGACTTGGAAATCCGTTTCAGCAGAGACTGCTGCTGAGAAGATTACTTTCTTTATGGAGGAAAGGAAAACAAAAATCCAGCAGCTACATGCTACAATTATGAACACTCTCCAAATGTAATGACCTGTTTGGTTGGCTCCCTGGTTGAATGGATGAAGCTGATGTCAGACAAAAAAAACCCGGTAAAGTAGAAAAATTTTCATTTCTAAATTGGGGAGGAAGGTTTGTCTTAAAGCATTGTCAAATTCCCAATGCTATGCTCAAAACAGTCCAGTCTTCACATTCCTGTAACATTATTTGATATTATCAAAATGAAGTAGAAGATGGTTTTAGACAGCCAAACAATTCTTATTCTCTAAGGACTACATAGAAATTGAAATCCTTTAAATCACTAGAAAGGAGGAAAAATATTATAGAATCAGTTATAGATACTTCTACTGAAGTCACAACATGCATGAATAAAAACACCTTTTCTGTAGGTTTTTTCAAAGTACCTTGCTGAGGGAAAAAGATTTATTTCAGAAAGAAATAAACATCAGAGTCCGATAGAGACTATATTTTTCTTCTAGCAACTGTGCTAAAGCCTGAGAGGCTAAAAGGCGTTAGTGTGTATTTACACTAAAAATTGAAAGAGCCAACCATGCCTCTGAAAATGAAAAACCGTGTTTCCTAATCTACTTGCCACCTGCTGGCAACGTAGAGAAATGGCCAGCAATCTGCACTTCCCAAATAACCCCTTCACRTAGCATATAGAATATCTTACGATGTCACAGACCTTTGCAAGCACTAGGATTTTGTATAGGCATATGAAATCATACCTAATCACTTTTTTTTTTTTAATGTAAGTTTGGAAATTCCACCTCCTCTTTTCCTGCCCCGTGACTTGGAAGTGCTTTATTGTAGCTACTACTTCCATATGCACCCAATTCACGTAACTATCTATCTTGCTCATTTAAGTCCTCCTTTGGGCATACTGCAAGGATAAAGCATTCTCTATAATTATTACATTTGCTTTAAATTGGAGAAAGTAACATTCAAGATAGACTCTTTTTCTTGCTACTTTACTTAAAATTTTAAATGATGAAACAAAACCTGATACATTAAGATTGTTTATTTTAAATGGTATTCTGAAACTCATGGTTATATACAAATTTTCAAACTATGAAGCTTAAGATTGCATGGTGACTGTCTTCACAAAATAAGGCTGCTTGGTCAGTCTTATCAGAGCTGATTCCATTGACGTTTGATTATTCAGAGTACAGGATGGCTTCAAGAAGGTTGTAATCCATGAAGGCACCAACACCAAAGGAGGTAGGCCTTTCCTACATAAAAAGCTGATCAAGGGCCCCCTCAGTTACCATGTGACATACGTTGAATTTGAGAGCATCACCAGCAGGGAAAGATCTGAGCGAATCCAAAGGTTGCTGTGGAAAGGCAATTATGCTGCACCCAAAATCTGGAGACAGGTACCCACCCGCTACAGGGGCTTTTCCACGCCAGTCATACTCGCTCTGCTTTATTCCTCACTCAACTGGGCCAGTTAGGGGGAAAAAAAAGGAAAAAAAAACAAACCAGGATTTATGTTAATGCTGAAACTTCAGTTTAGATACTAGGCGCGGGGATGGGATGAAACGTATCATCCCGCAGCCAATCGACAGAAACTTTTCATTTCTCTGAATTGACATGGAAAGCAGATGAATTACTGCCTCCTCTCATGTTCCCCCAATACTAAAGGTAGAGATATGCTTCATGAGTTTATTTTATACACAGACAATTAAAAATACATTTTAGTAATGTTTCCCATAAAAATCTTACCAATAGGACAGTACTGAAATCAGTGCAACAAAATTAAAATGACAGGCAGGAGTATTTACAACCATATTGTATTGTACCGAAATGGCAAGATCAGAAATTCCTAAAGTGCAAAGTTGGCTGTATTCTACACAGATACAGGGATCTGTTTTCTTGCTTATACTATGAACCAATACCATCATTACAGACGCACCACATATTCATGCTGAACATTTACGTGATCCTTAGGCTGACAAGCAAAACTCCTCTACCAAATCCAGTGGGAGGCAGACATCAGCATCCAAGGGCCAAATTTAGTCCCTCAGTTCTAGGAGTGTCACATGCTGGATGGAGATTAACGACTGTAAACCCAGGAACACGAAACATGGAGGAAGTGTATTTAAATATATGGAGGAAGATGTTTAAATAGAAATCTTACAAAGAGCTTAATGGTTTGTTTTATAGTAGATTAAAGACAATCACTGCATTTTTAAAAGCACAAATAGAGGGCCTAGCACTCCATATTTTATTTAACTGCTGTTTTGTCCTAGTTCAGACTGGGCACAAATTTTTAAAGACTATTTACACCAACCAGATTTGCAGGCTTAGCTATGAGAGCCTCTAAAACCAGAGAGAGGCCACAAAAACAGGCTCTTGCAGCATTAGAGTATTAAAAAGTCACCATTCAAAATACCTCATTCTTAAAAATTATTGAAGGAAATCCTAATAGAATGAACGTGGCTGCTAGGTTTCCAGATTAACTGAAACTCCCAGTCAATTCACCCATATTCTTAAGCATATTGGACAGTTAATCTACATATTATTTGCAGTAATCCTTGCTACTACCTAACAAAACCAAAGAGAAAACTGCTGTTGATTCACAGCTCTCTATACTTTGCAAACTAAACAGTCTCCAGTTTCTTATTTTTGGGCAAAACTATCCAATGTTTACCATAGGATTTTAACTACAAGTAAACAAAGTTTGTCTTGAAAAGCAACACATGTTAAGTGAATTAGTTTGTTCCGTTAGTCTATTTTAAACTACTACATCATATTTACTGAAACAGCTATGGCATAAGAGGTTACACAGCTAGGTTTAAGTAATGCTGTAATCTGACACAATCCACATGGTTATGCCCCAAACTATTTACAGTGAACTTGATTCAAACAAATCGTTTGTTTTGAGAAAGTGTCCAAAGAATTAAGAATTGCAAGTCCATAAAATAATCTTTCCTAAGAAGTTGTTTGGGAAYGATTTAGTCATGATCTGTTCATTTTATTTTAAGATATTCATATACTGAAATACACCTATGGGCAAAAGCCTCATTGGAAATGAGTCCCAGCACCTACACATGCATTAGCAAAAAAGGGTAAGTCTGTGCCGCAGTGTGGAGCAGATGGAAGGGAAAATGAGGGGAGGAGGGAAAATGGAATTTAGTCTGCACAGAAAGAAAATTAATTAGGTTGAGACATGTACGTATTAACACAGACAGGCATCTGAAAAAACAATGAGTAACCAAAAAAATCATGATTATGAAACTGAGTTAACTGCATCTTGATCCTTGAAGGGGAAAGGCTAAGCAAATGTAGATGACTACAGGTGTGATAAGTTTTTAGGAGAATTAAAATCTGCCTATGCAAAGTAGCTCCACGCTCCATTCCGGCAAAACCTAAGCTGGTCTTTTAATAATGCAAGTAGTCTAAAAAGTCAGCTGATCAAATTATGAGCAGATCTGAGTAACTCTTTTTAAAGGCCCCTGTGCAGCATGAGAAGAAATGGACCAATTTTAGATATAAATTCTTCTTGCTACTTAYTATCCTCTACCCACCTAAGCCCTTGCAAAACAGAAACTTCTTCCAAAGCAATTCAGCTGATTTTACACTCATTTTTGTGTGCAGAACTGGGTGAAAGAAAAATCCATCACTGGAAGCAATGAATTTTGCATTTGATTCACCCACGACAGCCAACATTAAGATCCTCTTTGCCTTCTGCAGCAATGAATTCTGTAGTTTGGTCCAGTATTTCAGGAAGAATCTCGAGTTTCCTATTAACCTCCTCAACAGCTTTTGTTCCACAGGCCTTCAAGGAGCTACACCTAAGCTAAGTTACTCTAAGTCCCATGAAAGATTTCAAACAGAAGCACTGAATTACACCACACTGGAAGATGAACCGATCCAAACAGTACAAAGTGAGGAATGTGTTTACAGTATACATCATGATAAGTTCATATGCCATCATGTTTTGTTGAAACGGCAACACTTTCAGGCTGTTCAGTTTCTTTCTCAGTAAAGTGAAGTGCAGCAACTGGTACCCAGAGATTGCAAGGCCCTCACTTCAACACATGCATCATATTCTTTTGCATTTGTGGCAAATCAGAAAGCTATGTTTTTGTTGACATGGGTGTTTTGGAGTGCTCAGCACTAAAGAATGTTACCACATTTTCCACAGTAGGCAGAAATGGAAGAAGCAAGTTCTACAAAATACTTTTTTTCCTCAGTCTTGACTGGGCTTGGCTTTTGGCAAGTTCTCTTCATAAGGAGCCGATTTCAGTGCAATACTGCAAAAGTTGAGAAACAGCACTGTTTACATATGGCATAAAGGAAATCTAGAGCTTGGTTTCCCAGTTGTGCCATCAGCTCTCCAGCTCATCTTTTCTCCTTGTTCTCCTAACAGCTTCTTATAGACACTACCCAGAGGGAAACACAGCATCTTAGTTACAATTCCATTACCTTATGCATGACAAGTTCACAAATTCAAATGGAGCTTTTCTAGTGCCAGGAGATTTTAACTGTCTGCAGTTTTCAAACTTACCAAATCTTTCAAGATTCAAAAACTTTGAATGAATGACACTGTGATGCATTACTTTTAAGCACTTTCATATTACTTGCTGCATCACTTTCACATACACTTTGATATTAAAGGATTTTAATTTAAGGACAGACAAGCTAAAGTACCTTACTACAAATTCTGATACAAGAACCCTAATCTATAGAAGAAAGAACAGAGGCTAATCGTTTCAGAAGAATATAAATTGTGCTCCAGTTATGCAGAACTTAAGGTTTTCCAAGTTCTGTGAAAGTCCTGTGAAATACCATAGGGGTGTTACAAACCAAACCCAGATTTTCTTCGCTCCCTACAATTAAGTGAATTGGAACACGACAGGGTGTTAAGCCTGAATGACAAAACCTGAATAAATATAACTGTTCATGCAAACTTTTGTTTGCAGAATTTGACATTATATAGCATATAATTTAATGGAAAAATCCTCAAGTGTTACAATCATGATACTTCCTTTGCTATTTGTGGGTAGAAACTAAACCCACAAAAAGAAACTCTCTAGAGGCACAATAGGAACATTTAAGCCCACTCATTCTATGATATCCCACTAAACCCAAAAATAAGTCAGATATAAATAAACTCCTAGAAATCCACCACATTCTCAAGCAAGATAGATGCATACTAACAAAAGTAAATTACATTAGTCTTCTAAATTAAAAAAGAAGAATCAGAAAAAGGGAGATCAGAACTAAAGCCCCAGAGTCCAATTAATACAGTTTTAAAGTGAATTCAAAGCACTTGTGGCACTTAAGAAATCTGGCATCCACTGTCTTTTTGAGGCTTTATATCGGGTTCCTTCAGAGGTTTTACTTCTTCATCTGGTTTTGGTTTAGCCTGTGAACAAGAAGAAAAAAAAATTAAATACCACAAGTACAAACCACTGTGTCTGCACAGTATTTATGCATGGCTAACTGTACATATTCTAATCTAACAGTTCCCTCTCTTTTCAAGGCTGAAGGCTTTGAGTGAGCCTCAAGCAAGGGGGTAAAGCCAAATAGTCTCTATTTCAGCATCCTTAAATGAATCCTTTTCTAAAAAAGAATCTTTCTATAGTGTTCACTCCTGTAACATTTCAGCATCTTATACGCATTAAAGAATTTCCTCCTATTCAGGACTTAGAAAAAAAAGACTCCTAACTGCCAGATGCTGACAGTGTGGCAGAGAGGTTAACTGACTTGCCTCCTTGCACAGTGGAAAYGTGAGCTCAGGTGGTAGCCTTGTGTCCACGTCCTGCACTGAGCTCGGGAGCATTACAGAAGAGCAAAACAGTAACTCTGTATTATACACAGAATAAAGCTAATGGGWAAGAACAGTACATAAGATTATCTTACAGTGTCATCCTTTGGCCTCTTGGTGAGATCAAATGCCGCAAGCGTTTCAGGAGTCCAGTGTGCGTTCAAAGCAGGAAATTCAAAAGGAACAGGCTCTACTAAGCCATAGTTTGCTTTCAGTTCCAGCTGGGGAGCCTCTGCTGGCACCTTCTGAAAATAGCTGTAATAGAACACAGCAATATATTTAAAACACAATGCACTATCTCTGCAAGTCCTGTTAGCAATTCTAAAGAACAACAATCTGGGTTTTTACAGTGGCAATCATTGCTGCTCTCTTCCATTTCATTAAGGCACTGTCCAACATGCATTCTTTCAGCAAGATTCACAAGAACAAAAGCAATTCCTTCTCGGTATTCATCCCCTAAGAGCTAGGTGGGTTTTTTCCTACTTGATAACCATTACGCCCAGTGCTTCAATGAGAAGAGCACCTTTTGTCCAAAGAGACCTTCAAAATCCAAACAAGGATTTAAAATACCTCCCCAGAAAGATGAAGAGGACAGTTCTTTTCCTAAATCAGTCTTGATGTGCCACAGTGCATAATAGCAACGACACTGCAACACCCACAAAGACTTGCTACAACACAAAGCCTGAACGAGGGTATAAATCTACCCTCRGCAAACCAACAAGAGCTGAAAACTGACAAATGCTAACACACGCCACCTTACTTCCTGCGCTGCAGCAGAGCCCTGTGGCAGGCACATCTCCCAAACAGTCACTGGTTATCTGGTTTCTATTTCAAAGTTTGTTTCTAGAGGGACATGGATTTGTTGAAATCTCCTGTATGCTGCTGTTGTAAGCTATGACAACGCTTATTAGAACCAAAGCAGAGCAGAGAATTTCTTTTCCTATTTGCAGTTCAGCTTGGTGTACTTGACAATCCTYTTTGTTTAGTCAATTCCCCTACTATGCAGGTCTTTAAATATCATAAAAAGGGAAATAACAAACCTATTATGGAATACTAAAGCATAAGAGGAGGGGAGGGGAGAAAGAAACGAGCAAAAGAATTCTAAAGCCAAACTTATCTTGCTATTTTCAACTGCCTCCAAACTCTTTTTGGAAGGGGCACTAACTAACAGCAAGCCCTATTCACAATATTAATTATACTTAGACTGGTAAAGCTCCTAGCACCCTAAGCATATTCTTCACCAAAGGCATGACTGTGTTTTGACCTCCCTGCCAGCGAAGCAGAATCAGCTACCAGTCTTCTCCATTTCCCCTCTGTCCTCTTTTGCCTACTAGATCCCAGCAGCTGGGAAGAGGGCATTAGAGCAACACAGCAACCTCTGCAGGACTTTCTCTTGTGCAGAAGGAAAAGGAACAAAGTGGCTGAGGAATGAAGGAGGAAAACTGCTTAACCTCTCCAGCATGTCAGTCTAACATACTCGGCTGAACCGGCATAGAAAACGGAGAGGGTGATAGCACAGATCCATAGCAAATCTGCCATGAGAAAATTAAAGAGAAATTTGCAATTCTGTAAGTTACATGTCATGGCCAAAAGGAATATAAGAACTGGAGAGTAAAATTTACCATCCCATCTAGAAATAAAGGCAAATGAGGTATTAACAGTTCATATAGAATACCGTACCAACCACGAATTACTTACATGAATCCATTCTCTCTCTGGCATTTTTCTAGTGTGTTCTTAATCAAACTTCCTAATTTCCTAAAGAAGAGATGTCCAGAAGGTTTGGCAGTAGTCCCGGGCCCTTTGGTTTCTCCATATTCTTTGCACAATGCTTCAGCCTTGGCAAAAACTTTGCAAGAAAGAAATGTAATAAAAATMATTTACACGAGTCTATTAAATCATGGTTCTGACCTACAGTGCTTCAGTTTTAGGAGCTACCAGAATCCATTCAGGCTTCTTGCTTCTTAGAAACAAAAATAAACTAGCTCAAAGGCAGCACTTCCAGCCAAGATTTACTGCAAAAGTGACCAGGAACAGAAAAAAAAATATAGCTTTTTGGGTAGGGAAGATGCAGGAAAGCATTCTTACGTATGGGGCAAAATGCATCAGTAAGCCTAAGAACTGTGCTACATGGTAGGGAAAAAGAATGGATATGAAGGTGTCCACGCAGAGTTGATGCCCAAAAATAAACAACACTTAATATGGAGTGGGAAAAGAAGCACCCTTCTCTGAACAGCAGGCACACTAAAAACCACAGTATTAGTATTACTGCAAGTAATCCAACTTAGTTTGTTCTTAATAAATTCTTTTTATTTATTTTTAAAATTAACGTTAAAAGTTTCCAATTTGATGATTTGAGCATTTTTTATACATTGTGGTAAAGTTATGCAGTGCAGGCCGTTGGGGTAGCAATAGCTTTGAAGAGATAAGGATGGGCAGAAGACCCTGAACTACTGCAAACTTCCCTTAATCTACCTTTCAAATGAATAGAAATGAAAGAAGTTACTGAAACCTGTTTGAAAACAAACAAACATGGTCTAGATTCACTATTTAGTGTAAGACAGAGCAACCTCCAAAGCAGAAAAGGCTGCAGTAACTTAATATCCAGATCAGAAAATGTGATGAACAGACAAGTGATTTTTACACTGTATTGCAGGCAGTTCAAAGCCAGTCTTTAACAGGCTGAGAAGTGAAGATGAAATTTTCTGCAGCACTGTTATGAAAGAGTCTTTAGTAAGACAAAAAAAGAATATACTGTCTCTATTGAAAAGTGTGCTGGATTTTCATCAGGTGACAGATAAAATCTTAAGTTTATGGGAGACCAAATAAACATGATACAGCAAAATAAAACAGGCATGTCATCATCAGACCCTGTAATCCAGTCTCAATCACACTTACATTTTTCTGATTCCTGCAGAGATCTGATTGCTTCCCCGCATTTATCACTCGCCAGTAAAGTTTGACCATGGTAACAGTATGCCTAATGGGAGAGGACAAAACCGTTACCAACATCACTGGGCACTTCCTGCACCAATTCACTTCTGCTCTTCCTTACATGAGAGTTGCATCTCTTTGAAGCTGCCATTCCCTGCAGATAGCTGACAATTTGGGAATGCAAGTCAAACCAGCATTCACCGAACAATGCAGTTCAACACAAACACTGTGAGGTAGGTATGAAGCAAGCAGTCTCAAGTCTAGCCAAGAGTAACTTTGAGCTTCAGGAAGGCTGTTTTACCAAAAGCACCAGTATATAGTCTAGTTCAAACCTCTCTCTCTCACTGTATCAATATGCAGCATTAAGCCCCATTACAGAATGAGGATGAATCCCAGTCAAGTTTACAAAGAAAAGACACTAAAAACTAAAATTACCTGAGCACTCAAAAACTGAATCAGCAACAAACATCACTGAATCCAGAAGAGATGAGGCGTTCGGCCGCTTGAGATATTTTGCCATAGTCCAAATAACTTTTCCACCCCAAAAAGTCCCATTCCTTCACAATTATGTTTGAAGATAGTACTGTATTCCAGTGAGAACTGAATGGCCTCTTTTCTATTACYGGGAGTTGCTGAGTTTAAATACTAAATACCATAGGTAAAGGAACAATCCCATGAACTAATGCCCTAGCTTGCATACCTTCCTTTAATGTCTGTTCTCACAGTATAGCAAGTGTCATCTAAATCTACCATTGCCCATATTACACAAATTAAAAAAAAGAAAAAGTACCACAGCTCTGACCCTCACTTACCTCTCAAACTTGCCAATAAGGCAAGCAGTTTTTAGCTACAGGTTTAACATAAGAGAATGACAATGGTGTTAACTGCTTAGTTTGGGCCTTTTTTGCAGTATGAAAGAGCCAAATTACAGGCTGTGGCAGGCTACAAGAAATAAACAGCAAATTGAGCAGCTGATGATCCCAAGGGTGCCACTGCACTTGCTAAGAGATCAGTCACGCAAAAAGAGACAGCACTTGGAATGGTACCTAACATTATTTGATGCAGTTTCATTCAGGGCCTTCAAAAAGATGATCAGCTCTGAATTATGCCTAGAATGAGACTGTGATGCAGATAATGGAAGACAAGTATTACGCTCAACCTGAATTGCTTCACTTAATGATACATGATCACAATAAATTCCACACTGCAGTAATTTCACTTGGCTCAACAAAAATGCTTCAAATGCCACTGACACTGCACAGTCTCTCTTCACAGCATGGAAAGAAAGTCAAGGCAATACTTAGCCCCCATTCCCTATCCAGCCCTTAGACAACATTAAAAACTGTGACTGATGTCAACCGAAGTACTTACATAGGCCATATAGAAACAGGTCTTCAAGTTTAAGTACTTCCTCCATTTACCTGCATAGGTTGGATCCAAACTGGATAATGTTTGATCTGTGAACACATATGTAAAGTTATTCTTTAAGACATTTCCAAAAAGAAAAATTCCACACATACTCAAAGACCAGAATTCTTAAACTTAGCAATAGATCTTAACTATAAAGTAGCCAGAAACAAGTGACATAAATTACTCCTGCAAAGGCACAGAGAAACTATGAGAAAAAAGAAAAATATGCAGTTTATTGAACTATCATGCAGTTGTCCCTAGAATCCCTGAAACTGCTGTCCACTAAGTTTGGAAGGCTAATTTTCCTAAGTATTTTTAGGCAGCATTTCAAAGCTTGTTCCTAGTTTAATTTCAAGTAGTGACCTATAAAAGCCTACGTATGTTACAATATTCCATCTCTTATATTGACTCCCATATTTTTGCACTTTTCCCACTTGCCTCAGCAAGCCCACAGATCAGCTTACTCATCTGGAAGGATGTACATAATTAACCCGCTACACACTTTATGGTCTGAATCATAATCTGCTACCCAAAGGCAGTTGAAACACACTCCATTTACATCAAGCCATTTGTTTGCTGCTATTACATATTCTCAAGACATTACTCTGTCTTCTGTCTCCCCTCACTAACATTTCCTACCATTAGCTACCGAAAAAGATTCCCACAAAAACAAAAGGCCTTATCAAAATATATCTGTAACAGTGATAACTGAAGCCTTAAATGCGCTAAATAGAAGCTAAATATACAAAGCATATCCACTGAGAAACAGTGTTAATATCGCAATTGATCGGCAGGTGAAGTACCTGTGCTGGCAAGAATGCATAAAACAAGTCACTAAAGATACAAAACAAGATACTTACCAGCTTTTTGGTAGAAGTTAGCTGTTTCATAAGCAAGAGCAGCTATTAGTCCTGGATTGTGTTTCAGCTCAATAGCCCGAGCAATTGTCACTGAAAAAAAATTCCACACCACAGTATTAAAGTTTAATTGAAAATGTCACGTCAAATCACCAGAGGCATTTAGCATTTTAAAACCCCTGCATGAGCAGAAAACAAGTATTGTGCAGTCAAGCAAACTGCAGAATAAAGACAGATTGTTTCTTGGATAGAATGATTCCAAATGAATAGAAAAGCTGAAGGAAGGTTAGTCTGAAGACTAGCTAGTAAACAGAAGCTGCAAATATTTTAAAGTAAAGGAACTGGGAATTCATGTTAGGCAAGCATGGTGGTGAAGAGACTGCATGAAAGGAAAAAAGAAGAGGGGAGGAATGTCACACACAAGTTCTTCCAAAGTGGTTAAATTTGTAATATCAGACTGATTTTTGGCATTTTCCTCCTGTAATTGTAACTTAAGTTTCTTTAAAAGCAACCCACCCCACTAAGCCACGGTACTTCAGGAGAAGAAAAAGCTAGCATTGCTGCCAAGCAGACTTCACGAGACATCAAAGAAACCCACAAAGACTGTCATTTCCCATCCCCAACAATCACCATATTTGAAGATACCTTCTTGAGCTTCAGCTTGGCACTGTATGATGTAAGAGTCTGTAAGTCGAGCTTCTAAATCTCTTCCCTTTTCTACAGGTGTAATCAATTTTGGAATATGACTTTCCTAAGTACAAAGCAAGTCTCAAAGTTAGTTTAGGCTTAATACCACTGCTGCCAATGCAAAGCAAGTCCCTTATTCCTAAATGGATGGGACACTGAGTGAAGGTCCCAAGATGGCTAGCTGCACTGCTGCATGTGCTACTGGGCAGACTGGTAACTCTTCCACTGCCATTGGGAAAGAGTAGCAGGGATTGAGTGTTAGCACAACATATTAATACCCTTCTTTTTCCTGTATCATTCAGATAGTCTGAGGTATTTGTTTATTCTGTAACCTCATCAGAAAAGCAAAGGCTTTTCTAAGACAAAAAGTCAAGTACTTGGAAACAACTTAAAGAATGGACAGCAAAGACAGTTTTTCTACCTTCAAGTGTTTAAAAATCCCAGCTGCTATCTTCAGGCTTCTGTGAACGTCTTTTGCTTCATCTTCTGTTATACTAAGAATATAGAACGAATCAATGAAATTTTAGTTAGAAGGGACCTCTAGGTGTCATTTAGTCCCACCTCCTGCTTTGGAGCAGGACTATCGACAACAGTAGATCAGGTCAGTTATGGCTTTGTCTAGCTGAATCTTGAATCCTTCAAGAATGAAGAGTCCACTAACTCTCTAAGTAACCTATCCCACTGCTGTGCTACCCTCATGGTAAAGAAGTTTCTTACAGTGTCCAATCATTAAATAATCAAATAGAACTCATTTGAAAAAAAGAAACGTAAGACCTTGTAATGACTTTCAAATAAAAGGTAGCCCCAGTGTTAAAACCCAAAGCTTTAGAAATCTGTAGGGCTAGAAGTCAGCAGAGCTGTGATTGTGAGAATCCCAATTTTGTACCTGGACATTTAGATCAGAACTGATGAAGGGTTTATTCACAACTGACACTTCCTCCTATACCACAGTCACATGGTACTAGTACACTTCGTTCACAGATGCAAGAAGGGATTGAAGTGCACTTGGACATTACAACACATGAATGAAGGCCAGCTGCCTCCTTGAACTCCTACTGTCTCAGCTGGACATGCCCTACAGCAGTCAAAACTCAGAACCTGCTAAATTTTTTGGTGGAATATTGCTGCAATGGAATTACTAAAAAAAGAAAAACACTTACTCTTCTTTTCCAGCGAGTCTTGATGCATATTTTGTGTACCACAGAGCTACATTAAATCCCATGGAAACCAGTTCAAACACTGCATCCTGCTGGGCACTAAAGAAAGACAGACAAAACCCCCCCCAAACAAACCCCCAAACAATTTAATGCTTTCCATTTTGTTCTGATAAGCTCTCTCTGCTGATAGTTCACATAGCATAAGTCGACATTTCCCTCCATAAAATATTTTTCATTTAAGAAGTCAACAATTTCCAATTCAGAACCTCCTACTTGCTGAACTGCCTAAAAGAGACTTCAATTTTTACTTATTCCCTTTAAGAGCTCATAATTATAATTTCCCACATTCAGATGCCTACCCTTCCCACTTGGGAACTTTTATTTTAAAACAGTAACTTGAGATTTCTTTAGCTTTGGGTGTGGCTGACATTTTTCCATCTTTTTTTTTTTTAGATTGCACATTTTGTGGAAAGCCTTGCTCTGGAATGTCTACTTTGAAGTTGTAGCTGCTAAGTTAGTAAGTCAGAGTCTATTACATCTCCCTCAAGTGAATGTTATTGCAAGTATTTGTAACTGCAGTCAAACGGCATGTGCGAATAGCAGGAAATTTCAGAAGCTAAAACCATGGTCTTTGAAAAGAGTGAGCTTGCAATCACAAGCTCAGTATAGCTTAGGAAGTAGTAATCTTTAAAAAGAAAGGTGTGGGAGTGGGAAGAATAATGTTGGCACAAGAACAAGCGTGTATGACCACGAGAAAATCAGAAGAGAGTCCTAATCAACAGACTGTCTTCCAAGGGGAATAAAAGCTTTGAGGAAGTTGAGCACTTCTTCTAGATAAAGCTTGATAAATTTGTAAGCGTGGTTATACAACACAATTACCTACAATAGCAAGAGATGACTGAATAATCCAGAAGGTTACAGATCTATATTCCTACTTAAAACAAAGCTTTGTTTGTTGTACCAGGAGGACATGTACTAGGAGCTTCAGAGGACAAGGACAAAATCAGATCTTCAGCAACATTCGTACTTCAAAAAAGTCAGAAGATACTGGTCAGCCAATAGTGCTAAACGAAAAACTTATAAACTGTAGTAATTTATGTTATCATATTCAATTTGCCAATACTCTCAAGGTTCCTCTTTGTACTGCTCTAGCCAACTGCAGATACAGTTTGTAGATCAACTAAGACACAATGGATCCTTCCACCATTACCATGCATTATCACGCCCTTGCATAAAGGCAACACATGCTTCAGAACACCTAATACAGTACGGCAATTATCAAAAACGCAAAGTAACAAGTTTTTGGAAACTACTTTGTGTTCAACATTTTGCTACACTTCTAATTTTTCATTCACGCCTGTGCTGGCACACGTGCATATACGTAACAGACCAGAAGAAAACAGCTGCATATCCTGTAATCATAAAAGCATACATACTTTGGAACTTGTCCTTGTAATGTGTCTGTCCACTTGAAATTCTGAATATATCTCAACTTGCATTCTTGGGAAGAGTCATCCAGTGAAAGGATAAAACCTATAGAATAAAAAAAATGTACCAACAGGCAATCTCAAAGTAAGAAACAGAAACAAGTAATGAAGGAATGGGTATCAATGAGAATACGGATATAGATAAAGGAATGTTTCTTGCTGTACCACTCAAAAACCCGTGTTACTTCCTGAGGCTTTTATTCCTCAGTATCTTGAGAACAAGACGTGGAAAAAACCAAACTGACTACTACGAGAAACTCCTTGCCCAGCAGGTTACCAATTCAACCTTGTGAGTCTTGATTGCTCAAGGAAAACCTTGCAGATGTCTGCATGTCCTGTATGGTGACTACTTGGGAGTTGGACTGACCCAGGTATGGGACAGCTGGAGCTGCTCGAAGTGAGTGAGTGACTGTCCCTGCCACCATAGTGGCAATCGGGGAAATTCCAGGAAAAGCTGCCTGGTCAACAGGGGGAGGGAAAAGGGCTTGTAAGCATGGACTCACCTAGTCATCATCTCTTTTGTCTCCAGGGCTACAGGAAATTGGTTCTTTATGTCCAGCAGCCCAGAAAGCAGCAGTCAGTGGGATGAAGCTCATGCTATGGGATGTTCAAATGCTAGCATATGCAGGTCCAGGGAATTTTTCAGGGAGGAGTAAGACGGGCCTTGGTCTGATCAGGTCTTACAGACTTCAAGAACTCAAGACTTGCAACAGCAGCTATTGGGGCTATAGCTCTAGGTGCTGTCACATGTTTTGAAAGACAGAAATTACTTGTTCCTTTCACATGCAGAAGATTTTAGTGACCAAGCATGATGCTTTCCTGAAGAAATTCTCCAAAGCTTGTCTGCAGCAACATGGACTGTTATCTTACCTTTATCTAGAATGTCGCATTAGCTTACACCCTCCCAGGGACTGAGGGAACTACACCAACTTGAGCTGCTTTACTTCCCACAGACTGAAAGATCACGGTTTCCAAGATTCAGCTGATTCCTGAAAACTCAGTCCTAACACACTTGTCTGAGCACCTGACTGCTAAGAGGGAGTTATCAAAATATTGGTAGGAGGAAGGTTTCAAGGGAATGCATCATCATAGGTGACCATCTACTGAAAATGTAGATACTATGCTAATGAGCACCTATATATACACCTAAGACAAGCAGCAGCAGAAGTGTAAACTTGCAACAAGTCTATTATCTAGCATTAGACAAACCAGAAGTTTACACTGAAGAGCGACTCCTATCAACTAATTAATAGACTCAATATATACTTAAGGAGCAATTCACCACAATCTAAGAGACAAATAAACATTTTCTCCTCCAGCAGGAAGCAGAAGGAGGTTAAAAGCAACAGGACAGGACTGCCAACACTTAGTACTGGCAGGGTCACAAAGGACACTGAAACTTGTAGAAAGGGCCTGGCAAGTACCCATGACTGGTATCAAGCATAGAACCCATGAAGACACTTTCCTTCCCGAGAAGTGCAAAGCTTCTTTACAGAAGATTAGCACAATACACATTCTGAGAAGTGTCATTAAAATTCAAATTACATACCTCTGATGTATTAGCAATATTGCTAATAAATGTTCCTACCTTGCAAGAGTGAGAAATACAAGTCAATTGCATTCTTCATCATTTCTGGATTACAACTCGAGTCTGTAAACAGCTCCAATAGTCGTGTTCGAGATAACCTCAAATCACTGTATGAAGGGGAAAAAAAAAAAAGAAAAAATAAACCTAAGAAATTCTACCCAAAAATGTACTATTAAAAAAGTACCCATCCATGTACACCACCACCCTTTTGGCTAAGAAAGTGAAGCTAAGCATTCGATTTAGCTATCTGAAGGCAAGGAAAGGTACTTTATGAAGAGATGCCAATAAATATGGAAAAATCTTCCTTTCTCCTCTGGATACATACGATTGACTCTTTAGTTTAAAGTACAATCCATTTTGGACAGACAGCAATGGATAATCAGTACTCATTATCAATCTATTGTTCTAACACAAACTAAAATAACTATGCCTTTATCTACCGAGAGGGTGAGTGCAGGGGGAGGGAAGAGAAGTAACAAGGAGGAACATTCTTCAACATTAGAACAGGATGAACATATGAAGAAATAAGAATAGATCTGCAAAATAAGCTGAGATGTCTCTTCATTATATTCCTATCTACAACAGAACATTCATGCCTTATTCGCTTATGGAAATTACTTTAAGTAATCCTTTGCAGAAGAATGCAGAGTCATCAGAAAGACAATGAAATGTTTAGTCTTTTGCCTCTGCATTATTATAATCGGCCTTGCTATACACTCAGAGAGCTGAAAACTGTTTAGTTACAATTCTTTGTAACTAAACGTTCAGTGTTATCAGTGTCTTATTGTCTCCGAGCCTACACGTTTCTAGTCATCTTCAGAACAAAAATTGAAGAGCAGCCATTACTTTTAAGGATGTCCTCCAAACTGTGAGAGACAGAGTGAATTTAATCACAAGTACACTTACTTGCAAACCTTTGTTGCAGCTGGAGTGGTTGCTACGCCATAAAAATTGAATGAAACAGGAGCTGTAGCCTTCAAAGGGTTTCGATGAAACCAGTGGGTCATTTTCTTCCTGTAGTGTTGTTTATGCCAAATCTAAGGTGTGGAAAGAAATGAAGAGCTGTAGGAACAGGTACAACTGAGGTGTTATACATGTCATGCTCCTCAGCACACAAAAATATATTCCAAATGTAAACAATTAGGAAAGAAATTAATTTGCAAAGTTGTATATAATTACACGAACAAATTAGATTTTTTTCCCCATTTGAAACACTAAGTTTTCATAGGCTTTGTCTTCATCACCCACGTGCTCGGTTTGAGAATTTCGCTCTGTTGAAATACATATTTTTTCTGAGGCAAATATTCGAAGTAGGGCAAAAAGCTATAACCTTCTTTGCTCTATATTACTGTATACTTTCTTATTCGAAAAAACACAGTTGTTACCTCCTGCATAAAGCTGAATATTTCCCACATCATTTACAAGTATATCTCAATTCATTGAGGTCATTATATTGTGTCTGGTCAACCTATTAGTAGTTTTTCTTGTGGCACCACTGATACAGATGAAACTATGATTACACAGTAACCCTTGCTGAAAACATGGATATATTTACACACTCACAACAGACCTGAAAATTCGGTAGAGTACAGCTAAAACAGACCATCTTTTCTCTTTTACCTCCATTTCAGAGAACACATATAACATAAGCATTCCAAGCAGATGTTTTTACAAGCTTTCAACGGTGGTGCATGGTGGGAGGATGAAACATTGTTGAAACGAGGGAGGTCTGTACTGGATACAAGGAGAAACTTCTTCACCGTGAGGACAGTCAAACTGAGGAACAAGTTGCCCAAAGAGCTTGTGCGGCCTCCATCCTCAAAGGCTTTCCAGACCTCACCAGATACAGCCCTGAGCCACCTGGTCTGACCTCAGAGCTGGCCCTGCTCTGAGCAGGACGTTGGACTAGAGACCCTCCAAGACCTCCATCGCCTTATGAACCTTTTTGAATCTCTTAAGTTCATCATTACAAAACACTCTGCAGCTTTGCTGAAAAAAAGGAGATCTGCCAAGCAGCGACCCCCTGCCACCGTCCAGGTCTTCCTGACCGAGCAGGTGACTTGTCTATCATGTCAGCACCTATCACGACATCTTCACCCACCTGCGCAGCAGCGCGTCTGCCCAGAGGAGAGCTGCTGTCACACGGCTCAGTCGCATTCAAGGCAGGGGCACTTGGACAGGCACTTAACCAGAGATCTTCCCTGTCCAAACCCCCTTTACCCCCCGCATCCGACAGAGCACAGGGCGGTTTGCTCGGCGGGAGCCCACCCGGTGCCGACCGCCTCAGGCCGGTGCCGACCGCCTCAGGCCCGCGCCGCCACCTCGCCGCCAGCGGCACACACCGACCGACGGCCGCCCCGGCGTGCGGCCCCTTTCGCAGCAGTAGCTGCGCCGGCACCAGCGAGCCGGGCGCAGGCGGCCCTCACAGGCGCCAGGACCCTCCCGCTAACGGCCCGCCGCCACCTCCGCCCGGCCCTGCCCCGGCTCCCGGCGGTGCGTCACACATCCGCCGCCGCAGGCAGCGCCAGCGGAGAGCCGATGCCATCGTCCCGCGCGGTACGGCGGGCCGACCGCATCGATCCCACCGGTTATCCCCCGCCTCGCCGGGTGCCCCCAGGCCGCCGGCGCCAGCCCCACGTCTGGGCTCTCCCCCTGGGACAGCCGACGGAGGCATGGCCAGGCCCCGCAGCCCTCCCCCGGCAGGGACCCCTCAACGCCACAAACAGAGGCGGGAGCGGGAGGGGACGGCGGCCCGTGGCCCAGCGGCGGCACTGTCCCTCTCGGACGGGTGACCTGCCTGCAGCGCTGCACAGGGGCGCCGCTGCTTACCTGGGGGGGCCTCCCGCGGCGCCACAGCCGGGAGCGGAGCGGAGGGGAGGGGAGGAGCGGAGCAGTCCCCACCCGGGCGCTGCCGCCGAGACCCAGCTGAGAGGGCGGGCTCCCTCAAGAGCCACGTGACCGCCGCCATGACACATACCGAGGCGGAAGTTGCGGCTCCTCCCCCAGCCGCGGGCGGGCGGCGCCGCCGCCGCCGCCGCCTCGGTAGCGATGGCGGGGGCGGGCGGGCGCGGCCGGCGAAGCCTACCTCGCTGGGCGGCGCTGGCGGGAGGCGCTCTCCGCGTTTGGTTGTCGCGGCGGCTGGGTTGGGCTGGGCCGGCGGCGGGCGCGGGGCTGGCGGGAGCGGCTGCCCGGCGCGGTGCCCCGGCCCGGGGTGAGCATGGTGCCCTAGTGCTGGGGCTATGTCGGAGGCGGCCCGGAGCCTCCTGCAGCGCTGGGGCGCCAGCTTCAGGAAGGGCACCGACTTCGACTCCTGGGGGCAGCTGGTGGAGGCGATCGACGAGTACCAGATGTGAGTGCGGGGGCGGGCGGCTCCCGCCGCTGCCCCGCCGGTCCCCGGCACGGCCCCAGAGCCCCGTGCGAGGGGCCGGGGGGAGGGAGCCGCCCCCGGGCGGGGCGGGGCAGGGGGGGCCCCCGCCGGGCCTAGGCCGCGGCCCCCCTCACCCCTCAGGCCCCGCCGGCGGGTCCCCCGCCGTTATATAACGCGCGGGGCCATGGTCGGGGCGTCCCCTGAGGCGAGGCGGGGCGGGGGGGTCGCCCGAGCCCGCCGGGAGCCGCCCCGCCGAGACCGCCGGTCGGTGGCGGGTGCTCGGCCGGGCGCTGCCCCCCCTCGCCGGGGGGCGAGGCGGGAGCCGGCCCGTCCTTTCGCGAGGGTGGCAGCCGGCTGGCGTGGAGCTGCAGGGCCCCCCAGGCGTGGGCCGTCGAGGCGGTTGGCTGGTGGAGCCCCACAGCGACAGACACCCGTGGCCTGGGGTAAACCCATCCCATCGCCCTGTCCCCCCCGGGCACCATGCTTGTGGTGCAGGGGGGACCCGGCTGAGGCAAATGGGCTGCCGAAGCATCAGCCTTACCCCCCAAAAAAACCCCAAACAACGCTTCAGGGTGAAAATTGGTCCATTGCACACTTGTGTGTTTTACCCCTGATGAAACTGGGGTGGGAGAGTGGGGAACCCGATGGTGGGAGGGCAGCGACTGGAGCAACCCCAGTTAGACTGGCTTGCACTGGGTGAGACTGCACCGTCCATGAATCCTTTGGTATCAAACAAGTATTGGTACTGTACGGCACTGTTGATGGTATCCTTAGAAACACACCTGGTAGCTTTAGTCAAATGCTGTCCTCTACTACTCTGTTCACCATGAAGATGAAAGCTATTTCCTTGTAATGTGAGTATCGCGGGCTAAGTTTCTTACGGTGAATTTTCTGGAAGAAGTCCAGAGGGTTTGCACTTGTTCCCCAAGAGAAAGTCAGCTGAAGAGATGCTCTCCAAGAGATCTTGTAGCGGTATTCAGGACTGTTCAAGTTACGGGCTGTAACCACACTGGCTACCGGTTCAGTTGCCATTCAGAGTAACTAACTGCTGGCTGGGTACAGCATAGTCATGAGATGCTATAATCTCATCATTTCATTCACTCACCAGACAGGATGATGCAAGTTCAGTTATTTGCAGTTTGCTGATGGTCTTCAGAGCAGGGCAAGCTGTTACTACAAACCTTGGCACAGGGATGAAAAGAAGTTCTCTTCTAGATCTGTATCTCAGAAGAAAAAAACAATCATCAGAAAGTAAAAGAAGATATTTTTAATAACTGCCCTTATGTGGACATCTACGAGGAGTCCAGTAGGATCCTAATGCTTCAAACTGTCTTGGCAGTCTCAGCAGTCAGTTTCATGTAGTGACGT
The DNA here is from genome assembly GCA_035582835.1 of Phoebastria nigripes. NCBI lineage: Eukaryota > Metazoa > Chordata > Aves > Procellariiformes > Diomedeidae > Phoebastria > Phoebastria nigripes. The sequence continues at coordinate 1,637,825 of JAYKAV010000622.1, forward strand.
TTCTTCAGAATGAAAAGTTTTCAGGCTTCTCATTCTGAGCTTGCTTCATTGAGAAGTAAGGTCACTAAACATTCGCAGACAGTCCAGTTTGAGAGTCGAAGTATAACTTTCATTCCCTTCCTCCCAGCATCACTTGTGTCTGACAAGAACTGAGGTGATCTCCATGCCCTTGCTTTATTCTGACTTTGGAGCGGTGTGATATCTTTGTAAGAAAGCTCCTCTTGGGTAGTAGTATTGTAAGCTGCTCTTGCAAGCCTTATCAGTGAGGTTTCTACTGAATAGAGTAGTCGTCAGTAGATGAACTCTGTGGTTCCAGGAGGGAGAAGAAAGGCGAGAGAAGATCAAAGGATTACAGGGAGCTATTTCCTAGGAAGGAGCAGAACCTTTTCAGTGTGCATATCTGCTTCTTGTAAATATAGCAGGTAAATTAATAACAGTTTCAATCTATAGGGTAGAAGCTGCAAATAAGAAGCACAGGGCGAGATACTTACCTGTAGCTCTGGAGAGACGTAACAGAATGGCTCTACGCTGTTGCCTTCTCAAACAGCAACCTGAGATGGGATGAACAAGTGTGTTGCAGCAGTTGGCCAGGTGCTGCTAATGTTGGCAAGGTCTGTACTGATCAACACAGGGAGGCTGGGGAGAAGCTGGTTATGGTGAGCTTGCTGACACTGAGAAAGATCTTCCCGAATCTAAGCTAGTTCATTCCATGAATTTAATGGCTGCTGACATAAAACACAATTATTTGCCTCCCGTGTCCAGAGGACCTATGTCTGCTCAGGTCTTTATGTTACTTCTGGAAGTACAGGAAGCTTGGTGCAAAGATTGGCCCTTGGTCATTCAGGTGGTTACTCGCACAAGAGCCCTCCCTTGTCGGCAGCGCCTTCCCTGTTGAATGTCCCCATCTGTGGAACTTGGTCTGATCCGACTTTGAGCAAGGTTCAAGTGGGGTGCCAGATGCGCTTATTTGGATTAGGGTGGTTTTTTTGTATTAGTGACAAATGGAAAGAGGGTTGTGTTACTGATGCTTGCAGAAATGTTAATACTGTGATGCTGCCTGTTGTGGGTGGCATATTGCTGCTGTGGTGATATGTTTTCTTAAATTGTTACTTTTAAATGCCCTTTCTGTATGTCCCTTGTGTCATATCAGCAGGGCAATAGGGAAGGAGTGTACCTTTGGGTTCAGGCGTGTTTGTGCTTTTTGTCTTTTCTCAGCCACCATCTTTCCCCCTTTATGAAGGGGGACAACGCCACTGAGTTGTACAGTTACCTTGTCCTGTTTGGTTGTGTTTTCACTGGTACTAGTTAAAAACTACAGTGGCCTCAATCCTTGTGTCTTTTTAAGAGAGTTTATTTTTAGGAAAAGCAAAGAAATAATTGAGTTCTGATTTTTGTTTCTGACACAGGCTTTGACAGTAATCTGTTTTGGTGTATGTATCTTGGTGTATGTATTTCAAACCCCCCAAAAACCAGGCTAATCCCCACTGCAATGGTGGCGAGAAGCTGAATCCCTTTAACAATGCTTGTGAGGTTCCAGACGGAAGTGTATTGCGACGCCCCGAGTACTGCTGCTGTCCCTGGGTTTCCCCTCAACCCCCTGTCCCCCCCTCCGCCTCTGCTTTTTTAAAAAAAATTATTTACAGGGAATGGCAACAATTGCCCAGAGGTTTTGCTTGTTTAATGTTCTCCTTCCTCCCCGGACGGAAACTGTAACTCTTCCCATAGCTTCCCTCTCTGGCTTCCTTTCGCTTTCTCGAGCTGTTTGCTTACTGTTACTTTCCAAACCCCTTGGTACTCCTGTCTCCGTGGTGACAAGGGGTGGGGTCTCTGCTCCACATGGGATGCTGACAGGCACAAATGTGAGCGGATACACCCCAGCAGCCTGGGCCAAGCCACCCTGCGACTGGCTTCCAGCGCTGGGAGAGCGTGCGGCCATCGCCTGGGGTGCCCACACCCCTGCCTCCTGGCAATCCCACTTGCCTCAAACTCTCCCCGTGAAATGCGTGTGGGCTTGTACCACAGTGGGTCTTCACAGGGGGTATTGTTTGTTATTATAAAATAAGGGGATGGGGAGAAGAAAAAGGTCAGTGCTTATAAAAGGGACTGTTGGCTAGAAGTACTTTCTTACCTGTTCTCCCTTCATGATACATTATATATGTAGTCTTTTCTGCCTAATGTAGTTGCATACTTTGTCCATATTCCAGGTTTTTTTAAGTATGGCCTACCATGGTTCTAGACATCTTTGTAAAAAAAAAAAAAAAAAAAAAAAAAAAAAAAAAAAACTATTTGGAGCAGCAGACACTGTGGACCTTTTGGCTGACATGTTTTCTGGAGACTGGGCTGTGTGTGTGTTTGTGTCGTGTTCCCACTCTACAATTTTCTTTCCCCCCCATCCAGATTAGCAAGGCATCTACAAAAAGAGGCACAGTCTCAGCACAACAACTCGGAATTCACAGAAGATCAAAAGGTGAGTATTGCTGTTTACTCAGTCAAGGAGCTTGACTCATAGATGTTGATGAGTATTATGTTTTTTTTTTTTTTATCTTGCAGACCAGAGCCTTATGAGACCTCTTTTCCTCCCTCAATATATGCAAACAGAAACAGAGCCCAGCATGGCTAAAACAGTTGCTGTCATTGGATGTGACAGATGCTCTGCTGTGTAATATTGAATGTCATGCATGCTGGCTAGAGTCCTTCATAACCTGGGTGTTTCTTTTTTTGGGTGACCTTTTGATAACTTGCTTATACAATGTTAGCACAATTTATGTTGTGAAGTCTGAATACAGAATGTCTTGAACTGCAGACATCGAGGGTGTGTGAGGAGGATGTTAGATTAACATGTAACACCTGACTGGGAAGGGTCCTGGCAGAATACTCCCTACTAGTCTCTTAGAATGTTATTTGTTTATAATATTTCAAAACATTGAAATGACTTTACTCCTCCCTCCCTCCCTGCAGCTGAAAAGGCTGTTTCTTGTCTCAGCATCATATTAATGCAATTGTGTGACAGGATTTAAGAGGGAAATGCTAGCTGATGTCTCATACACTCAAGCATTTTCAGCAAAATAAAATCTTTTGAGATATGAGGCCTTGCTAAATTTTCATGTCTTGTTTAAAGGCATGTTTTTTCTTAGGAATACTAAATTAGGGAACCCCTGTATTTCCACATTTCCAAGTCATAGGATCACTTGTTTGAGCAATGACGTTGCCTGAAGATTGACATTTGCTAGCCCAGAATCCCACCTATGGTAATAGGATGCTAGAGTAATGGGATCTGTGTTTGGAAATGTAGGTCCTGAAGACAGGTCCTGACTACAGAAATTGGGGATGAACTTGATGTGTTTAGAGAAACTTATTACAAAGAAATACACCTTTACATAGAGTCTGACAGTGGTTTGTAACTGTTTCCTTGGCATGTACCAATAAGAAGAGCAAGGAGCTGGTCTTCCATGTTCTGTTTACCTTCTGCAAAGAAGATGATAAGGCTCGTGATCATCTTAAACTGAGTCATAATCTTGGAGAAGGATTGGGTCCACCTTTCCTGACCTGAAGGCTTGGGAGCCTTGTTAATGTCGGACAGCTGTTTACTCTTTGATTGCTTCTGCTCTCTATCCCTTACTGGTAGCTTTCTCCATCATTCTCAGCTATAGTCATCTTTACTGTGTGTTTCGCTCTGTGGATGCTTTTGAAAATATCGTTACTTCATGAAGGCGAAGCTGTTAATCTCACTTCTGGAGGCATCAACTCCTGTGAGTATGGGAACCAGAACCATACAGGACTTTGCTTCCAAATGTTCCCTGAATCTTGTGGAAAGGACCTTGGACCAGATTGTGGAAGTGAGTGAGGTCAGCCATGAGGGAAGGGCTGGGGGGCTCAGGAAGCAGAGAAAACTGACCTCAGATGTTAGATGCACAACTGCGATCATGTCTTAAGGCGACAGTCTTCTGAAAAGAAAAAATACGGAGTGGCTGTTTTGAATCCTTGCAGAGTGATACCTGTTTCTAAAGCTGATATAACTTACAAAAGAGATTGACATTTATATCACTTGCTGGTTTTTTGCAGATCAGTAAGGGGCTGATGCACTGAAACTTTGGGCCTGGTTATCAAATGGTGGTGCCTATTTCATTAGACACATACACAGCCGAATTCCCCAACATTTTGTTGAGAGAACATTCTCTTTCCCTCCTCTACCATGAGGAATGCTAGTCACAACAAAAATAAGTCTTGCTATTGCTTTGAAAGAAGCACTTAAAACTCTGTACAGCAAAATCTTTCAGTCTGATGTTAAGCTCCTTGCTGTTCTGGCCTTCCCTGTTTCTGCAGGAGCTCGGCCAGTATAATGTAGTGATCATGACCAATTACTGTCGTAGCTAGTATCATTCAATTGGCATGTAGGAGTAGAGTTCAGCATGCTTCCGGGTTTTCAAGCAGTTTGGTTAAATAGAAGTGTAGCTTCTCTCTCGCCACCCTTCAAAAAATCTACATAGCAAAACAGCTTGCTTTTTGCTCAGCTAAGTTCCTGCCAATGCATCCACCAGCATGCTATTTCCTCCTGGTTCTGGCAACTCTCTTTCCCTAATACCTTGTCTTTCTGATGTTCTCTATGTCATGTAAGAGCCACCTCTTTATTTTTCTGAATGTAGAACAGTGTGTAAACTTCAGGGTTTGCTTATCTGATATTACTGGCCAATGCTGTGCACAGAATTTCATAATTGGAGAAGGCAAGGCTATGAAGCTAATTATGATTTCCAGTTGCTTGATCTACTCTCATTCCAGTCTTTGTATAGATTTACAGTTAGCTGTTTTCCAAAGGATCATATATACTGCTGAGAATTGCTTTGAGGCTGTCATTGTTTCTTACTTGACATAATCTGTGGGGAAGATGGATTTCAGCAGTGATTCTTCTGTACCAAGGAAAAACTACTAGATTTACAGATACAGGGAAAGGACAAGGCTAGGTTCAAATCCTCAGCCCCATCTGTCTGTATAAACTTTTACCATGTTTGGGTTTATTTCATGCATCTCAGGTGGTGTTACAGTGCTGATACGGCCACACCATAATTGATGGTGTGTGACTTGCTAATGTAATCATACAATCTGTTAATCTAACAACACTTGACAGATACCACCCATTTCTTTCCTAGGCGTACCGTGAGCCAGTTATCATCTATCTTATAATAAATGTATTGTTTATGGTAAGAATTCAGACTTTTAAATATTCATATCTTGCCTTTTTGCTGTTGATCTGAGGAGTCTGTTTTGAAACACTCTATGCTCCTTCCCTTGATAGAGCAGACTAGTTTCCAGAATTTGCTGTTCATCCCTGGATTTTCAGCTTCTGGGGGGTTGTCGTCTTATATCTACTGCTGGACATAATTCTGGAGTTTTAGTCCCTAGGGAAGGCTCTGTCTTGACTTGGATAATTGACAGTGCTGGAATCTTCATTAATGATTGTGAATTTTGTTGAAGAATTTCTCTGCAGATAAATACTGTAAACAACAAATCATTGTGTTTAAATCTAGTCACCCTGCAACAGCTTTAAGGAGGCTGTGCAACAATTTCATCACCTAGAAGCTGCGTGTATGGAATATTAACAGATACAGTTACTGGTAGATTTACCTCAGTCTTAACATCTGCATCCTGCTGTTCTTTATTTTACCTTCATTCTCTAAAAATCCTATCTTCATTCATGATCAACCACTGTGTTTTGCTACATGAATTGTTCCAGTTAGGTTTGGCCATGGTTGTCAGCTTGCATCCAGCTATAGTTACTCTCACCCAGTTCTCTATGCACAAATTTGACCTTTAAAGCCCTCTTCTAACCGCAGTTGTTGCTTCTCATGTAAGTGTTTTTGTGCTAGGCTGAGTCTTCGGCAGTATTAGAAAATCATGCTTTTTTTATGCAATGGTAACTTGCTGAAATAAGAGCACTGTTGAACAGTCTTAGCATGATTCATTAAACTACTGGTCTCCTAACAGCCTAGACCTCTCTTTAAAGCCAAACTCTGCTCTGGCTCTATATTTATGCAAACATCTTTGACTGCATTACAGTTAGCACAGTCATTACTCGCACAACTGCACTGAAGAAACCTTGACTATGAGATCGACTGACTTTTTTTCCCCTTCTAATCACGAGTTTACATAAAACTGAATCTTAACTACTTTAAACTAGTAAAGTTAATTATGGCTTCAGTCTTTCTAATGAGATGCAGAATGTTTTCCCTGCTGCAAAAATGAGCCTTTGCATGGGATAGTTGCAGCTGAAAATGATAGCAGTGTTTAGCTGCATTTTTAACTTTTGGGTTGGGTGTGGTCCCTTAAAAAAATAGTTATGAATAATGCCTGCTGGGAGCTTGCCATATTTCAATAGATTCCATATAAAACCTATTCTTTACTATTTTAAGACTCCCAAACTCTCTTCAGTTAATCTGTTTCTAGAGCCGTTATTGCCTTTCAGCCCCCAGGAGCCAGAGGACACACATTTTGTATTGCTGTTTGTCCTGTTAGGAGGGACCTAGTTCAGGCAGTTTGAAGAATACACAGTTACGAATCTGCAGGATTGGGAACAGGGGTGTTGCTGAGCTTATCAGTGAATTGACAAAGGAGATAGGGGTTGAGCAGTGCTTCTTGAGACCTCATTTATGGTGTGGGCTTAATGCTCTGCCTGTGAGACAGGGAGGGGAAGAGCCATGTGAAAATCTGTTTACGTGTTCTGATTCTGTGGTGAGGCACGGATACTGTGTGCTGGCACCCTGCGAACTCATAGCCCTCTTTCTGTGGTGCAGTCGGAGGGGTTTTGATCTAACACGGAATGGGCATGCTCTTTGCTCAGCAGTCAACACTCAAACCATCAGAACAGCTGGGTTTTTGCAAATGTTAGAGCTGTAGTCAAACCTCAGAGATTTCCCCTTCCTTCCCTAGGGAACTTCTGGATTCCTTTCTTTTACCCATTACTTCACACCTTCCTCTTTAAGATTCTACCTTTGCAAATGTATCTTTCCAGATGTTCTCAAATATAAAAAGGAATTCCTTTTGTTACACTGCAGCTGATTAGATGGATGTAGTGCATTCTCACCCTAGGGACTGAGAATCTGCTCCTGTAGTACTACCTGGTGTCCTCCCATCCAGCCTGAAGGTAAATGTAAATCCACAACACCCATGTGTGAAGTGTGGGTCTGAAAGTGTCAAAATGAATCCAGGACTGTATGTACTCCTTTCTTTTTCAAAAATCTGTGTTTTTCCAAGCTATGCTGGAGATCCGGCTATGGATCTCTGTTATGCAGCAGAATTTGTTTCAGGGAGGTAGAAGTTTGTTGACAGAACCTAGACTACAAAATGAACCTCGACAGAGATGGAGCTGTAATATTTTTACTCTGCCATGTTGTATGCAAGCATATGGTCATGTTGCTCTATATTAAAATTCCTGAACAGCACACCGCTGCACATGCTGCATCCTAGGCAGAAGAGAAAACAATGTGTGTCCTGTGCTAATATGCATCACTCGCTACTTTCCTGGAAGGTGCTCGAAAGAACTGAATTTTTTATGAGACCTCCATACAATGGACAGTAATATAAACTACGAGGATATAAAGTCTGGGCCAATGCCTTGTAACAGAGTGTTTAAGATGAGAGGAGATACCAGTTGGGGAGAAACAGCTTTGAAAGCTTTGATGAGCCTGTGGTGGCAGATGAAAATCAGGTATCTGAGGCTTTTACACACTCCAGCTGTTGGCTCTGCCCTTGAGGTATTGATGTCTGATCTGCTTATGATTCAGCTCCTGAACTCTTTCAACTTTCAGTGTGGCGTAAGGTGAACTGAAACTGGAGCCACTTAGCTTTTAACCCAGCCTATTGAAACTAGYGGTGGCCCAGGAGCTGACTGAGCAGCAGTTCTGGCTGCAGGAGAGTCAAGGCAGATGACTGGGGAAGGTAGCTGTGAAAGCACACCCYGTTTTTATCTGCTGCTACAAACCTCTTGGAGCCCTAAAATGTAACCCTCCTTTAAAGGGAAGTTTTGGCTTTTGACTGATACCACATAACTTGCCAGATGCCCATACTCTTGAAGCTCTTTGATGCTAGAGTTGCGCTCTAGGAAATCTTTTCCTCCCCTTGCATCCAGCTTGGGGGAAGCTGTTTTTATACTGCCTGGTTTAAAAGGAGAGAATGAGTTACAGGTGCATATTTAAACTTTTATCTTCCTTCTGAGGGGAAATCTTACTTTGAAACTAACCTGTTTTTCTTTATAGCTTCATTGTTGCTATTTTTCTTGCCCTATAAATGTTCCACAGAGCATTTTGAATTATATTTGGCTCTTATCTCTGCAGATAGATTTATTTTTTCTTCACTAAAACCTTTTAGTTAATGAATAAACTTGTGATGGTCAAGCAAGGTAAAATACACTGTGCAGTTGTGTTCACCTGGTGTCAGTTACGGTAGTCTGAATTCCTCTTGATTTTTTTCAGCTGGTAGTAATAGAAACAAATGTGACTGTTGCTGGAGCTTCTTTCTTTGTGAGACATAAAAGCTGAAGTAGCACTGTCTTCAGAGTAAGACTGCTAGTAATGGGCTATTTTGAAGCCCTTCCCTCTCCTCTACATTTTTAAATAAAAATGAGATATTACTTCACAGATCTGCTCTGGGATATTTTAGATAGCTGACAAGTTTGAATCAAAGACTCTATTTCATACTTCACTCAGAGTTTAAATGTCTTAAAATTACAAAAATAGAAAGTTAAAAAAATAATCCGCCTTTATACTTCCTCTCCCACCAAAACCCACAAAAGCGGACCGTGTTTTTTCAGTGCTGAGATACTGGGCTTCTGTAACTTCTGAGGAGGGCTGACTTGGTCTGCTGAGATTGTAAGCCTGATAGAGGAACTGTAGACATGACTCCTAAAAGGGCAAATTAGAACAAACTGCTCAAGTTCTCAGAAGGTAATATACTGGTTGGTTTGGATTTTTTTGTTTTCTTTCTCTCCCCTATCACTTCAGAGCAGTTGAGTTTATAAACAATTTATGATGTGGTAGGCATTATTACAGTTTCTGCTGAGTGAATGACCCCCATCTGTGTTGATGAGCTGTGGGAGGGGAGTTAAGTGGCAGATGTCTGTTTCATCTATTGCACTTTCAGAAAATCTTGTTTGTGTACAAAAAACCTTTTGATGTTTTGATCTGGTACTGAATAATAGATCTGAAATCTTTAAGAAAAAGCAATTGTTTGTATTTATATTTTTTAAGAATGTGAATATGGAACAATACAGTTTCAGAACTAAATTAAGTATTTATTTTTTTTCCTTTCAGAAAACCATAGCTAAAATTGCAACATGCTTGGAACTGAGAAGTGCAGCTTTACAGGTATAGCTCTTTTTCCTATGTGACTTCATACTTTTGTGATAGGTAACTGTAGAGCTTTTTAAAGCTAGTTTAGTGTCTTCAGACATAGCCAAAACTTCTGAAAATAGAGTGAACAAACCCTTGAACACTTGGACTTTCCAGGTTGTCAACATGATGCCTCAGGTGGCTGCCTTAAAAACCTTTAAGTGCTTATATGAGCATGTATTAGGGTTTGTACAGGAATTTAACTGCAAGTCTTGTGTCTTTGGTTCTTTGCCTCGTTTTCCTCCTTCAGAACTGATTAGTTTGTCTGCCTAACCTGTGTGCAAGGGTAAAAAGATCCCCAGAGTGACCCTTGCACTAATTCAGCTGCTTCACAAATCACAATAGAGCACGAGGAAAATGTGTGTGTAGAATAAAAATGACTTCGTAGCAGTCATGAAAACTGGCAGTGCTGTAGGCAAGTGTGTGAAAATAATGATTTAGAAGCTACTCTTTGGGCTTTTTTCTGGAAAGAAGGTAGAAGTCATGGAAGTGAATTTCTTTTTCTCTCAGCACAGTCTTATCCCCAAAACAAAATGGAAGTGAGAGAAATTTCCAAAAGAGTATGGATGGGGGAGGGATGAATCAACTGAAGCAAAGTTTGGGTTACTGAATCACCTCTTTACCAACAAAGAGTGGTGACAGGCAAATTTTGCATCAAGTTACAGCAGCGCTCCTGAGTACTTCATGTTGCTGTATGAGGTGCAGCAGCTCCATTGTGCTGCCTTCAGTTGTCTGAGAGGCTGGGGTACAGTCACAATTTAGGCAGCATGCTGGAGCTGGACTAAGGAGGTGGGGGGCTGACCAGTCTCAAGGCTGTGCAGCGTTTGAAGAATTATTTGGTTAGCTCTACCTGTCTTTCTATTTTGATCTAACCTGGGGTGTTTGAACAGCATTGCATTTGTTCTGAGTTGCTGTGATTTTGTGACAAGGGCAGGCGTGTTCCATTGTGGGACAGCTTCATGGGTCAGGTCACATCTCAGAGCAACAGCAGAAGATGCAGCAATGTCATAACCTGCCAAACTGAAGAGATGACGTCTTGCAAGAACAGCCTTCCTTGCTGTTGCTTCTTCAGCAGTAACTCAAGGATTTTATAACCTCGTGTGAGGGTACTAGAACTTCTCATCCACTTCACTTTGGGGAGTGTTTTACTTGCTGCAGTTTTATTATGGTTTCTTAGCAGTGATTAAAACTGGTGGGTGTGGGTGTGGTCATCCTTTCCCATTCTTCTAACAGTATGGGTATAGCTGCTTTACTGTCCTTCTGTAGTCTTGCAGAAGGTCCCTGTTGACACCTGGGCAAAATCAAGGAAAGAAAAAAAAAAAAAAAACCAAAACAAAAAACAACACCAAAGAAACCCTGTTGGGCCTTAAAGAAATGTTGAAAACAATGGGTAATCTTAAGAGATGCCAAGGGAGCAATGACACAATAGGTAAGACCTGATCCTCTGCCTAAAAGAGGATGTCCAGTGTCAATCCTCTTATTTGCACCGCTTTTCTTATGCCAACTCTGCCACTTGTCATCTCAGAATAGGCTAGTTCAGCTTGCCAAACTGTCAGTGAACTACCTCAGAATAAAAAATTAAAAACTTCTCTGAGTTAATAAGTCAAATAGGCTTACTGAGAAGCAGATATGTGCTACAGCCAGATGAGGAAACTGCATCATCAGAGTTGGAGAAAGGAGAGATGGGAATCCCTCTTCCATTTGCAGTGAGCTCTTACCTGAGTGTTTTGTCAAGCTCATCCTGTATACTGTAATTTCTGCCAGTGTTACAAAGTTGGACATGTGTCTTGAACTGTGTGAATGCTCCTGTTGGAGCATCACTTTGCAGTGCAGTCTTACAGCTGATCTTGCTTCAGAACAACTTGATTGGGGAAGAATTAAAGTAAGTCCTTCTGTCTTAATGTTCCTGTGTGTAGTAAGTAGGAAGGACCAACTAGTTGCTTTAAAAATATTTATCTTGGATTAGAGCTTGGAACATGGGATAAGTTTGTTCTCAGTAAATGAGAAGTAATGTACTTTCCGCCTCACCTGTGAACTTAGCCTCTGTTGGGGAGATTTTGTTTGGGTTTTTTTAGGATGTAGCTTTGAAGTAACTTGGTATGCTTGAACAAAGGAAGCACCTTGCGTGCTTATTCTAAGATCTGGTAGCTCTGTCTGAGGGGAAGGTGCATACTAAGTTCTAACTCTTTCTTTGTAATGTCCTAGTCCACCCAATCACAGGATGAATTTAAGCTTGAGGATCTGAAGAAATTGGAACCAAGTAAGTAGTATCTTTGTATTTTAAGTGAGTGACACTTATCATTACAGTGGAAAATATGACAGCAGCATGAATACTGACTGACCACAATGTGGTTTGACAGTAATGCTGGTTTTAGGTGGTTCTTCCAAATATCTGTTACCAGGTAGACAAAACCTGATGTGTATTAAGGAATGTAATGTGGGTAACTTCAAAGTGTAGTAGTCCTAATGTTTCAGGTAATGTATTCATCTTTATTCTCAAATAAGTAATTCTTTGGGTGCTGCTAATTTTTGCACAAAATAGTAATTTAAGCTATCAGTAGTACAGAATATAATCAGCTGGAAAATTCACCTGCACATTTCTTATTTGAACTGAATTTCAACACTTTGTGGTCTTCCTCCTTGCAGCATGAAATTTATTTTTTCTTCTGAAAATATTTAACTTATGCTCATGGTAGCCAATCACCTGTCACCTACCACTGTAATGCTACCAGACTAACGAAGTTAAGAGTCAAAGTGAGGATGTGAGTCAGTCTTTTGAAGGGTTCTGTGTGACGATGTTTTTTCCCAACTGATCCTGGGTCAGTTTTTGGTATGTCAATCCAGAAATAACTTTTTCATGTAGGAAGTATCTATTTATCTGCTACATTTTCCTTCCTGTAACACTGGCTGCTTTATTCTCAAAGCATCCTTATGATCAGAGCTTCCACATCTAAGCAATATTATCCTGAATGCTAACGTTTCTGCTATTCTTGGGGAACAGGCGATGTGGAAGAGCTTTTTTCATGTTGGCAAAAGCTGGTTTTATTTTGCTCCTGTCACAATTGTATCATTAAGGYGGATGTTGGGGATAAACATGATGGGCAGGCAGGTGTTTCCACTTCATGAATAAGCTGAGCTTCTCTGTGCTCCTATTCTCTAAGTAACTGGTACAGGATCCTACAGGGAAGCTTGTCAAGAAGCAGGGCATTGAATTGAGATTCCTAATGTCTCTACCAAAACATAGAGTCCAAATGCTTTTAAACTGTTCCCTGAAAATGGAAAGTGAAGGTACGTTACAAGACTGCTAGGTCTGTGAAGACCATAACTCAGAAAAGGGTTTAAGTGTGTGTTGGAAGTATTAGCTCTTTCTCAATCTGCATATTGCATGTCTGGCCTCTGCATCCTCTGATTTATGATTATTTTGTATGGATACTCCTGCTCTCTGTTTACAAAGTATTTAAAATGTTGTAATCATTTAATGACTGTGGATTTTAGACTCCATTGTGCAAATGCCCTGTGAGTGACTGAATGATGGCAGAGGGAGAGGAATCATGTTTTAATTGATTAAACTGTTCTACAAATCAAAGGAAGTGACTATTGAAGGGTTTAGTTGGAATTTACGTTCTCACAACAGATGTAAAGCTTCCCTTGAAATGCGTCCTTTTCTTAAAAGCCAAAATTTCAGTTACTGTACAACAGTCCTGTTGCTTATCTTGCCCTCCCTCAGAGAACTGATTTTTAGCTGTCAAAAAACTGTTCAACAGTGCGAAGCGCATTCAGCCCACACTTCATACAAAAAGCAACTATATTAAAACTGAGGAAGAGTGTGTGGCCATCAGTTTTCAAAGACACTGAGTTATTTTCCTTGGAGGAGAACGGGTGCTTCTATGACAACAATTGAACATTGATGTTCTTAATGCTGCTGTCTGACTTGGATTGTTCTGGCCTCTTTCTCTCTGAATTGTGCCTTTGTTTTGTGGTTTTTAAGTATAACTTGAATAGAGTAAATCTTAATCAGCCCAACACCAGCCATTTCATAAAATACACCATGAAGTGTTTTAATTTGTGTGTTGTCCATTTTCTCTTGCATTCCACCAGAAAAAGCTAAAAAAATCTGGGCTGGCAATGTAAATAAGCAGTTCCTTTGTTAGGCCAAGCCATTCTGTTAGGGTGGAATGAAAACAGCTATTCACACAATTTGGCTTGTTTTAATTACTTTTGTGCCTGAAGCTGTCAAAATGGCTAAGAAATTTGGTTTGGGTGTTGTTATAACAACCAAGGCCCTTAGATTTAATCTTTTTTTTTTTTTTTTCTTTTTTCCCTTGTGTTGTCAAGTTCTAACTTTTCCTACTTAAGCTTGCATTTCACGCTGCTTGGAAAGTGAAGCAGTTGGCTGGTTTTGTTTGTTTATAGGATTTGTCACTGAATCTTTTGTGCTAGAATAATGCTACAGGAGAGTCCATACATACAAATAGTTCTTCTGAGACTACACTGTGTGAAATCATTGCTAACACACTGGGTGTCACAAATCCTTTTCCTGTGAAAGCTTATACCAGTGTCACAATACACATTATAAATGGATAGGCTGGGACATCCCGTGTGCCTGTGTTTGTGTGTGATAATTCTAGCCACTAAGCGACTAGTTTCAAACTTAGTGTGTATCTATTATAAGAGAAGTAGATACTGGGTTGTACTGGGGAGCTTGATATCTGAATTATTTTGTGTTGTCTATTTAAAAAAAAAAAAATCGGTATAGGTATCATAGGCTGTCACTAAAAATCTAAATGGACAGTGGTCTTTACCAAGCTAGTGTGTACTGGTCTTACTGTTCATGTTGATAATTTCTTTTGAAATCTTCCAAGAGAGAGCCAACTGCTGATAAAATCGACGTGATTTTGTCCAACATCACAAAAGAAAAGGCAGCATCTGCACGGGAGCCTGCAGAACAATATTTTAGGAAGATTTCTGTTGGAAAAGCAACATAAGTGCAGGCCACAATGCTGGGATCTGCCCATTAGTTACACGCGTGGAGAACCTTCTGTGAATTGTGTTCTCATCAGCAGTGTTACAGAGGGGAAGGGTTCTTTCTCCCGGAGGTGTTGTGTGTTTTTAAAAACAAAACAAAAACCAAAATAATGCAAACCAACCTCTTAAAGCTTGGGTGTCTTATGCAGTATTGCAAGGGAGATTCCTGTTCGTTGTAACCTATTGGTTTTTTTCTGTGATCTGGTTATTTTTATTTAAATCAACTGAAACTCACACTTGTGATAGGTGTAAAGGGGATTTTCTTTTTCCTCAAAGGATGATTGTTGCATTGCTGTTTTATTGTTTTGCTTTTTCTTAGTGACTTTGAATAAGTATTTCACCAGGCTGAGTGCTGTAGATCCACTTCTTATCCTGATGATGTTTAAAGGAGCACTTCAGTAAATCGCCGTATTACAACTTTGCAAAATTATTTGCTATTGGTGATGAGACAGACTTGAAGGCCTTTTAAAAAACTTGATCCACAGCTTTCTGCGGCAAAAGGCAAGAGATTCTGGATAGTGTTTTCAGAAGTGTTTCTGAGCTAAACATTCAGCATCACCTTTGTAACCAACACCCCCAGGATGTCTGAAAGCAGCGTACTCCCATGGGCAGGTCCGGTATCAAGGCCTGTGTGCGTGGCTGCGGCTCTGTGGCAGGAGGGTGTATGCTCAGCTCTGCCTCCAGGCAGCATCAAGATTTTAGGTGCTGTAAAACTGCCTTTTTCCTGCGCTCGTATCGGTGGAGTATTTTGTGCCCTCTAGTGATGACTGAAATGAATTACTAAAAGTTTTTTTTTCAGGGGATGTTCTTTCATGTAGTGAGAGAAACTGGTTACTGGGAAGAGAGAGGAATCTAATGCTTACCAACCTTTGGAAGGTGGGAGGAGAACTATTGTAATTCCTGTTGCTTCTGTATAACATGCCTATGATCTGTAAGAGATCTCGCTTCACTGAGATTTTTCTGCCTGGGGCAGTTTCACTTTCTGTCTCCAGTATGATGTAGCTCTCCCAAGAGCTGGGGAATTCTGAGTGATAAAAATCCCCTTTTCCTGAATGTCAGCTGCACTGGAAGGTGTCTGTCTGCTGTTAATCAGCTGCTTTTCTGTTGGGAAGTGGCTGTGATTCTTCGCCACCATGTTGAGATCTGCGTTACTGATACCTCGGAGCAGAAGTCTTTGGAGAGAGAGAGAGACTTGGCATCAGTTTTGTCTGTCACATCTCTGACTGAAGGCAACTTAAAGCTTTCTATGTATGCATTTATTGTGTCCAGCTGGAATCAGGCAGTACCTAACCTCTCAGGTGGTGGTACAGAAATCAGAAAAAAAATCAGAATGAGCAAAAACTGGGAAGACTTTTTGGGTTCTTTATAGTTTCCCTGAGGGATTCTTTATTCATTGTAGCATTCAGATGGTGTCTGGTAAGTTAATGATGGAGCCCACACTGAGTGATGTGAATATGAAGACAGACAGGGAAGCTCTCCTACACTGGCTGAATTGTACTGTGCAGAGGGGCCTGGCAGTGGTTCCTTAAACATAACTGGTATTTAAGTACCTCTGGGTATTTGTGTAATCTTAACACTGTTTTAAAATAGTTTTGTTCTCATTCAGTAGCCCTAAGGGGAGGTTTCTAAAATGTGCTCTGAGAGGGCTTATTGCAAAGTGGGACTCGGTGAGAGGACTCAGTTTTTCTACCTCCTTTCCCCCTGCCCAGTCTGGGATACTCATTGTCTGGTAGGAGAGTGCCTCTGCCTGCAGGCATTCTCTTGTAAATTTTTAGGCCCTTTAGCCATCATGAAATGCTTATTTCTTTCACATGGTTTTGGAAATTTGCTTTTGCTCATAAGTGCATTTGGAAATAACAGCTAAAGTTGTGATTACTAAAACTTGAGTAAGTTTCCAATACAAATGGCAAAGCCATTCTCCACCGAATAGTGGAGAGTTTAGTTGGTGTCTCTGGGGCTTGATGCTCAGATGTTGCACTGTATCCCTTCTGAATTTTGCCAATCTGCCCAGACATCTGAGGGCAGAAAAAAAAGAAAAACCAAACAAAAAAACCCAACAACAACAACAAAAAACCAAAACACACGCATGAAGGAGTAGGAAATCTCAACTAAGCTATGTGTTACCGGCATGCTTGGACTCCCACAGAGGCTGTCTAAATATGCAGCCTGCATGTGTGCTTGTGTGTCAGTTCTGGAGACTTAAATCTGTTTGGAGCTGTTGCCAGTAACAGCACCATCCTCCTTTCAATAACCACCAAAGATTGCTACCATTACCCCAGGGGTCTGTAGCTGTTCCTCATGATGCTTTTGGTTATTGCCATGTTTATCTTCCCTGCCTGTGTAAATGTGGTGGTGATTATGTACTGGAATTGCAGTTAGCCTGTCTGAATGTTATAGTGATATAGCTCTGATCAGGACTGTACTGGTGTTTAAAATATGAGAGAAAATTTTTTTGCCATGATCTGATTTTTTTGTATTATTATTTGTGTGTGTGAAGATGTTTTGAGAATGAACATAGCTGTGCAAAGTAGTGGAATTAATGCTTGTTTATGGATATGGATTTTTTTTTTCTTCCTGTCTGCAGTCTTAAAGAATATCCTCACTTACAATAAGGAGTTTCCCTTTGATGTTCAGCCTGTCCCACTCAGGTAGGAGAGAACTGGATCACTTCATGTACAAATATGTATCTGAAAGGGAGCATAGCCTGGGACCTGGTATACATCTGAGACACTAGAATTTCTAGAGCTACCTACTTGCTGCATTGCTTTGGGTAAACTCTTTAAAAACCCCTTTTGAATTCTGATTTTCTAGGTACCATTAAAAATCAAGCCCATGCTTTTGGTAAAATCAGTAGTTGGTAGGCCCCTACATCTCTCTGTATTGTCTCTTGGTTTTAGACTCTGTGCTTTCTATGTGGGCTGAGCTCCTGCAACCTCTGTCAGAGTCTGTAGATACAGTTAGTAGCTAATCAGAAGGATGAAATGACATTAGAGCATGTTGCCCCTGCTGACTTGCAAGTTGAAAGCCAGATGATGAATCATCTTTGGTCTCATTCTTCTTTTTTCATATTTTACAGGAAGATTTTAGCACCTGGAGAAGAGGAACACTTGGAGTTTGAGGAGGATGATGAGGAAGGAGGAGCTGGAGCAGGGTCTCCAGACTCTTTTCCTGCTAGAGTTCCAGGTAGGGGCACTAGCCTTGCCATGCCAGCCTATGTAGCATGTGTAAGTTCTGTCTCTGAGAAACCCCTTTCTCTACCTGTGATCTGAAAAGTTTGGGTGAGGAACAACAGGCTAATGTAAACTCTAATGCTGTGTTGGAGAACCACAAAGGTGTCCAGTGGATATTTTTTTTTCCTCAGCAAACAATATCTTATTGCAAAACAGTTGTATGGAGAACCTGTGAGGGTGGTACCATCTACCTCAAATAATTAGCCTTTATTCCTTGTTCAAACTTAGTATTTTCATTTCATGCACTTTCTGAACTGTACTATGTGAAGTGTTTCAAATGCATTCAAATGTAAACTGTGGCAATGTTTCTCCTGCAAGGAGCATTACATCCTCCTAGAGATGTGATAAGTTGTTGCTGGTTATTTTTGTGTTGCATCATCTGGTGAGACAATGGCTTAGACTAAACCTGAGAGGATAAAGAGGGTGTAGCTTTGGTTTTGATAGCTTAAGTCCTTGTCCATGTGAAAGCACTTGTAGAACTGGATATACCTAGAGATTCTAGAAGCTGTAACTTCAGCTTTTGACAATTTACTGGGTAAAGGAGTAGGATGTTCCAACAGAGGTTCTTTTGGTTCCTGGTGTAGTTTCTTTGCAGAAGAAACAAGTTTCTAGTTTCAGAGCAGGTTGGCAAACTTTGTATTTCAGGAAGGAGATAACAAGTAGGGAAACTAGTAGTGGAATTATGGTCAAAAGAGCTGGGGTGTTGCATTACTTATGCCTGGAGAAAACACGTCTCTCTCCTTAGATTTGAGCCAATGCATGCTACTGAATATGATCCCTGCAGGCTATACTGATGTAGGTGTGCACAGTCTACAGTTGTTTATGCTAAGCTCACAAATAGGCTATAATATATTGTGACAGTTTATTGCTGACATTTACTATCTTGATCCTTGTTATTCACCATGATAAATCCATTTATGAAGATGTATTCTGTCTGTCCAAAGTACAGCAGAGAGATCTTGAGTAGCTCTTGGTATGGTGGTGAATCACTAAGGCTGTGACCAGTACCATAGAGCCAACAGTTAGAGCTGTATGCATATAGTGGACATAGAAGCTGTGTATGTGCTTAAGAAAGAATCTAAGTTGATGATAGACAGATTGAGTTTACAGTTAAATCACTTTCAAAGAAGTAGGGTAGCCAAATCGGAAAGAGGAGAGGTTTGGGGCATATACTTTCTCACAGAATTATTCCTCAGTAAACTCATGCTTTTAGGAGGAGGTGAGAGCAACTCCTGAGCTTACTGATATTTTACATTGTCATCTACTTAATAAACTGCATATCTGACTTTTCTGAATTTTTTTGCATTAAGGTAAACTTCCCCATAGCTACAATAATCTAAACCCCTAAGGTGGTTTTGTACTACTTGAAAACAGATCTTGTTTCCCCATTGAATGTAAATTAGTGTGGTGCTTCTTACCTGATTGGAGGTCGGTCTGTTGCTCTTTCTCTGGGTGATGAGGCTTAAACAAAAGCAGTTTGCAGCCTTCTGAGGTGAGCCTTATAAGTAAAGTGGACTTTCCGTATTGAATTGATAGAACTGTGTTGCACTCTTTGCTTCTATATGCCTTTAATCCATAGTGCATAACTGTATTGTCTAACTGACCATGGTCTTGTCTTCTACATGCATGGCTTCATCGTTATCACATTGCACCATTCATCTAACCCAGGAGCCAACGAAGGTATGATAACCTTTTAGTATATACAGTTATCTCTTTGATCATGTTCATGTAGCTGTGATGTTCTTCATTCAGCCCTTAGTTTCAACCCTCAAAATACAAACTTTGGTAACAATCACAGTACTAGGCATCTATGTATTGATCTTCATTTGCCTTCAGTACTAGAAAAAGGAAGGGTTTTATTTGGTGATGCACCTTACATAGCTCTTCAGAAGTCCTACTGTGCTAACAAAGATGAATGTCTTGCAGTGTAGCCAAAGGTAGGTATAGCTAAATTTTCTGTAGTGGAATACACATTTGATGGGAAGTCTTACACAAAGAGTACTTACGTAGTTAGACTTCTGTGCTGTGTGGAACTGAACTGACCAATGGCTTGCTGCCTCTAACAGCAAAGGCTTCCTGCCTTTCTCCTGGTTATATGCTTCTTTATTCCAGTGCTGTGCCGGCAATGGATTCTTCTGTGAACCATTTCCATTTGTGAACCCAGCAGGAGACTTGTCGCTTTTTCCCCTTTCTCTGAATTGGGGTTTGGGAACGGAGAGACTGAACACCTGTGTCTTGGTGGCAGTGAGCTGTTGGGTTGGCTCACTTTTGTGTATTTGAAATGCACTTGTAGGAGGGCACATTTCGTTTGTAGATGCTCCCTTCCCCCTCTGGCAATGATGCCCTGTGGTTGTGTCTGAAATGGCTGGTAGTTTTCTCATGAAAAGCCTCAGTGTGAGCCTGCTGAAGCCACGGTGGCACACTGGCAGTGCGATGCCCAGCCCTAGTAGTTATACCATAGAGAGGTTACTGTCAGCTAATGGCTCCTATGTGAAATGACTACAGAGGCTTCAGCGGAAGACCTGCTTGGGTGGTTGTGGCTTGCATGAGACAGGTCACAGTCAGCTGCTTTAGTCCATCGCTGGCTTGGCTGTTCCTCCTGCTGAGGCAGAAAGGAAACAGTGTTCCTTGGAGACCATCTGTCCTACTGTTCTCTTACCTGCTGGAAGTGACCTTGACTTTTCTGTTGATTGCACCTCTGCAATTTCACACATTCTGGAAAGCATTTTTCAAGAACAGAATAATTTTTCTTAAGCCACTATTTTTATAATAAATGCCAGTCTGATCCATCTTTCAGGTGATTTTTGTGTCAAGTATCCCATCACTTAGTCCCTTTGATGGATAGGAAAACTGAAAGTTACAGTTGTTCTTGGCTCTTGGGGGACATGCTGCTTTTGGGAGACAACTGAGAGATGGATGGCAGAGCAAAGTTTTGTGCCAAAGAGAAGACAGGCTTGCTTCTGCCTTCATTTAGATTGAAATGTCTTTGAACATCTGTTCAAGAGAGACAGCAAGATTAACTAGAGTGTGTATGCCGCTTTGCAGAAATGGGTGCTCTCTAGTAAGTTTGCTTTTTAACATTTCTCATACTATGGTCAGAAGCCTGTCCCGTTACTTCAGAACGGTGGGTTGAATTCTGCCATGATATGTTGTGAAGTGCCTGCAGATGTGGTACCTTGGAGGTCATGAGTCTGCTAGCAGCCAAGACAGGAAATACAGAAATGTACTGCATCATAGATGTGATTTCAAGTCTTGCTGATGATCCTGAAAGAGGGACTGGGTGTGGGAGTGCTCATGAAATCTTGCTGAAGCTGTGGCTCTCTAGTTCTAAGAGCAGAATACACGGTCCCCTCTTGCAAAGCCAGTCTCTCTAATAGGACAAAACCTCCTTAGTTCTCCAGCTCCTCAGGCAGATCAAGAGGGGAAAAAAGTATCAAGGAAAACCCGAATTGGACTTGCCAAAGGAAACTATTACTTTGTTTAGATCTCAAGCCTTGGGATAACTTTTTTTTTTAATTAGAAGACCATAACTTTAAATCAAACTTGCTCATGAGTCTAAGCATTTTCTGTCTTGGTGCTTATTCATCTAATACTGGAGAGAGACTTGAAGCCTGCCAGTTTTTGCTAAAATCAGCATGAAGAAACTTACTCCATTGTTGATGACAGAATCTCATGGCTTTTAGTGAGTTTGAACAGTTTGGATTTCTTGCCAGCTGCACTGTCTTTCTCAGCACTGCGAGGATTCACCTACACTGAACGCGAAGTTTTGATGCTAAATGTTCTTGATGCAGAGCTGGGAACTCCTTCCTTAAGGCAGAAGGGAACTTGGGGGATGCAAACCTTTTTTTTTTTTTTTTTTTTTTTTTTTTTTTTAAATCTCCTTCCTTTCAACTAGAGGCCAGTAGAACTTAGATATTAAGAATCTCTCTTCTGGTTCCCTTATGTCCAGTGGGATTTGCAACAATGCCATTTTTCTCCTTATTTTCCCAGCCTAAATGTTCAACACGAAGCCAAGTCATGTTCAATGGGGTGGGACTCCTGATTAAGTGTCTGGACTTCCTGCAACTGCAGATTGAATCCAGCCTCCCAAATGTAATCCTTAAAAATGATATAAATTCAGTTCCATGCATGAGTTATTCTGCATGAGAGCAAGAAAGAACACTTTAAACAAAGCTCCTCTCTGTTCTTATGACATTAATTTTTTATGAATTTATTTGACTTGAGGCAGTCCTGGGGTTTTTTGGTGTGGTCTTTGAAATCTGTCAAATGATGTTGTGTGTCTGTGCACACAGACTTTCCCATAGTGCTGTGTACTATTCGGATATGAACCCTTGGGCTTTGAACCCCCTATGGAGAACAGCGTCTTCCATGAGAGATGATGGGATAAGCAAGGCCTCTGCTGTAAGATGACACAAAGGGTTAATAATATGCTTTACTCTTTCCAGGTACTTTATTACCCAGATTGCCATCTGAACCCGGGATGACATTACTCACCATCAACATAGAGAAAATTGGTCTGAAAGATGCTGGGCAGTGCATTGATCCTTACATCACAGTCAGTGTGAAGGGTAATGATTTCCATTCCTGGCTCCTCATTTCTAGTTTGGAGAGAGTGCATTTTCTGAAAGCTGTATTGATTTTTTTCAACCTGCTGGGAAAAATATGTGTTGGTACTTGCATTTTCTATTGTGGACTTAAGGCTTCTGCTTTAATCAAGAGTGGAAAAATTCTGTATTTGAGAGATACTGGGAGGTGAATCACTGCAGGAGACGTGCTTATCTGTGCACTCTGGGGTGCCTGCCCCATGCTGGGAGCTGAGCGTCAGTGACTTGGCAGACTGTACTTCTCTATTCCAGCTTCTTCAGCTGACTCTTAAGTACAGATCTGTTTGGACTGCTTATGCTCCCCAACACATGTTGGTCTCTGGGCTTTCTGGAGACGGTGAACCACAGCCCGCTGGCTCCATTCTTTCCCTGTCATTAAACTAATTTTTTAGTAAAACAAAGATCATCTTACCGAAGCTTAAGGTTTAGAGGAATGGGTATGAAGCTGGGAAGCAAAGCTTGCAAGTGAAATAAAATATAAAATACGTTTTAGCCTTGGCAGTGAAATATTTTGGCCAAAGCCTGCTGGGCTAACAGCCCCCACCGCTCTGAGACATTCCATGAATCTGAAAGAACCTCTCTATCTGTCAGTCCAGAATAGGCAACATTAGGATTTCTCACTGTTTCAGATGACAACATGGTTGATGGCTTTTGCTTGAGGGTAAGATTTTTGGTATTCAGACTCTTTCTAGTGGGAGCATCTACCTCTTCCCCACTTTGCATTTCTTAGCAGGAAGCCCCTGTAGTCAGAATTGCTTACCGTTAACCTGTCCTGCTTGACTTCTGTGTATCTTTACAGTCTTTTGAGGTGTATGATTTTTTGTTGATCATATAAAAATTTGTAGCTGAGCCAACAGCCTCCAGTTATTTTCAGTTGTGATAGTGACCTTGTATGTGTCCTCTTCAGATGTGCTATTGGATGCCAAATGTAGGGATAAAACACTTGCTAGATGTGTGATCAGGTGCTTCCTCCACCGGACAAGTTCTTTGGCAGAAGTAAGGGTCACAGTATTGAATGTCACTTGAATCCCAGTGATGTTCTCAAATGTTACTTGCCAAAATATATAGATAGAAAGCTTTATCTAGTTCCGCTTCCTGTGATGGTTTTTCAACGGTGAAACCTTCCACTTCCCTCTGGACCTTTGAGGAGTTCACCTGGTTGGGGTGGAAGCTGGAGCATGACTCTTGCCTTCCCCAGCTGATACAACTGCCTTTTTGTTTTCAGTCTTGGAAACGTGCAGTATTTCTTTGTTTATGGTGTTGCCTTAGGTTTGCAGCATTATTTTTAGATTGTGTAGCTATTCTTCGGGCTCCATTTCTCTAGTCACTTGTGGATCTTTCTTTGCCTTTAGTATGCCAGAAAGCTGAGGGACGGGTGACCTCAGTGGTGGGGCTAGCTGGATGGACGTGGGTTTAATCGAATTCTTTCATGCTGAGTTTCTCTTGGCCAACAGGAAAATACCAGCCCTAATGGGGTTCTAACACTGGATCCTGGAACTTATCAGAACTTGTAAAGCAAACATTCGTTGTTCCTTTCCACTGAAGTGTTTGTCTTTCCTAACTTATTACATATTGTTAAAACTGCTGCTTGCCTTCAGACCTAGCTATCATTTCCTTTCTGGAGCTAAGGGAGACTATATTGCTAGGCTTGCTTTCCCAACAAGTCTTTCTGTTAACATGTGGCACTCTGTTTGCAAGCTCCTATAAATGGTGGCTGCCAAGTAATGATGTAGAAAATAGGATCAAAAAGTGTGTGTGTGTGGGCGGGCTATCACCTAGTTTGCTAATGGTGACTTTTTATACTGTATTTCTCAAGATTTTTGGTGAGGAAAAGTAACTTTGAAAAGTCATTTTGTCCCTATTAGGAGTCTCAAGATGCTTAGTTGTTGTTTTCCTTGGTTCTATAGCAGGCTGCTCTTCTGCAGGTTTGGAGAGAGGTTTGTTCCTGATGCAACACTGGTGGTCCCAGCCTGCTCCCTGGATGAAGTGCATCAGTGGTGCCCCAGGGCCCCAGCCTCAGCCCGTACCCCAGGCACAATGCCTGCGCTAGGTACTTGTAATGTTGGCCACATCCTTAGCAACTTTGCTCCACCTGGGGGATAGGGATCACTGATGAGAGGAGAAAGAGTAAGAGGACAAATGTACTCGTGTAAACAGCAGAGGCTTAGTGGGAAACAACGTTGTCTGTGGCAGCTTGTGCCTGAGCAGCACAACCAGTGGCTGGCGCTGACAGCTGGAGTCCAACCCATGGCCCCACCGTGCCTCTGCCTGTGGAAAAACCAAGAGGAATAACGCAGGTTGAGTCTAGGCAGCAAAGCAGGGCATATACAGCTTGTGTCAGCCATGCCAGCTGTGCCCTGCAGACCCTGTGTGGAGGGGAGTCTTTGGGGTGTCTCCCTTTCTGGCGGTTCAGCTGGCAATTTGGAAGCCCTGCTGGAGTCCTGCATGTGGAGGGAATGGAATCCTTTGGTGGCAGCAGAAAGAAATGTGCTCTTAAAAAGAGGGATAATTCCAAATTTTCATCTTAAATATTGTCAGAACTTTACCTGCTTCCATGTTGCAACCAAAAAGAAAATTCACTGACTGTGAAGGGGCACGATTGCCCCTTTTTTAAGTTTAGGGGGAAAATCCAGATGTGCATTAACTTTTTGTGGAAGTATTAGGAGTGATTCATAAACCTCTTAAAGCAGGACCTTAACATCCGAGCAGCTTCTGCCATCTCATGCTGTTTCTTTCCTGCAGATTTGAATGGGATAGATCTGACTCCTGTGCAAGATACTCCTGTGGCTTTGAGGAAGGAGGACACGTATGTCCATTTTAATGTGGACATCGAGATTCAGAAACATGTTGAAAAACTAACAAAAGGTACGTAGCATCAGAGAGCTGAAACAGGGCCCAGGAGCTTTGAAAGTGTAGGCACTAGGCTGCTCCTGATCTAATAAACAGGCTGTGCCTGAGCTGCTGCTGCAGGGCTCAAGATCCAGACGAGGATAAAAATAGACCTTTGCATCCTGTCTCTTTCAAATCGGTCATTGTGATGACTTGTAGACAAGGGAGGAATGAAAAGAGATAAAAATGCAGCAGTCTGCTCTGCTACACAGGTATTGAGCTGCTTTATGACCTTCTTAGTCATTGGACAAACTGTTACCTGGATATGAATAATTGAGTGAAGAGTACAAGCTCTTGTGAGTGTGGTGAGCATCGTAAGAACATGGTATAGCTTTTGAGTAAATAACGGAAGTGCTGGAGATAATTCTGTCCAATGTATGTAGAGCATCTTAATAGCAGATAAGTTTTCAGATAACTGTTGGCCATAATTGCTAACTTTTCTGTTAAACTATTTTCCACTCTAGGTGCAGCTATTTTCTTTGAATTCAAACACTACAAGCCTAAGAAAAGGTTTACTAGCACCAAGTGCTTTGCTTTCATGGAGATGGATGAAATTAAACCTGGGGCAATTGTTATAGAACTGTAAGTGACTTGCAATTGTAGATGCCAATAGCAGAGGAAATGACCTAGACTCCAGTTACAATGTGTGGCTTGTTGCATCACGGAAGGTTTCTTGGACTCATTAGATCGACGTCCATAAGGAATATTCCATTTTTAATAAAGAAGGGAAGAGAAAATGCTTTTAGGCAAATAAAATGGCTAGAGACTCTTCTCAAATTAGACTATTTCCAAATAAAATGCTGGTGTTTGTAACTAAATTTTGTATGAAGTTAACCAATTGGGAGATTTTAATTTTGACCTTAGCTTGAGTGTCAGATCAGCTATATTTAAAAAAAAAAAAAAAAAAAAATCAACTCTCACAATCTTCTGGTGCAGAACTTCTGTAACAGAAAACTGATTTGAGACCTGGGATACTGATTTGCAGTTGAATTTTATGAAGATTTCAAAGCATTGTTGGGTGGTTGTTTTTCTTCCCTGCTCTAAGCAGACAAAGAAATAGATTAGCCAGTTATGCTGCAGTGGTTATGATGTACGTCCTTACTTACTGTGTGTCTGAAGGTCTGAGTGAGGTTTTTGAGCATTTTTTTTTCAGGAAGAGGGTGAACCTTGCAATTCTGGGCATCTCTAGGAAGAGTGCTTAGTCTGTGCTAGCTGGGGTGCTTCTGGGGTACTGAGTACTGAAGTAGGAGATACTGCATTTCCTACAGTCCGGAGTATTATATAATGAATTCTCCTTACAAAAAGCTCACGTTCATTTAAAAATTGAAATCTTTGTTTTGTTAAAATAATAATGCAGAGAAAATACTGGTTTGAGTTTCGTCCTGCAAATCTATTCATTATTGTTATTTCCATAAGTCTTGTCAGATGTATTTAAAAGATTACAGTAATAAGATCTGTACAGGACAAGCTTTCTAGTATGCTTTCATCTTCCTACGCAGCCATTAGCACTTGGATTAACTCACTTTTCTTGTGGTTACAGGTACAAAAAACCCACTGACTTTAAAAGGAAGAAATTGCAACTGTTGACCAAGAAACCACTTTACCTTCACCTCCATCAAACATTGCACAAGGAATGACCCTAGTTGTGAGACTCCTGTGAACTGAACCACAAGTCATGGTAGCTGTGTGTAGTAGCCTTAGCCTTTGAGGGGCAGGAGAATGACTGTATTCATGCCAGTAGGTCAGACGGGACCATCACAGACTGCACAGCACTGCTTCAGGGTCAGAGGCAAGCCTACCATTCAACTGCAAGTCTCTTTCAGTACTTTCCAGATACAGGTTTTTGAGAGCCCTGAAATACGTTGACTGCTTTTCCTAATTTTGCTGTTCATCAGTTTTTATGTTAACCGTTGTTATCCTTTTGCCTCAAACTCCACCCAGGGATGGAGACTGCCCCTTTGCCAAACCTGTAGCAATAAAGATGCGGCAGGCCTACTAACCTGTTTACACTTGCTGTGCTATTGTAGTTCCTCTCATCTGCATTTCGGAGTCCTCTGTAGTGGGCTGGGTGGCAGAAGAGCAGGAGAAAGATGAGGTGGGGTGGGAAGGAGCTTGAGGTACTGCAGGTGATTTAAAGTGAGAGAGAGGAGGATGCTGGGTCAAGTGGGGTGGCCACAGAAGAGCTCCTCAGTCAGCTGTTCTGCTTTGGTCAGGCCAGGAGGAGAACTGCAGATGAGAACACTGAACTATGATTTTAACAGCCTTGCCTGATCCACTTGTCCTGAGTTTTGGATACAATACATGTTACAATCCTTTAAATCACCTTTACTCCCAAATAGAGCTGATTTTTCTGTATCTTGTCACAGAGTGATTTGCAAAGGTGGGTGGGGGGCGGAGAGAGGCTTTCTCCGGGGCTTTGTCCTCGTGGTGGTGGGTGTTTCACCATTTCAGTGACAGCAGGACAGGTCCCTCAAGTGTCATTTTTCCAGAGCTTTTGGTAAAGTAGATCTGGCTAGCAGGTTGACCCACCTTTTACATGAAACTGCTGTTCTTATGGAAACTGATTGTATGCAGTTTTCTGCATATTTTGTGCAAGTCTGGAAACTTACTCTAAAAATTACCTTTTTATGTAAGTAGATAGGATTATCATTTATTTTCTATATTTTTGATTTGGTGTGTAATAAGCTGCAGGACATTGGCTTATTATGACACACTTGCATTCACCTTTTGACCTAATAAAGGGACAGAAGTAGAACCCAGTCAAATCTTTCATATATTTGTGTGGATATTTAATACAATACTTTAAGGTTTGATATACTTCTTGCATATCTAACTAGTGCCTAAATACTCCGCTATGCTAAAAAAAGTGTCAAATATTAGTTTTATTTTAAACAGCCTGGGTGCAGATGTATCACCACTTCCTCTTTTCTGTCATGTAACCCCAAGATGTTACATTGTGGTTTAATAGAAGGGATGTTGCTTTTCCTCATGATATTTGTCTGTCTACAGGCAGGTGTTCACCATTTTTGGCTTTACCATATTGATTAGGATAAAAAGCTATTTTTGAATGTCCTAATCTTCTTGCCTTCCCTCTGTTCTGATATAACTAGGGATGATGTTATTTAGGTGTTACGAAAAAAGTCAGCAACACTTCCTCAAATTCTATTACYGGTTGGAGGGGGTGGGGGGGGGGGAAGTGCAATTGAATTTTCCTGTTTATGGGTCTTTACAATACCCCAATGGTATTACATCTGATACATTGAATATCAAGCTCTGAAAAGATATCCCTATGAGTTATGGAAATACCTCTGAATGCAGCACTCTGGATACCAGACAAAAGGAGGATACATACATTCTTAAAAAATAAAAAAAAATCATCGTTTGAACGCTGCAAAAGGAYGGAGCAAACAAAGCATGAGTCTATGGCTGCAAATAAACCTGAGCTTGGTCAATAGCTGTTACCTGCCAGTGGTCCCTGGCTGGCTCTGCTCTCTTTCTGACCTCCTAAAAATCTGTAGCACTGAGCGCCCTTGCTGGTCTCGCTCAGTGGGGGATGATTCTGTGGCTCTGTCCTGGCTCTGCCATCCTCCTGTGTCTGCTGGTGTTGCCCATGGTGGTCAGTTGTGTGTGTCCCCTGTGACTCATAGTGCTTGCCTCCTCCTGGTGCTCCCAGAGGGTGATTCCATCCAGCTCCAAGTTGTTAAGGCCAACTGGGGTGGGCAAGGGAGGAGATGCTAAACATCACAAAGCTTGGTGTGGGGGAAGGACAGATCCTGAACTTGGAGAGCCCAACTTTCAAACACAAATGTTCATCAATGTGCATGTCGTTAGCCACTACGCAAATTGAACATGTTC
This sequence comes from Phoebastria nigripes, assembly GCA_035582835.1. NCBI lineage: Eukaryota > Metazoa > Chordata > Aves > Procellariiformes > Diomedeidae > Phoebastria > Phoebastria nigripes. The sequence continues at coordinate 1,666,805 of JAYKAV010000622.1, forward strand.
ACTTGAATTACAAACCCATTGTTTCAGCTGCTTACCTTGACTCTTCCCCAGCTTGTAGATGTCTGTATTAACTCCAGTTATATGAAATGTCAAGTTTGAAGTATTTTTTGTTAAATACACAAGTAGAGCTTTGTATTTAACTAATTGTGAATTAATGTCTGTAGAGTGCGAAATACCATTTTTAAAGTTGCTTCTATCCTTTGTGTTTTTTCTGTGAACGGTCTTTCACTGAAAGGACTACTGCTCCCCACAACACAAGCTCTTGTATTGCTTTATGCTTTAGTGATGTTCTGTCTTGTCTTTCATCTTAAATCTAAAACTTAATACTTGTACTGTAAGAATGTAACACTGAGATGGCAAGTTTAATGGCTGCTTCCACTCTGGCAGTAAAGCTGTAATGGCCCTTCAGTAGGGTTTTTTATTATTCCTAGTTGTTTTCCCTTTTTTCCCCTCCCTAAGGCTTACTTTTGTTCAGAGCACTGTTGAAAAACCCTAGTGTCTAGATGAGTAAGTGGCCTGCTGTCCCAAATACTACATACTCATCCTTGTACTAACACTTACATTCAGGGACTTCCTTGAACATCTGCAAGCATAGGGTGTGTTTTTAAACCTATCCAGTGTTCTGTTTATGCAAACTGATTTAAAGCAATACAGGTGAATATAGTTTACATACACCCACTCTGCTTTATGGAAAACTACTTTTTTTTTTTTTTTAATGTAAGTGAAAAAGGCTGTAAAAATACAGCCTTACTGTGAGGAAGCTGAATCGGTCTTAAATGAAGACTCAGCTCTCAAACCTTGCTTAATGCTGCAAGCCAGTCTTGAAAGTGATTATGAAACTTCTTAGTTTCTAGAACCCTGGAGCATTCACCTGTATTTCCACACTAACTACACAACTCCATAAAGGTTTCCCACTCTGTACTGCCCTTCAGCTGAGGAGGGCTGTATCCCCCATTGTCCTCATTACGTGAAGCAAATCCACAACATGCCAGGCTAGTTCAGCATAAGCGTAACAGAGTCATTAATCTTGCAGCAGCAGCAGTTATTCAGCCTTGATTCAATTCTTGAACTTAGTCACAGCTGTAGCATTCTCTGGTTAAATTACTGAACCCATGTCCTTTCTGAACAAAAAATGGCACTGAAACAAAGCCTTCAGGGTTTAGCAAAAGGAATTTTGCTTTTTATTGTAACTTTCCTTTGAATACAGTGTCATTTGTGCTTCTGATCTCTGACCAGACGTCTTTTTTTAAACACCTTACAGTCCTCGTGTAAACCCCTGGCCTACAATAACTGCAGCTTAATGATGTGATGGAGAAGGCAGGTAGGATAGCGTTTTACTTAAAAATTATTTCCACAGGAAATGATTTGATTTACATTTTTCACGAAATTAGTTCATTCACCAACTGGTTACAGAGGCTACATTTAATTAAAACTAGCCACACAGGTACTTCCTTTCTATTGCACGTTTAGAGTAGGTTCAAGTCCATCACAAAAAGGTTCTTGCAGCCCAAGAGGATGGATGAGTTTAAGGTGATCATAAATGCACATAAGAAGTCTGTAGCAATTGGATAAAAATTAATCCCGCAAAAGCTGAAATATACTGAAATGAGACAAATGGCTTCAGAGAGCCATTTCCTAAAATCCTGACTGCAGGAAGTRCGCTAGAGTCCATTCCATTGAGCTGCTGACCAGGCGCTGCAGTTAGGGCTTCTGCRCTGGAGGCTGCGTGTAGTCCTTTGAGCCTGCCGGTGGTGGCGGTGGTGGTGGAGGGCCTGCGGGGTAGTCTCTGGGTCCTGACGGAGGCAAGTCTCTGTTAGGAGAAGGCGTATAGTCTCTTGAACCAGGTGGGGGTAGCCGTGGGCCTGGAGGATAATCTCTTGGGCCAGGAGGACCTAGGGGTCGAAAAGGAGGGTGCCCACGTCCATAGCCTCTTGGATCTGGAGGAGGCGGTAGTGGGCCAGGAGGCAGATCTCTCATTCCTAAGGGTGGGCCAGGTAAGAAATCTCTTGCAGCTGGAGGTGGCAAGGGAGCACCACGAACTAGAAGGAAAGGAAAACACGGAGTTAAATGACATCTTGCTTTAACCTAAATGGTGAAGCTCCTGACTTGTTCATTTCTTCATTTTTTGGAGCAGCTCTGAGGTGGGTCACTGTCACATGCAGACTTCACAGGCCAGGGATCATACTCTAGTGACTTTTGGCTGCTGGTTTCCATTTTAGACTAAACAAGGAAAACCACCTTGGCATTAAGGAGGCTTGAAACAACCCACCTGTCCAAGCTTACTGAACAAGACAGCTAGACCCCACGAAGCATGGGGAAGCTGTGTGCTAGTGGATAGCAGATCTCAGTTCTGAAGCAGGCTTCTGAGGAGCACAGTGGGTAAAGTYAAGTTTCCGCACACAGCAACGCAACTGTACCTAGGGGCGCAGGAAGAGGTCGAGGCCCAAAGTGCCCACGGAGAGGAGCCGGCGGCGGTCCATAGCGAACAGGTGGTGGAGGCGGAGGTCCCATCACTGGGGAGGTCATGATAGGTGTCCCAGGGAACGAAGGTGGGCCTTTGGGACTAGGATTAGCCTGTGCAAGATTAGGTTATACTTCAGTGTGTTATTCGCTGCATCAGAGAAGTATTGACACTGCTGAACACCACAACCACTCACCCAAAGGCCGGGGGGGGGCGGGGAGAAAAGAAAAAACCACACCCCAAAACACATTAACCAAGTAGAAAATAGGGAAAGACTGCGCCATCATTGTCCCTGCACCCAGAACACTGCTTGCACTACCTAGGAGTGAATGCTTAGTGTACCTTCTGAGATGACAAGTTTTCTTTAGCTGAAGCTGTACTAAAGAAAAGTTCAATCCCTTGGGAAGCGTCACAAGTGGACACCCCTTTGGTAAAGGGCCTGGCACCTTGAATTACACATGGAATTGTGCTTAAATACCACAGGTAAGTCAGCTTCTTGGGATTATTGCTGTAGTCACTCCAAAGTGTTTGCCTGCAGTCCTTAACAAGAAAGATCTCATTTCCTCAATTCCATAAAAACCAGACAGCAACTGTTCATCATTAGAGAAACCTTTTGAGACAGAGGTATAAGCCCTTGGTTAGTTTCGCAGAGCATTTTGTTATTTAGCAGTTCAGAACACCAAGCCTGTTATTCCTCTCCATCAAAGCAGAGTAACACCATATTCAGCCTCCGAATACTCACTGTAGCTGGTTCAATAGATGAAGGTGAATCAGTAGTTACACAGGGGGCTTCAGACTCTTTGGGAGAGGGTTGCTTTTTTTTTTTGGACAGCAAATAAGGATAGTGACAGGATATAGACAAGACAGAACATGATACAGTTAAAGAAGCAGCAGGAAGTACAGTGAATCATGTATTAGAAACGCTTCCTGAAGGTTGGGGTTTTTTCAGCTTACCACTCCATCCATTGCTGTGGAAGGGGAGGAGGTTCTTGGCCCACTACTGATCAGGGATGCTACAGCAGGCCCGAGATCTGTAAACAGAGCCATGAATGCATGTCTTACCATGCTGCGGGATAAGGAACATAGCTTTTCAAATCACATTCCTGAAGTGAAAGAATAACTGAGTAAGTTGCAGTTGGTTGCAGGCCACATAACTTACCAGGAACAGACATCCTTCCAGGTAACTCTGGTGGCCTTCGTGGAGCAGGGGGTCCATCTACCACTGCACCTTAAGGGAAACAAGAACCCCAGAGATCCTAATCAACACGTGCCTGAGCTATTCCTATATAAAAAAAAAAAAAAAATCATCCCTCTGTGTATTAATAAAGCAGGTATCAATACTTACCGCTATCCCTAGAACCAAGATCAGACCTTAAGCGTTCTTGGGTTTATAGTATAAGAGACAGTTATCACAGAAGGGAAGCTTCATTGCTTACCAAATTCACCTCTTGAGCCTTCCCTTCGAGGAGCAGAAAGGGGCCGAGCAGGAACTTCTATCATCTGTGTGGGTGATGGATTTCCTCCACTCACAGGTGATGGGCCAAAAGAGCCATCTCTGCTTAAGGGCCCTACGCCAAAGAAGAAAAAACACTTGATTTACTTTTCTACAGTTTATCATAGCCTTATTTTTTTTTTAGGATATACTGACTCAAAGACCAAAGTTTTGTGAGAAACAGCAGCATTTACCTCGTCGCGGTGGGACCTGGCGATCGGGTCTGCCTGGAGTTGGCTTTATAATTAATGGTCTTTGAAGCATGACGATTTTTTGGTTTACTTCTATTAATCTAATTTTAAAAAATAAAGTTTTTTATTCAAATAATACATGTGAGTTATATTTGTTATAATGTGACAGTATCATAGGCAAACTGCATTGTAAAATGTTACAGCTTTCACCAAGAAATCTTATTTTAACCATCAAAACAGTTTAATAGTAGTTTAAAATTAGTAACTCAAATACGCACTGCACGTTCTGAGCAAGCAGGCTAACTCAGCACCTTGCATTGTTTGAGCTCCTTCTCTCCCAAGCAACACGGAGTATGTTCAAAGAGCAATAAAAATGGTCTGTACTGTACTTACTTTTGTCTCAGGTTGGCTGCTTCTCTTTTTTCTTCAGCCAGAGCTCTCTCGGCAGAGCGGGCAATAAGCTATTAGGGAAAATTTTGCCAACTGCATCAATTGCACCAACCTGAAGTCACATACAAACTGTTTGCATCAGAAAAGGAAGAACATTCTTACCCAATTATCATGTGCCTTTTTCTCATGAGCAGCAATCTGAGAAGAAAAGAAGCATTTTACCTTATTTTGTCCAACTACTAGTATGCAGTAAAAGGTGACACAAGAACCAGCAAGCAGGAAATCTACCTGGTTTTTGTAAGATCTCTCTGTTTTTTGCAGTTCTTCTTCCATATCTTGGATCCTTTGCCTGTACAAAAGGAAAAGGAGGGGAAGGAGAGATGTTTAAATGAATTTTCTTCAACAGCTGAAAGAAAGGAAAACAACAATCTTCAGAAACTGAAGTTACTTGTAAACTTTCACTTCCTCGATGGCCAGCACAGCTTTTTCATCTGCAGCAGACAATTTCTGCTCCTTCTCCTGACGCTCATACTCTTCCTGGGTTAGTTTTCTGCATAGGAGGAAAAGAAAAGAAAAGAAAACAAAACAAAAAACCCACCATATATTCCACCATCCTACATCCACTACAACTCAAAATCAAGGTAGTCCCCTGCTAACAACAACAATATCAGAATCTATAATAATGCGTGAGAATACAGAGAGAGAATAAAAAGAGATTTTTTTTTTTAAAAAAGAAAGAGACAGAAATACTGTCTTTTGAAACCAACAGACAAACCCTTTGTGTATAAAACCTGAAAATTAAGGACGCAGTTTTGACTGGAAAGTTCTGTCAGCATCTAAAGATTTGTCAGAATCTAACAATTGCGGACAGTTCGTCTCTTCAGATCCTGTAGTTTACTTACCAATTCTACAAATGGTAATCCAGATTTACAAAGGTACAAACAAGGAAATATGCAGAACTGACATCTAACCAAGGGAAATAAAGAAATGAATGTGTAGTGAAAAAGGGGGAATTTAGGGCCCAGGTGACAAACACATTCAATAGTCATCAACTGTGTGGAAAGAAGCTTTTTTCCAAGTATTCTCCATACCAATTTATTACATGACCAATTTCCACAGTCTTTTTATAACTGCATGGTTCACTAATTTTTTTTTATTTTTGACATTTTTCTGGAAGTATTTAAGACATCCATAATGTGTTTCTAACTTACAAGAGCTATCCCACAAAACTGGAACCATTAAACTAGTAGTAAGCTGACTATTGCTAATAGCCAGGTTCAACATAACCCATTTCCTTGGCTACATGTGGAAACAGTTTTCCAGAAAAAAATTGCAGGAAGTCATTCATTCGAATCAAGGAGTAGCAACAGGCAGTGTAACTTCCTAAAAGTTTTGGAAGGAATAGAAATACTTCAGAGAGGTCAAGAAGAAGTATTCCTTGAAAGGTGGGCTATCCTTTACCTCTCCATTATGTGTTTACTACACCTGGATCCTAAAGTTACGAGGTCAGGCAGTTTCACTACTGAGATGCTGCGTAGCCTCAATTCTTTAGCTTGTTCCAATCCTGTGCTTCCCCCAGCCTACACACTTGAACCTTGGAAGTTTCAATTGCTTCTCCAAACAATTTCAGTTTTCCTAAAGAATTTAGCTGAAAATGTCCCTGAATCCTATCTCAAATTTTCCCCACAACATTGAGATGGTATTACAGACATTTCAGTATGTAAATAAATGAATAATAAGGAATGAACACAGATACACAACTAGTTCTTCACTGCTAGCAATTCATTAATCTCATCTACCACCATGAACTCAACCTTAATTTAGCCCTTTGAGAATGCAAAAAGCTCACAAGGCTAAAATATTAAGTTTCTACATTATGAGAATTAGACTTATTGAACTGAGATCTGAGTAACTGAAACAAATCTTAATGGCCGCTATATTCTCCTTGACATTTCTGGACAATGTGACCTAGCAACCACAGAATTTGCAGACCAAGCCACTCAATTCCCCTCTCCAGAACTTGTAGAGGGTTTTTTTGTTTTGTTTTGGGGTTTTTTTTATAGTAGAAGGCAATATTGTGCATGCAAAGTTACAGTCTTTTTAGAATCTCTGGAATGGTGGAAAAAGTAAAAAAGGGCATCAACTGTACTGAAACGGTAGTCATCACCTTTCACTCCAAATACAACTTGAAGTTATTTGATCCCGCTGAGCAAAGAGCATTTGGGTAGTGCATATGATATAATATGCTATGTTATGGAAGAGTAACAAAAGGCTTACTTCTGGAGTGCCATCTCCTTCTGCTGGTAAAGTTCACCAAGAATCTCCACTTTCTGCTGTAGTGTTTTGCATTCATTTTCCAGCCGAGCTTTGGCTGACTGGAGCGAACAGGAGTCATGTTCTAATTTTTTTATTTGCTCTGTTGGAGAAGCAAAGGTAGGTGAGGAAGTTGAAGAAAGTTGCAATGAGAACCGTTATGTCACTTAAACGCTCTGTTTCTTTTTAAACCACAAACATCATTTCATCCTAAGCAATCCTTTTGCTAAGCCTACCTTCGAGCTCATGTCTTGCTGTTATTTCATCACTCAGTTTGGATTGCAGAAGATTTCTGTCTTCTTCAACTATGGACAACATAGTTTTTACCTGAAAAGAGGAGCAGAGAGTTTACGATCTTAGGCACAGCAGTAACGTGGCTGCATTTATTAGATATCTTGTGCAGCATACCCTGGAGACATCCATCATCTGCTTAATCTGAGTCTTCATCTTCTCATTCTCATTATCTAGAAGAGAAAAATACATTTGTTTTCCCTGTTTCTTAACCTCAATTCCCTGCACTCCACAGCTGTTAAAAATAACACTCCCTACATTTTAATCTGGGATAGGTCTCCTTACATGGTCAAAAAACAGCAGGGGAGGTGGGGAGCAAAACACAACAGAAATTCCATGACCAGCACAACAGAACTATTAGATTTATTCCAAAAGGCATTCAGAAGATTCCTTCTTGTCACTTCTTCTAGCCACCACACTAATATTAATATGAACGAAGCATCTGTTATCGGACATACTATCTGAAAATCAAAAAGTGTGGATTTCCAGCCCACATATACTGTATGGTTAGAAAAAAGGAAAATTAAAAAAGACTTTAAAACCAGAGATGCAGCAAATATATGTGCAACATCAGGAATGACGAACTCCCTGAACAGTTTCGACAATGTCTATTTCAGCCTTTCAGATTTGAGAGATGTGATTATGTAAATGTAGTTATCTAACCGGAGGTAAGCACAATACTCATTAAAAATTCATATTAAAAATAAATGTAGCATAACAACAAAGCTGAGATTCTCAGCTTTTGGAATGTTCTTAACTGCTAACCTTTATACGCAATCTTTAAAACTGTGTCATTACACTTACGATACACCTAAACAGTAATCTAAAAGCAATTATAGGCCTTTTTAATGGTCTCTCCCTTCAGTTAGGAGATATTTTGTGTTGTCTGAGGATTAAAGCTGGCAGTCTCTTAACCCACAGGCAGCTACATGCATGGATTCCCCTTGTTCCCCATATGACATGACATGAACTTACCACCACATATGGTTTAGCCACTGAGCATATCAGCCAGCAGGTAGGATTACTGTACCTGGCAACTCTCCATTGGCCAGATCGTCTCCTGTGCTCCATTCACGCCCTTCACCATCCTTCTTGGCCTCAGGTGCTGAATCCATGTCGAGCTGCTTCAGCTGCATAATGCAGTTAGTTAAAACCTAGTAATGAAATCAAAGGTTCACTGAAGGAGAATCACTCTGCATTTTGTAAAGTATTCCAAAGTATTTTATGACGTGTAATATTTAAAGCAAGCTTGTTATAAAGAACCTACTTCAATTTCATTTTCCTTGTAGGCAAGTGCTTCTTCTATGTCCTTCTGAGACTTCTGATACAGCTTGATCTGCTCACTGAGCTCAGTATGTCTCTCACTCCAACCTTCAGCTTCTTTTAGCAGCTGTATGAAGCACCAAGGCAAGATGATTACTTGTTTTATTTTTAGTACAGGATACATGTAATTGAAGTCTATTTTACTACCAGCTCTGGTGATAACTGATCACCACAGATCACAGATAAAGGGTAAACTTCACAGTTATCACACTCATCACTAGTCCATTGGTAGAACTGGATGCTGGGAATCTTTCTGCAGTTCATATTATCAGGTGATTTTACAAATTTGACATTTTCTCAGCTAATATCCCAACATCAGAACCAAACTGCTCACACACTTCAAAATATGAGGAATTAATTGCAGTCCAGAGGTAATCAAACCACACTCCTTAAAAGGCTATCTACTTCATATATGGAGAAAGAAAACAGACAGATATTTACAATTATCTGTAAAAGAACTGTCATGACATTTCAGGGCTAAAGGCCCTCCCCATTTAGCTTAGCTTCAGAATTGCTTTTTGGCAATTCTTTACCATGACTTCCTTCAGTCCTGATACCAAGCAGCAATCTCCCGACCACGCAATGACCACCACATCAGCACAGACTTTCTGTGAAGTTGCTGACAAAAACTGAATCACTGGAACTGGCAAAGCCTTCATACTAAAGACATGTGGCTCACCTGCACAAAAAGTCTGTGCAGGCAGGCGCAAGGAGTTTAAATTTTATCTTGATAATATGAAATGTGGAATTCTGACATGTTAAGAAAACAGAGACACACTGAAGCTATACTCAAGAACACTAAGAATAAAACCCTGATATTTCATTCAAAAGAGAAACACAGCTGCCTGGCCTAGGCATAACTTACTTGCTCCTTGCTCTTTTTCAGCCTAGCATTCTCTTCCTGCACATGATGAAGCTCAGATTTCACCTTTTCTTCACTTAGTTTAGCTTCATTAAGGGCTATCTGCACCTACATATGAAACAAAAAGGAACAAAAAGACAAAGTCAAACTGTAATGGAGCAAGAGCTACATATTACCTGGTAATGGAAAAGAAAAAGGTATATATGCACAAACAACCTGGAATCTGCCAAGCTAGCATTTTCAATTACATCCTCGATATGAATTTTCCTGGTACAAGAACCTGTACCTGTGACTGTTAAGAGGGTGTATATAATGCTTTACCTCTGAAAGCTCTACAGAATGCACACTGATAGCCTCCTGAAGTTTCTCCAAGGACTTCTGGGTTTCAGAGATCTATATAAAAAAAAAGATGAGCAGTGACTTCGTATTAGCCTGGTACATGCCTTAGCCCGAGCGTGCAATTACCTTACCTGTATATTTCAGAAGCATAAAAGGAAAGTTAAAACACCAACAAATTTCCATTTAGAGCAGCCATTAGACTAGCAGCAACACAGCACTGCCTTATCAGCAAGGCAAGGAATAGAAACACACAGCACATTAGAATCAGCTTCCCCCTGTGACTCTGCCTGTCCGTGGCTGGGAAAGTTCCTGGTACACCTGCACAGTCTAGAACGAAAGTACCACGTGCTGCTGTCATTAGCAACAACCTTTGATCAAAGCACCAAAGAACTTGTTGGAGCTTACCATTACTACAGAAAATAAGGCTTAAAAAAAAAAAAAAAAAAAAAAAAAAAAAAAAAAAAAAAAAANAAAAAAAAAAAAAAAAAAAAAAAAAAAAAAAAAAAAAAAAAAAAAAAAAAAAAAAAAAGAAGTACCTCTAGACAACAAGAGTGACAGGCAGCTTAGAGATCTTCACACTTACTGTAGAACTAGATGCTTCCTCTAAGTACAAGAAAATGTCTCTTACCAACCTGAAACCTTCAGCCCATATTTATTGTTAAGGAACTTCCTGGCTCTGCCTAGGAAGTATTAGGCTAGCCCATAACTTGAATACAACCATTTGTGTGTGAAAGCTCATAACCACACGAGTTCATCAAGATCTTACAAAAAACAAACAAACAAACACACACACACAAAAAAAACCAACCAACCCACAACCAACCACAACCCCGAAAACAAAGAAAACAACCAACCACCATGCAATCAATAGATTCTCCTCCTTGACCTTGGGATGAACCTGAAATTACATTTCAGTTCTCTTTTTCAGATGGTTCATCTTGTTTGCTTTACCTCTATCTGTTTACCCATCAGGTTGTGACCAGCTTTTAGGGCACGTTAAGTTAAAGACAATATAAGACATTAGTGTGATTGCTCTTGCCTTGTTCTGTTTCTTCTCATTCTTTTTTCTCTCTGTTTCAAGCATTGTGTGCAGATTTTTTACTTTGTCATCTAGCTGACGATTTGCCTCTTCCAGTCCTTTGACAGTGTCCTAAAAAAAAAAAGAATAAAAGACCAACTAAAGCAAGTTATTTTATTGACGTTTATGCTTTCAGTACAGAGRCAGTTAACTGTTTCTTACCTTAAGCCCTGCAGTTTCATCGGAGAGAACGTCTTTTTGTTCTCGGGCCACTTTCACAGATTCCTTTGCTTCCTTTATCTAAGCACAGAAACAACCAAACAGAACTGAGGAAATTGTCACCATAATATTCAGTAAGAATAGAAAATAAAAATATATTAGCTGTTGCATTGACTGTGTCATTAAACCAGTAACAGAAAATTAGGAAGCAAAGGACAAGAACCCAGAACAATACCTTTTGATCATATTCTGACATCTTTTCTAAGATTTCTGTTTTTTCTTGTAGCAGGTTTTTAATCTTTTCAGCAAGCTGCTTTTCAGTCACTAGGAAGAAAAAGAAAGCTTACAGTAACTGTATTTCATATCCTGGGGGGGGGGGGAAGGTGGGGGAAAAATCAGAGCTATCATTATTACCACTTTAGGGAACATTTTCAAGTAAGGACTAAAGCACAAATCAGGATAGTGTCAATTCCCTGGCAGTCAGCCCTTTCTGCAGGAGTCTAAGCATCTCCAGATTTCATTTAAAATTAGGACTGAAAAAAAGACAGTAAAGCATTGAACACTGACACAAAGCATATAGCTCTTGCATCCACTTCACAGAAGCTGGTCAGAGAACACACAGCAGAGTGGAGTAAGGTGCTGGCTACACACAGATGAGGTATGTTCAAGGGAAGAACTGGCAGTGAGGATGTCAGAGCAGTCTCAGTCCCTATGACACTCAGGGAGATGCAACACCTTCCCTAACAACCACCTCTTCGTGATGTATTGAAACTGAATGTTTGGTCAGCAAAGATAATAGGATGAAAGCTCTCAAAGACCTACTGGGAACAGAAAAGAGACTGTCAGCTAGCAGACAGCATCAGTAAGCCTCAAGGAACTGCATGGCTTTCTAACAGACACTATTGCTCACAGACCTCAAAAGGGCTGTGGCCAAGCAACAGTTCTTTAGGCATGCATTTGTTTCTCAACCTAAACAAGTCGCCAACCAACCCTCAGGATTCAACAAAAATCATTAACTTACTTAAATTATTTTATTGCAAATTAATTTCAAGAAACATCCAACTGTCATTCTTTTTCAAGTCCTTAACCACCCCCGTATTTGAACATCCCAAGCCCCATTTGCCTCACACCAAATCCTGCAGCACAAACAGGAAGCACTGGTCATTCCAACTGCATCCCACAAGGTGCAATGCCAACTGCTACTCTTCCTTCCCCTCCCACATGAGGGCTTCTGGGCCTGAGGATCCTCAGCCCTTCCTGCTCTGGGGGAGGCGGAGAGCCAACAAGCAACTGCTGAGGGGCAAGATAGTTCTCAGCAGCTTAAGGGGGGCAGGAATCCCTGCATTAGTTTGATCTCCCCATTTTACTACTGTGATGAAGAGTGGATAATAGATTTTATCTTTGGGATTTCAAATGCAATCTATTTCTTAATGCATTTTTGTCACTGTTAATATTCCTCCATTTTAGATAAAGATTTTAATAACAACATGAACTTTATCATGCTTGAAGAACATTTATTTGCTCTTAGCTTTAGTAGTTTCTATACAGCATTAAACAGAAGAATTTTTGGGGGGAAAAAAGCAAAAAGGGGATTAGATCTATGTTCCTTTTTTTTAAGGCAGGCTGCTAAATAATTTCTACAACACCGATACCAATGTTTTTCCCCCTCCAATAATATTCGTTTTGCAGCACAGAAATCTCCTTACAGATCCAAGATGGATTTTTTTCAGCTCACCAATTCTGCATTAATTATATAGAAGGAAACTGCAGTATAACTACAATGAAACTAGAGAGGAATGACAGATAAGCAGCAAGCACAGTTTGTGAAGAGGAAACAGGCAGAAAGTTCATGTGAAGAAAATTCTTTCATATTTTTGGTTTCTATTCAATTATGAGTTTCAGCAATTGCCCTACTTTGAATTCCATTTCCTTTCCATTCAGTACGCTTTAATTTTATATACTTGAAGCTAGAGAAATGCCCTTGTAAAAAGCGATGTGCTAGCCACAGGAATATCTGCATATTTAGGTCTCCATTTAGAAGGTCTCTTTGCAACTGCAGAGCAGGCAGTTTCAGGCTCCCCTCAATCCAAAAAGGCAAGAGGAACTAGCTACTGCTTTTTGGTGAGAAGCAACAAGCAAAAGCAGATTCACTGCTAGTCAGAAAACAAAAACAAACTCTGCCCCACTACCACTGTACCAGTAAACTAATGGATCACATTTATGTTGAACAAGGCAGAGCTTTTCCTTGTCTTTTTCTTTAATTTGCAGGTGTGAGCTGCATTGCTCTTCCTAATCAAAGCATTATCAAAAGCAAAACTGAAATCCTCAGATTCAAATAAGTATCATCTGCCAGCCTAGCTTATACCATAACCCCAGACTTAGCATTCTCCTTGAAAGGGAGTGAAAATTGACACTTGGTCCTCTGAAACAATCTTCAAAACTTTTACTTGCCTAAGCATCAAGTACACTGAAAAGCACAGAGAAACTTACCTTGATATATTCTACTCTTCACCTACAGAAGAAAAAAAAAAAGTTAGCCATAAAAGTGGTAAGTGAAAAATTTTATTAATTTTTCCTATAGAAAAAAGTCACCATTTACACATGGATTAAAGAAGCATATGGAAAACACATCTATCACTGCCAACAAGAGTGTTGAATAACACTACAAACAAGCTTAAGCTGTTTTCTAATAAAAGCTTCTAGGTTAATGCCCTGCCCTAGAGCCTTAGTAAACTTTACTCAGTCACTAAAAGGATAGCAGTAACTGCCCACATCCAATTTGCAACAAAGAAAACGAAGCCATTTTGCATCAAACAACAGTCATGAACTTGCAAACACAAAAAACGCTTGCATCCCAGTTCTGATCCAATTAAAGCAATGTATGTTTACATGACAGTTGCTCATTTCAAAACTAACACGGTTAAAGAATTTCAGAAGCTTTCTTTTTATGCTGTTATATTAACACTATTTTGCATTTGAAACTGACCTAGCGTATTCAGTATCAAAACTAAGCAAGGAAAAAACTACCAGTGTTATTACAGATAATATTTAATGTATTTTTGTCAAGCAAAGATAAAGTATTCCACAGACTTCCAGAGCGTATCATCACTGAACTGGACAGCTGTAAAATAAACTTTCCTATTTGATTTTCATCTATCAATTCCCAAAGAGATGCACTGGTATACTTGAGAGCTGGTGATGGTATTTTTCTTGCACAGAAAATTATCTGTGTAGGAAAGAGAAGGACAAATGCAGAATAAGGAGCAGAGTGGGGGCTCTCCAGTGAGAATTAAGATCAAGTGTTTAGGTTTCTAAACACGGCACCTACAAGCAGTTGGACAATATGACGGGGGAAGGATTAACTGCTTGTTTTGGAGATAGTCAGCAACAGGCTCAAGCACATGGAAGGCTTCTCATTTCAAAGATATGCTGACCCTTTCCTCGGCCTTCTTGATTTACATCATACTCCCTTATTTTGCTTTCGAAACTGCCCCTTACTAAAAAAATCTTCAATTAATAGCTTAAAGGAAACACTTCTTACGTGAAGAAAATTACAACTTGCTTTAGCTATTAAGCCCAGCATTTAGTTCACATTAATGCTCTGAAAAAGTAAAAACACGAAAGACTACATATTGCTTTGACCCTGGTAATGCTGAAACAGTTTAACCATACAAAAGACTGCTCAGCAAGTGAAATATCAGCAGGCTTGCAAGCATGAAGTATACTCACTGAAAGGCAGGTTCTCCAGAAAATTATAGCAAGCGTGGCAATTCCCACTAAGGCAGTGATAATAATAGGCTCCCATGGAAGTCCATGGAAATCAGGCCCAGGACGAATTTCCTCAGGCAGGGTAGCAACCAACTGAAAACCAACAACATTGACAACTATGAATATGTTTTTATTAAATACTCAGGCAAAATAAGCAGCCTGCCAAATGCTTTTATTTTTCTCATAAAACCAGAGAACCATCTAGAGCTTTCTTGCAGTTTTTCTGTAAACTGAGAATAAAGAAAACCACAAAGCAGCTTGATGCTTGCATTTCAACTCAAAAGTCTGAGTATCTGGAAGACACCTGACAGTAACAATCTGCTGGCAAAGAACAGCTACACCAAAATAAGCCAATACACGCATTTTGCGTTACACAGCACTAGTAGTTAGTTGACCCGTTTCCAAATAAAGCTATAAGGATGGAAAAATACAGTAAAAACCCCAGCTTTATATCTGGATGTTCGTAACAGTCCAGTAAAACCGGCTCAGATCTTTTCCCCACTGTCACTCTGGTCATAGGGTCATATGCCATGTGTCTCGTCACACGTCTCTCTGAAGGCCATAAAGCACCAACTGCCTGAAAAAGGTGTGAATACCTGTAACAGTTTACAGGGCTGATACAGACATGGCGCTCGGAAAATAAACTGTAGAAGCCACACAGAAACCCCTGCCTTCTCCCTAGCCGCAACCGGCAGAAGCGTGAGATTAAAATGAGGGCGCACGCTTCCCCCTGCAAAGCCCAACCTAGGGGCGAGCGGGCGTCTTCGCAGACACCCTCTCCTCCCAAGCGCCGGGGAGCGGCGGGAGGCCGGGCAGCGATCCCTGCCCGTGTTGACGCCAGCAGACGCCTCCGCTCCCGCGGGATTGCCCCACATCGCGGGGCGGGGGCGAGGAAAAACAGCCCCTTCACGAAGGGAGCGGGGCAGGTGTACGGCAGGGATGACCCCCCCTCAGGGACGCGGAGCAACATCCGCCTCAGCCCGTCTCCCTCGGGGCGGGGGTGTCACTTGGGGCGCCGCGTCCCCCGGTTTGGACCGGCGGAGCCCTTCCGCCACTTGTCACGGCCGCCGGCCTTTAACGGCTCCCAACGGCGGGCGACGCGGGGGGCGGCCCCGCCCGACAACCCCCTCCCTTCCCCCTCGCGCACCTGCAGCAGCCGCCGCGCCGGGGGCTCCACGAGGCGCGCGCCGCCGCCCGCGGGGTCCATGGCGGCGCGAGCCAACTTCCAGGCACACGTCAGCCCAGAGTGACACCCCCCGCCACCCCCCCCTTCCCACCGCCCCGCGCGCGCGTCATCGGCGCGCGCCGCCGCCGCCCGCATGCGCAGCCGCCATCTCCGCCACTCACCCGCCGCAGGAGGTCCCGGGCCGCGGGCGCCGCTTCGCCGAGGGCTCCCCCTGAGGCGGCACCTGCTTCCGCCCCGCGTCCTGCGGGCCGCCCGGCGCCCTCGTCGGGGTCTGGAGGGAGAGGGAGAGAGGTGTTGCCTGACGGAACGGCCGCGCCCGCGTCAGCCGTCGCCAGCAGGGCCGACTGACAGGGGAGGGCTGCAAGGGGGAACCCGCTTCTGCCCCCCACCGCGGTTTCTGCGGCGTCTTAGGCGAGATTTCAAGTTACGGTCCCCGGTTCTCCAGGGCACTGAAGAAAGAGGCAAAAGTCCTTAGAAAGGATAGTGATATTCCACAGGCTGCTTTAGAAAAGGTACCGCAGAGAGGGGGACAGATACACAGTCACTTTGCCAAGCCTGCCTCAGAGGGAGCACATACAACTCCTTCAGCAGCAAGTCAACAACAACAAAAGTGCACACACTCATCAATTCCTAATCAATAAACCTACATCTTCCAGTAAGTTCACAGCACTGTTAGTACGGCATAAGCTTTAAACCATCTTTACTTCTACCCTGATCTGAAGCCTGCCTCCTCCTCTCACTGCTACTGTTGCCATGAATTCAGGTTAGCAGATTCAAATAACCACCTGCCAAGCCAGTTGTTACATTGTGGAACAGYTTCTGTGACCGGTGGTTCTACAAGCATCTGCCCTGTTTCTTCTCAGCACTTCTAGCAGTCCTCACAGGAATTCCTAGCAAACAGCATTTAACCACCGTTAAAGAAGGAATGGAAGATGGTCTAAAATACAATTGCACATCTGACTGCTTAACCACATAAGTAATCCACCAGCCATTGAAAATTCATTAGGTATCTTTGCATTCAACCTAGAGTTTCCCTCAGAACTTAGAAGCTGCTCAAAAGTGCTTGGCTATGTGGATGGTACGGTACCTCAGTAGCGTACAAAAACTAAGCAAGATGTGCCTGAATTTTTTTCTAAATGCTCAGCAAAGACAGATTTATTAAGCATAATCAGAGGTGAATGCAGGACAGCAAAGCTGAGCTTAGCACCAAGAATGGAGTCAAAGGCAGTTTCATGCCAAAACAGAGCTGGAGAAGATGAYGGTCATAGGATCCCCTCCTTGGCATAATGACGAGTCAGCACAGGTCAGCACACTTGCTCCAGAGGGAGAAGGCCTCAGCAGAACAGAGTCAAACATTTCTCCTATTCCAACAAACACCTTAGCCAGAAATTATTGAACTGCTTGAGGGAAGCTACGCTCCATCTTTCCTGGAAAGTAATATAGCCCAGAGTCACAGGTTAAAAAGAGCAAGAAGAAAGAGCGTGTGATTCTGTAGCCTAATGGTTAGACTGTCAGTCCCCCTGCAAAGAGGAGGAAACCTGGGCTGATGGTATGCTTCCAGTGATTTCTGCTCTTTATCCACTACCATCCTGAGACACAGTCCACCAGCCTGAGCAAAGAGCCCTGACTATGACACTTAGAGGAGAACTTTTCTTATTTCTATAGTGCAAAAAGGTAGTAGAAAAACCTCTCTGCTGAGATGAGTGGTAGCAAGACAATACTGCCACTAGAGGGACTGTCACGGATTAGTGAAAGCCATTAGGATTACAGCAACATACAATGAAAATATTAGTGAAAAATCTTGGTATTTGCCTAAAAACTATTCAACCATGCTCCTCCAAGAGCAAAAGAACAAAATAACCCAATTCCAAAAGGTTACCTGCAGCAATATCTTCCCTGGCACTCTGTCCTGAATCAACTGACCCAAAGGAAGCATCTTCCAGCAGCGATCCTCTTTCACTGTCATACCCTTCTTCGGCTTCTCTATTATCTGAGGAGTTGGCCTCTTCGTGCTCAGGTGGAACATTAACAGCCCTCTCCTCCTTCTCCTCAATAGGCTGTTCTGGCCTCTTATCTTCAAGCTGCTGAAATTCCTGATTGCTCTCATCAATGGCATTTGKGTTTCTGATGGAAACTCTGTCATATTCAGCCTCTTTTGCACCATCTGTGACAGAGAGGCAGACATGAATTAAGCACTGAGCTAATGTGTATTTCTTACCCACAGCCGACTCCAGTGAAATACTGCATTTGAGAAAGCTTTCTTGACACTTTTTTTAAATACTTCAGCTTGTGTATTGTTTCCAATATATTTTCAATCAACTTTCAGTAACATCTAACATCTAATTAAAAGTTTATATCGAATTTATGCAAGGTATCAACCACTGACCTTGCAATGAAATATTGCAAGGTGAAATATTTTCATTGTTTGTGACTTTATCAGAAATCACATACTTAACATGTACTACTGTAAAAGGAGCCTTGCTAAGAGTGTATCTTACCACCTTGCACATTAATTACAAAAACCAGCAAGTTTGCAGCAGACTCTACCGCTAGTTCTTCTCCCATCAAAAGATCTGTTTGTTCAGTATTTCTACTCACACATTCTTTTATGAATGTGGGCAAAAAATATGATGACAGGGACACCTGAGATTTTAGGTGCATGGATTTAGTGCCTGAACTTTGCATTAATCACTGGATCTCTCATAATTACGTGCTAGCTAGTTCAGAAAAAAAAGACTGCTCTAAACCCTCCAGAAAATTCAGCACATTAGTATATRTGAATCCCTATTTCTTGAGAGGAGGAGCTATAGACATGACTTGAATGGCTCCTTCTTGCCATATCCMTGCACAGATCCCACTTATCTTACACAGAACCTGTCCCATAAGAACAGACATGCCGAGCTCAACGTTTTCTCTCAGGATTTGTCCCTGGGACACCCATCACAATGCCAAAAATATGCATTAAAAATAAGCAAAATCCCAGCAGATTCCACAGGGCCTCTTTCAATTCTGCTCCCTCACCCTCTTCTTAAAGCTTCTCTGGGTTACATAGTATTGTCTGGGATAGGGTTTTACTTCCGTTTCATCTATTTATTAACTGGTTTAACATCCTACCTTGAACATGCAGCTGATCATCTTCCTGTTCTGGAATAGATGCAAGTGGGACACTCTCACTAGCAGATGAATATTTACTCCTTAAAGAATATATTAATTCTTGAATGTCATCCATCAGTGCACTCTCCTCATCATACAAATCCATCTCTTTCACCACCTCCTCTTTATTTTCTGCCACTCTGGAATCCAGAACTTTTCCTGCAACATCCAGAATGCTCGATTCTGAAAACTCAAGTATCTGGTCCAAAGCTTTTTCTAGATCTTCATTATTATGGCTTGCCTTCCGAGCAAGCTCCATCTCTACCTTCATGTCATGAAACATGGCTTCTATCCTAACCACGTGTTGAAGCCCAAGGTACTTTTGTAGACGTATTACACGCTTCTCATCAAGAAAATCTCTCATTATTGTCAGCCGCTTCACAGACTCACTGAAGTCTGTTACAGTGTCATTTGTGGCTGCTGAGCTGTCAGCAGGGCTGAGGAAACGTGCAGATTGCTGGTGGTCATTTCTTGTATGCTCTAAGTTTTGCATCTCTTTTGAGTCTTTCTGTGAAATGCCCTCCGGGAGATGATCTTTCCTTTGGTTAAAGTCATTGTTGTCTTCCGTGTCAGGAGATTGGATATTATGTTCTTCCATAGCTGATGGTTCCTCAGCTTCAGAAGACTCCTCATCATCTTCCATGACGTGTTCCATCTCATCCAATTCAGCATCTTCACTCACTGGTACCTCAACCTCTTCATTCCCAGTCTCGCTTGCATCTTGCACACTGATTGKTTTTTTAGCCTCCTTAGAAAATGAGTTTGTTTCCTCTCCTGTTTCGTAACTAGGATTTGCAGTTCCCGAAACAGCTTCACTTAGTAATTCTAATCCAGGGTTTGTACTTTTAACATTTAGGGTATCACCCTGTACATTTGCAGCCCTTGCTTGCAACAGCTTTGCACTTGCAGCATTCTCGTCTTCCAGTAGCTCTTCCTCCACTTGTTTCAGGTCAGGGTCGTCTTCAGCATCTGGCTCTTCAGATTGCAATTCTGGTCTTAGTGTTCTTTCTTTAGCTAAATTTGTGCCAAGATTTCTGTCTGAATCTGCATCCTCAGTACGAGCAGTTCCTTGCTGAGTAAGATTCTCTGTATTAGTATTCTGTGTAGCGCTTTTTGATTTTTCTTCAGGGGAACTTTTCTCAATGCTTTCTTCAAATACTGTCATCTTGCCAAGATTTCTTGAAAGCTCTTCTTTCACATCTGCCTCTGAATACTCAGTCTCATTTTCCCATGGCCTAGGTTGCTCGATAGCTCCTCTATGGCTTGGGTCTCCCTCCCCTGCAGGGGTCTTTTTCATGTTTCTCCTTTTTATTTCAGGTTCTTTGCTAAGAGAGGTGGTTTTTTGATTTTCATGATCGGTCTCCCCTGTTTGTTTCAAGTCTTCTTCATGTCTTAGAAGTTCTTTCTCCACAGCAGACATTCCATGCTCCAGTTTCTCTTTCAAAAGGCCAGTATCTCCTAAGTCACCCTGAGATGCATTTTTTACCTCTTCCACTGGTTTGGCTGGAACATCAACAGAAGGCTTGTTCTCAGCTCTTCCTTTCTCCTTTGTTTTCTCCCATAACTTTTTGTGCTTTAAATCACTTTCCCAGACCTCTTCCAAGGTGTCATCCTCAAACTTTTTCTCATCTTTCTCTATTTGAGCAAGCAGCACTCTTTCTGGACTTTTGTTGATATCACCAACAGGTGGTTTTAAAGCACCTTGCTTGCTTTTAAGAAATGATTTGGACTCCAGATCATCTCCTGGACTAGGCAAAACATGAGGATCAGGCACAGCTGTACTCTTCAGCTCTTCAGTACGTGACTCAGTTCCATCAACTGTGAGCTGCTCTTCAAACTGTTCAGTTTTGTTCGTTTTTTCTTTTGAACCCAGATCACCTGTACCTACAGGTTCCTGTCTAAGGAGTTCTTTGGAGAGATCCTCAGGTTGAGTTGTTGCTGGTGCTTCTCTTTTACTAATTAGCATCACCTCATCCTGTTTCTCTTTTGTTTGTTTAGATTCGGACCTGTCCACGCTTATACTGTCACCCAACTTCTTGCTCTTACTGAAGGCATCCTTAAGAATTAATGCATCTGAATCGGGTTCTTCCTCATTGTCTCTTTGGTTATTTAGCTCTGTAGCACCCTTTGCATCTTCATCAAGTTCATGATTTTGTGACTCAATGTCATCGTTTTCATCATCTTCTAAATCCACTGGGGATGTAATTTCTTCCTCTGCTGTAAAAGACAGCAAAGGGATTTCTTCAGACTGATCTGCAAAGTCTGGCTCCTCCTCTGCATCATGATCATTAATGCTCAAATCTTCATTAAAATCATCTTCCAGCGATGTAATAAGGCGAGTCACCTCATCATCTGATACAACAGCGTCTGCAGTTGAGCCAAATTTTGTTTTCAAGTTCACAGAGAGCTCTCTGTTTAAAAGTGTATAGGCATTGACTTCTTCACTCTCTTTGTCAAGTTGACTGGTTTCACCCTGAGGAATACTAGTGTTTTTGGTATTTTCACTTTCTAGCCCTTTTAGTTTCCCATGTAGCATTCCTTTCAAGTGTTCATGTGCAATTTGATCTCCCTGAGAGTTTTCTTCGTGACTATTGACACTGGAGTGTCCCCCAGTATTTTCAGTTCCTTCTGTAAGAGAACTGTCTACTTCCTCCGTCATGGCGAGGGCTTCTTCATCGTCTTCTGTGCTTAGCTCAAGATTGTCTGTCTCCAAAGCATCAAGGGACTTTACTGTATCGACCTGTTCAATCTCCTCATCCCTTTCAATTCCTTCAGCTGGTTTTGTCCCTGGATCACTTGATTCAGTTTCCCCTTCATTTGCTATTGTGTCTTGCAATGACTTCAAAAGCTCATCCACATTATAATTATCAAAATCATCCCTTCCGCCATCAAAGCAAACAAAGTCTGTTTCCTGAAATGAAAAACAATATGTAGTCACAAATACTATTTTCTTTTTTACAGTCATGAGACCAAATCCATTTGATTGGTTAGAGAGAGATGTAGCAGCAAAGTAAATTATATTAATTGTGCAGAATTAAATCCTTGATTACTTAACCAAAACTCTCTTTGAAATCAGTGGAAGTTTTGCCCGATGACTCTTAAAACCCTAAATAAAAAGCTCATGGGTTAGCCCCGTCAAAGACCTCCTGGTGAGGAACAAACTGGAAGTCAGCAATGGAGTTGACAGTATTATAATTTACTCATCACATACATCCTGAATTAAGAACAAGTCTATTGCTGAATGCCAGTGAGGAGAAGAAAACAAGCGTCACTGAACTTGTTTGTCCCAATCTCTTTTAGCTGGTCTCTCCAGAAATGACCAAGTCCTCCAAGCAGGAGCCACTTGTCACACGATTTCTGAAAAGTAAATTAAACAGCAGTGCAAGCCACTGAATACGATTTCATAAGGGTCTGAAACCGCATCCACAAACAGGCCTTACTCACAGAACTTTGGAGTTACTAGCTATTAGTGCATGAAAGCCACTTACGTGTTTAAGGGTTGAAGGACCAATTCTAGAATCAAAGGGCTAACAGCGTATCAGGTTTTGTTTGTTTCTGATAATACTTTGAACTTCTAAAGTTTGGGAAAAGAAAGAATTCTAAATACATACCAAACAGCCTATGTGCGAGCCAGCTAGCAGCATTTCTAGAGCTCAATCCAAACAGATTTTGTTAGAAGAAAACCAGAATATTCAAGAAAAGAAAGATCAATGCCCACATTTTGGGCTGATGCTTACACACCCATCCACATACATATCTGCACAAACACTCCATCCCCCAACACATATGTGCATCTCTGCACATATGTAGCTGTTTACTAACAAAAGGTAACTAAGGAACACTGCTATTCCCATTCTCCTCCTCAGGGATTTTATTGAATGCCGAGGTAAGAAACAGTAAGCAGCCCAACTGAAAAATAACAAATAAGACTTACATCTGTTGGTAACTCTAGCTCCTCATTGGAATAATTATGATTTATTTCAAGTAAATCCTTTGGAAAATATCCAAAATCACTTCCAACCTGCCAGAAAACAAACACAAGCAAACAAAAAGCAGTAAAGAAGCTTTTGAAATCACGTGACTATGTTAAAATCCTAACTACAGACACTAGTAACAGACACATCAAACTCACTCTCAAGTATTTCTAGATGAAGTTTAACACAGTGAATAAAAGAAAAAGATTAGCAACGCCTTGTTTATGCAAGAGCTTTCATTGAGGTTTTATACTTACATTTCACAACGCCTTTGTGAAGTTGCTAAGTTTTACTGTTCCTGTTTTAAAGCCTGACTTAAAACAAATTATTAGGAGAGATGGGAGTGAAGTCCAAGCATTCTGCCTCAGGTGCTTTAACTGCTATTGTGCGCTCTCACTGGCACCACATATGCCTCAAGTATTTTCTCAAGTAGTAAACAGAAGAGGATCTTTGACTAATAAGATTTACATCCACATACAATATTATAGCCTGATATACGCTCACTTTGTAGCTTAAGGAAAAAAAAAATTCTTAAAGCAAATTTTAGGAAAACGCAAAATTGTACCTGACGTAATAATCTATTTTAAAACCTGTATGGAAAATACACCCCCTCTGCAAATGCATTGTTGCTCTTCAGTGACTAATACAAGCAAAAATCAGTTGCAGATGGCTATTTTCAAGCAAGTCAACGTGTTAAGCCAAGGCAAACAGTGGAAGACAAGAATCTCTCTTATCGCTCGCCGGATAAGATCTACACAGTAATGCTCTCACTTGAGAGTTCTGACAACAGCTGTCAAGAAGCCAATATTAATAGCATGCTATCACTGCACAGATTAGATAACGCAGGCAATTAGAGCCTGGCAGACACACCTAGAAAGGTAGAGAGTTCCTAGATGACCAAAATATCCGGGGGAAAAAAAAAGTGTTGGTCATTTCCTCAATGTTTTGTTACAGGAAGAAGACGACAACTGCCAATTTTCTTGAAAAGTTTATTTGGGAAGAGCACTCAGTTAAAGATCAAATTAAAAAGGAAGCCAGTTATGTCAAAATAATTAGGGATATACAGATATATGTAGCGTTACATTGGTATCACTGAAATAGGCTCACCTGACCTGAAGTTTTCTGGATTTATAATGGCATAAAAAAAAGGAAAATTGTATCCAGTAAACAACATGTACTAATACTTTTTTTTTTTTGTTATGCAAGCAAAGTAAGCACTGATACATTATGGGGCTTCCTTTTTTAACTATTTCTCATTCAAATCTTACCTTCCACAGTTGAGATCTCTGAAGTTAGTTATATAAAAAAATAAATCTTTTACATCCCCACCTTTTGTAAACACATAGCGATACTCTCTTATGGAAAAGAGAGAATGTATGCAGGTTTATTATCAGGAATGGGAAATTAAACTAGACAAGTCAAATCAAAAACTTGTCCTTGTGCAATACACTACAGTTTTATTCTAAATTGGCCTGTTTCTCTCTACAAACTTCTATTCCAGTTTTAAATGATCTTTCTGAAAACAAAAGCCAAAGCTTCAAAGTAGCCTCCTTACAGACTAATCTCTGTGACTACCATTATAATTAGGCATCACAATTTGAAACTCATTTAGTGTAATCCAAGCTGCTGACCATACAAATCCTCTGCAGTGACCCAGTTTGCCACTTATGTGGTTTATGAGCCATATGGGATCTGCATGCCCAAAATTTCATCTGCTCCTCTCCCTACAAGTCCTCTTTTGTAAGGGAAAAAATGCCCCATTGTGCAAATAAAGGAAACATTCTTCATTCTCTACAGATACGATAGAGAAAAGGCATTATGAATGCCAAGTAAATACGGGAGGAAAAAGTGCATCCTTCAGTTCCACTCCCTTCCCAGCTAAAATGCTGTGGGTGGACAGAACACATAGCTGTGTGTACAGCATCTGTCCCCATGTGCGGCAGTCAGCTGCGGCAGATTCACTGACCACCACCAACCAAGAAACCAGCTTCTCACACCACCTACCTCAGTGACAGAAAACAGACAGCTGGGAAACAAGATGTTCAAATGTTTTTAATCTTAAAGCCCACATCCTTAAAGCACAGGCATCACAGGTACCTAAAACTGCAGAACATTGGTCAAAGAAGGGAGTTGGTTTGGTCTGCCCTTTCTGAACGCTGGCATTGTTAAGAAAACACAGAAACAAAAGGAACAAATTCCCTGAACCTCTGGGTCCTCCAGACATACTCTGTCTCACCTTAAATTTACCCCACCTGTCTTCCTTGCTACTACTCTATGTATAAGATTTGAAAACAAACCAAAAAATAACCAACCACCCAAAAAACCATGATCTGCAGCCAAGTCCATTTCTTGTAATAGGAAGTCAGAAATAGTTTTCTCAACTTGAATCAAAGGAATAAAGTTCAGCCCTTTGCTGCAAGATAAAATAACAATCTTCTGCAGCAAGAATTTCAAGTGTCTTTGCTGAAATGTTTTGTTAAAAAGCAGCAGCTTTTCCTTGAATTATCTAAAGTAGTTTTGGACCCTGCTAAAGATGAGGGCAGAGCGCAGGAGAAATGCATAGGAGGAAAGTCTACATAACACAACTTGACGGTGTAAACAATGTGAGGTGGATGCTGAAGAAGAGACTAGTTTTAGAGCAGGACAGGGTGCACTGGACAATGAGAGTACCACATGTGCTCCACCTTTCGGCTTTGGGGGAAAAAAAAAAAAAAAAGATTTTCCTGGAACTGAGGTATTCATGAAATTCATAACATAAAATCAGTATTAAATGATGGTCACAGAATATCGTCCAAGCATTTGGCTTTGCTTTATTAATGAGGTTTAGACAGCTCTGCTAAAAACTGCATGCCATATAATGTATAGAATATATTTTATAGCTGGGTTCCACAATTTTTTCACATGCAAAATACTCACTGAGCTCAATGGGAGTTCTGCAAGCAATAAAGYACACACGACTGGGATCATAAAATAAAGGATCTATTTTGTTAAAATACAGCATGTTTGCTGGTACAGGGCAAAAAAATCAAGAATGGCTTGAAAAGGGCGGAGTGAATTAGAGAAGCAAAGCCCAGACCCAACTGCTATAGATTTTTCAGCCTTGGTGAAAGGCTCCTTTCTTATCAGATCATCTCCCTTCAGGTCAAAAATACTATCGTATTTCTCATGGCTCCTCAAAATCGATTTCAGGATTAGAGCCTGTATTTACAACTTGTTTGAAATAAGCCCCAGGTTGCAGTAGTTGAAGCTTCTCATACACACATTCCCCTAACCTCTGTCCCCATCTAAAGATCAGAATACCAGTTATCCCTTGATTTCATAGTTTCCATTATGCCCTAATAAATACCTTCCCCCAAAACTTTGGGGAATGGAAAAAGGCAGTAGGGTAGATGCATGAGATCAAATGACACACACAAGCACACATAAAGTCACGCGATGAGATCCCAAAAAGGCTGTGGCAGAAGGTAACACGCCTTCCACTGGAATTTGTTTGAAGGCAGACCTCACTAGGTAGCCTGTTTTTAATTAGCAAGCAACTGCCTCCCCCTAGCTCCAAGACTGCATGCAGCAGGCACGGCTGGTCTGCATAAATCAAGTTGCCCAGCCAAATCTGGCATGCGAAGTCACGTTGCACGAGAGAGACCCCAGCACTATCTGCAAGTCAGAGACAGGGTCAGACATGCTAGTGCCCTACTCGACGTGCAAGGGTAGGGCACCTCTGACCCCGCTGCAGTATTTGCAAACTGGTTGTTGCAGTATTATGATTAATGCAGAAGCAGTCAATCAAACTGGAGAAAAAAGAAAAAAGTAGTATAGCCACCAACTGAAAGGAATTAGTCTGTCATCACTTCCCTAAAAGGAACATAGAAAATAGTGTAATACAATTAAAAAATTACAACAAATAAAATGGAGCTTTGCCATTCTTTTAGATCTGCCAACTTCAGCTTTTACTTGTTAAACTCAAAGCAAACATCCTTTTAACTTGGAGACACACCTAACTGTTGCATGAGCTTCCTATCAGTGAACAGTTAAACTGAATATTAACTCAGCAATTACCTTAAACCTGCTGTCTGATCTTGCAGCCTGCATTACACCTTCTTAGAAGATGCAAAGTTGGCCCCACGTTGCTACTCCGTGTCTCAAGAACTGGCAGCCCTGGAAACCTGTACCGGCTAATTAACCAGATTATTTATGGTACAGTACATGTCAGAAGGGAATTACCAGCATGATACAATTATAAACTCTTCTTTAACCACGTGCTGCAGTTTTCTGCTCTCTTCTGTGTCATTCTAATTGGATTCAGCTCCTGCTGAGAGCTTGGCTGTCCACACCCAGCCTGAACAGGTTAGAGAAAGTGATACATCCTGCTTTTCACTAAACCACTAGTCCCACAGTCAACACCCAGGTGTGGCGTTGAGCAGCCTAGACCACTGCCGCAGGCAATTGTCTATCCCTTGTAGAAGACCCGAGTACGAAAGGAGGTTGAGGTAAATGATTCGGACACAAAAAGGTATGTAGGGAAATCATGGGGAGGGGGCAACTGGGACTAGGTCTAGGCAACCACCAGACTGCCAGCATTTTCAAGGGAAGTCCACAGAAATTGCTCTTCCTCCAGGGTATCTCAGTTCTGCTTCTGTTACGCCATGACAGAATGAAAGCTGAAAAAGCCGAGAGGAGTTTTCTATGAAATAACTGCAAGTATGGGGACCCTCCTTTCCCATTAACGCTCTCTTGATTGCCCAAAGACGATGACAACTCAGACAAGGCCACTACTCTGMAAGCTGCTACAATGTGTTACTAAAGCTGAAAAAGAGAGAGACCTTTTAAAAATCAAATTTACCTTAATTCTTTTTATTTTACTACTTTTGTTCCTCCAATTCTGCATGCGGCTTAGATAAAAAGGGAAAGATGGCAGCCAAATATTAGGAAGAGAAACGTGATTAAAACACGTACACGGAACGATTTTTAGCAGGATTACACAGACCACAGGATGAGACCATGTCAGGGGTAAACACAAGCACAGGCTTAAGCCTCCCTAGAGGGGAAGGGAGGCTCAGCTTCCAGGCAGGCTCACGGGCCACCACTTACAGTGCTGCAATGGGAGGTTTTCAACACAAAGGCGGTTTTCTAACAGTTCTTAGCACACACTAGTGTTGCCCATTTTTCACAGCACTTAATGCCTTAGGTTTGATCAAACTGCATCCCATTTCACACTGGTCTCAAGACAAAATGGCATTCATGATGTTATTTAGCTATGTTCAAAACCCTAAGTGTTCTTCTATGAGGCAAAAGGAAGGAAAAAAGATTACCAACAGAAAGCGCCAAGAAGAGCAAACAGAACAAATGCTTTAGAGTACTTACACTTCCAGCCCAGAGCTCGGTTGATTTTCCTATTAGTTTGTAATATACATATACTGCTTCTCCCTTCTTAAAATTTACAAAGCGACAATCTGGACCTTCAAAATCCCGTGTTGCCTTCCCTCGGCACATTAGCACTGTCCGAAGAAAACAAAAAGCAGAGTATTACTTTAAAAATAATAATAAAACAGTTTCATGAAAGGAGTCTTTGCTAACTGGTGGAAAACAAGACCTCCCCGCATGCACCGGTTTCCTATTTTCCAGATTGGGTCAAGAGATAAGAACTTAACTGAAAGTGTAATTAAAATAAGAGATTATTTAAAAAAAAAGAAAGCAAGCTCACTGATCAAGACAAGCGTTTGACAAAGCACTTGAGAATTACATTTCAGAAGTGCGCTATGAAGCTAATTATTAATATTAAATTAGACGGGCTGAAAGATGACATCTGTGTCCTGGCGAATCAGCCCCGAAATTACTCAGTGCATAAGCAACACCCAGAGAGCGGGTTTATTACAAGAGAAGAGGGGTTTGCAGCGGAAAAAAACCCAACAACCCAAGGAGCTACGGGGATCGGAAAACTTGGTGAAAAGGCGAGGAACGACGCGGGTCGGCGCCGCGTTTCCATTTTCCCAATTCTCCCCAATGTCCGTGCCGGAGCCAGGGGGGCTTCGGGAAATGCCCCCGTCAGGCATCCGACGTTTGCATCTTTTCCCGTAACAACTTCCCGGGGGCGGGGGGCGGCCTCCCGGCCGTGCCGAGCGCCGGGCACCGGGCAGGGACCGCCCGCTCCCCGCCGGGCGCCCCGGAGCCGCGGTCCCCCGCCACTCCCAGCCCCCCCGGGGCGCTGCGCGTCCCCGCCGCCCCCACTCACTGCTGCACTCGGGGTCGGCGCAGCGCTTGCGCTCGGCGAAGCGGCGGCCCAGGTCGGGCCCGGCGGCGGCGCAGAGGAGGGAGGGCGGCGGGGGCAGGAGCAGCAGCAGGGCGAGGAGCAGGCGGGGGTCCGGCGGCGGGGCTGCGGCCATGTTGGCGGGCGCCGGCGGCGGGGAGGGAGCAGACACGTCAGCAGCGCCGGCGGGAGGGCGATGTGGCGGGGGAGGGACCGGCCCGGCCCGGCCCCGCCGCGCCGCCACGGCGGGAGGAGGGCAGCGCCCGGACCCTCCCTCCCTCCCGGCGGCATCGCGATCGCGATCGCGATCGCGATCCCGCCCCCGCGGAGACGGGACCCCCGGCCGCCTGCGCCGGGCCAGAGTCCGGCTCCGTTTCAGGCTCCCTCCCAGCAGAGGGGCTCTCCCCGCCTTGGAGGGGTGAGAGGGAAGATCCTGCCCCTTATTTGTGCTTATCGATGGCGGTTTTCTCTAGCAGAGGATCGCTGAAGTAACAAGAGTGGCCCAGCGGCCTGACCACGGAGCAGAGAAGGTGTAATTCCCCCCGTGCACCCCCACACACAAGGGCGAGGATGCAACAGATCCAAACACCCATCTCGCTGCTCTCCCTCCCGCCCCACCAAGAAGTTCACACCCCCGCTTGAGACGAGCAATGGTCACCAAGCAAGCATGTCGTCTCCCCCGGTGACCTCCTGAGCGTTTGAAGTTAACGCGCTCACCCATAGTCCCACTGAGGAAAGCGCAGGCAAGTGAAGGGTTGCATGCCTAACTGCTGAAAACGCAGGATCCCCGACAGGCCTATTCTTGCCCTTCTGTAGCTTCAGCTTCCACTTGCTGCTACGTTTTAACTACGAATGTTTGCAAACCAAAAGATCTGCTACTTACACCTGTGCCTGCACTTTTTTATTAGCTCTTCTTTACATCCATCACATTTATATTGCTTGAGAGATCTAAAACAGTAGAATAACAGCAGAAGTCACAATGGTCACGTACAGGAGAAAAATGAACAAAACTTCTCCTCCCTCCTCTTCTTCAGACCTGTGTTATTTGTTCAGCACAGCCCCTGACTGGACAAAGAGAATAAAAGATGCAGCCAAGAAGGGATAGGTAACATAAGGGAGTCTTCTTGCTGGTTTATCAAATGGCCAAATTTTTTTTTTTTTCACTTTCGAAAGGGCAAATTCTGAAGCTGCTCCCAAAATGAATAGGCACTTGGCAGAACTGATAGTCAAGGTGAAGGATTCTGCTTTTTTGTGCACGTCAAAGGACAACCCTGGGCAGCTGAGGTTTTTTTTTAAGAGCCCTTTCGAATGATCACAAGAGTTAGCAATCACCACTGCTAATTGCATTAGAGGCACTGCTTGTGTTCTTACCATATCCTCATGATTATTGATTTTTGCTCTACATGCTCTCATTTTCACAGCTCCATCATACRGGGCCTGAGATCCAAGCTTAGTTACTGCTACGTAATCTCTGAAAAATCTGTAAGCATTTCATTTTCAGCCCCCATCTAGAGCAGTTTAATATTTTAATCACATTATGAAAAAGCATCAAGGCAGAAACAGGTATCTTGCTTAGTGCTGCAATGAACGGCTTTGGTACCTCTTTGCCAAACGCACTTGGACATCCTGCCATTTCTTACAGCCCAGTCCTTCCTGAGATTAAAGAAACATCCACACACTACAGGAATGCGACGATTCGTTCACCCAGTGCTCACACACGTTCCCCAGGCCTCGCGCAGTATCGCGGCTGCAGCACACAGTATCGCTGACAGCCCCCCTGGAACTTTTTTGACATTTTTGTATTTCACATCCTGTAAAATGAGCTGATACCTAGTTGCCATTGCTGGTATTGGCTGATAAAAAGCTCTAAGAAAGCCTAACTCATAAAATTTAGAGGTGAATTTTATCACAATTTAAAATATGGAAGTAAATATATTCAAGTCACGTTTTGTGATGACTGTACGAATGAAAGACAAGTAATTTTTCCCTTGACATTAACATTTCTTGTGGTTTAATTCCCAGCCTGATCTTTAGGTCCACCTGCTTGTGAAGACAGAGCTGTTTGGTAATTTCCTGTCAGTACGAGGTTACCAAGCTTATCTTTATTRAAAGACCAAGATAAAAGGTAACAGTGTCTGTGCTCATAAAGACAAGGGCAAGAAAGGGAGATGTGAAGAGAAACAAGATCACATGCTTCTAGCATAAGTCACTGCCTTTATTGTGCAATAACGAGTAGCATGCAGTTGATATGTATACACGAGTTTACCACTGCAACCGTCCAGCATTCCCTACAATTTCAAGTATTTAATAGTAATAATGTACCCACAGCTTTCCTCAATGTGTGACATAAAAGAGAAATATTTCACTTAGTTCAATTTAGGTATTTCAGACTTCAGTCTTCAACCCCAATCTTAGAAACAGACATATTCAACTATGAGAGAAGTCCCACTGTACATGAGGAATCTAACATTTTTTATGCATCTATAGTTACAAAGCAGTTCTCCCATCTCTCCTACACTAAAGTATCTACTAAGGTAACTAATACCCATTAACAAGATCAGTTGGCTAAGTTTACATAAGAATCAGCAAAGACCCTCACTCATGTATGACACAGGAAGATAAAAATAACAAGCCAAATGTAAATATGCTTCTAAGCAAACCTGAGAACTTTAAGAAATAAAGTGGGGTAAGCTGGACAGTGAAATTAGGGTACTAATTTGACCTAACAAAAAATCAGAAATGTTGTAGGAAGTGACACCACACTTGGGGAATACCAATGATCAATGAGACACTCATACAAGGTACAAATTATAAAGGACAGACAAAGAAGATGACACTGTTGAAGAAGTGGTGCTATATAACAGTTTATTGTCAAGTTAGTCAAGTAAGTTAACTATCAATTAATAACATAGAATACTTATGAACTGAAATGCTGGTCATATATTGGAAGAACACAGGATTAAAAAAAAAAAAATAAAGGGAGACTTCTGCTATCCCCACATAGATTTATTAAATGTCATATTAAGGTATGATACTGAGGTTAAATGTTTAGACGTTACAAACAGCTGTTCTGCCTTGTACTATTCCCTTGATACTCGTTATTGATCACAGTTGAACCGGGATACTGGATTACATGAACCTTTAATCTGAGCCAGTTTATTATTTACTCACCCTCACATGGCAGAGCTGTTCTGAAAAAAACCTGTAAACTCTTACTCAGAAAACTGGACTTTACACATACCAAAACACTCCATGGCAAAGTGAGTTGCCAAAAGTGATTTAAAGAAACAAGTTCCACCACAAATTTGTACAAACCAGATTCTGTGGTTAAGGCAGACAGATTTCTAGAATCCAGCTACTCTGCAGGAGCACAGGCAATATTATTGCTCTACAATGCAAAATATTTTGATTTGGAATCCTTTTCTTCCGTAGAGCCTCGTGTTCTAAATTACAAACTAACAGAAAAGTACCAATACAGCTAATGGAAAAAGTGACAAGAAGATCTAACTATCACTTTTAGAGCAACCATTGCATTAGTCACGGTTCTAGTAATGCTCTGATTGTGCTACGTCTAGAATTAAGCAGCTCCCTGCCACACTACTGAACACGCCCAGCTCGCCTCCCATGCTCCTCCTGATCCCTCCTGCTTCACCCTTTGCCTCTCATTTCTCCACTTCCACACGCAGATGAAAGCCAGCACGCCTCGCCTACAGCAGCTGCACAGGCTTAGGAGCCGGCTCCCAGGCAGCCTGCTGCACTTCCTCGGCAGGGGCGCAGAAAGCCCCCAGCCCCTCTGCCGCCCGCCGCGCCGGCAGCGCTGAGACAGCTGTGCCTCCAGAGTTCACACAACCCTTACACCCTGCCGCCCGCTGCCCTGCTCCAGCCGATAGCTGCAGACAGATCCCTATTCTCCATTAATTCCGGATTTATTTCGGATGGAAGCGAGCCCAGCATTGCCAGCCGCTCGGTTCACCGCCTAACCTGACAGCACCCAGCCAGCCAGCCTGGGTGCACGCCTGCTGGCGCCAGGGGCTCCCCGCGGCCTGCACCGCTTTCTGCCCAGCCCAGTCCCCGGAGCCCGCAGCCAAGGGGTGCTGAGCACCGAGGGCGACCTTTTTTAAGGCTGAAGCCAAGCGCGAAGAGGCGGGGGCACGGCGGCAGCGGGCCCCTCCGTCCCCGGGGCCCGCGGGACCGGACCGGCCTGCCCCGGCCCACCACTGCCACCGGGCCCGCCGCTCGCGGGCTCTCCCGCTCACGTGATTCCCTGCAGGCGCGCGGGGAAAAGTGCCTCTTCCAACATGGCGACGGCGTTGCCCGCCTTCCCCAGCGCGCATGCGCAAGGGCGATTGGTTGTTCCTCCCCCCCTCCATCATGGCGGCAGTCGCGCCATGTTTCTCAGGACGCATGCGCCTCCTGGGAGAGCCGCGTCAGTGGCGCATACGCGCTGTAAGCCCGGCCGTTTGCGAGTGTGAGGGGGTGGTCGCTGTTAAACCGAGCTGCGGCTGAGGCCGCTTAGCCGCCTCTTCCAGAGGGTGGCTGGGTGCCGGAGTGCGGCTCGGCTGGGTTAGCGTGGAGCGGCCGGAGGCTCGTGAGGTCTCCCTGCAGCGAGGTCGTCATCCCCCCCCCCCCCCCCCCCC